>JAHHFK020002962.1:0-438117 GCA_024533555.2 Aedes koreicus | reverse complement strand
CAAAATTCTTTCCGGCATGTTTATGGCCAAACCACTCCTCCGTTCTTTCCAGCTCTATACCTTGGGACTTGATGCTGGTATGTTGAGTTATTGTGATTGATTAACTAATAATATAACTGATTGAACCATTTCTCCTCGCAGATCACGTCATCGTCCGCCCACGTGTTGCTCGCTACAACCAAGACTGCCGTAAATATTACAAGTTGACAAATCTCGTCGACGAGGAACAGTTTTGCGCTGAAAATTACTACTTTACCAACAATTCGTGTCAAGATAAAAACGGAGATCCTTTGGAAGGTTTGATTACAATCGGAGATATCAAAATTTCTATCGTTGTTGGACTTTCCTCGTACAACGTGGGCTGCCCCGGAAAAAGCGACTCCATTTCAATCTACGCAAGGCTTTCGGCATACAACAGTTGGATCCGTTCGGTTGAAGAATCATAATATTTTTTCTTGCATCTCAGTTTTGAGAAAGAAATGCTTACCTTTTCGAGAGGAAGGACTAGTAGGACTGCAAACTGGAATTATATTAATATCACACCCTAGAATAGACTACGGCCACTCATCGTCTCCGTCAATAGCTATGAAATCGTTGACAGTTAGCCACGTTAGACCATTGCCTTCTGGTTTATGACCTGATGGGAGCAGGATGTGCTGCCACCAAGATCGTTTACGAACTAATCCCAAGAATATTCTCCAGTTTCGCCTAGAACCAAAATCGTACGGATTTTGGTATGTTTTCCCAAGCGCAGTGAGTCGTTTCGTTTCTGATTTGTTAATGTGAGCTTCAATACTGGTTTCTCCCCGTGTGATTAGAGAACTATGCCATGAGGTAAGAGCTCCTAGGGCGAATAGCGTAGCCACATTGATCAGAGCCATAAAAATAATTGCTCGATGTTTCGCTGCATTGCTACTGTACTCCTGCGGTACGGGGAGATCGTGTTGTGCTGGAGCTAATCCATCGTCCACGTAATCGTTCATCTCAGTCTTGAATAGCAAAATAAGATTTTTTCAGACATTAGTTCACAGCGAATATAAGATTATGCAAACCACAGGAATTATATGCCCGGACAAATTGAAACGAACCGGATGACCATGCAGTGGCTCTACCTCATTCCAGCCCTCTCCATCTCCCACGATTAATACGTTGTATCCGAGTTCGAAACCGAAGACTATAACGAACAATACTCCCACCGTTGTGTAGAGCATGTAGAGGAAAAAGTACCGATGATTTCCATAACCCACACAATTATTAAGCCAAGCTGAAACAGATATGATGTTTTCTAAAGTAACAACAACAACGCTAACATCTACATTCTACTCACGACAATGATGATCCATCTTCAGTACACACCGGTTGCACACTGAACAGTGGTGTGTTCGTGGAGGCTTTGGAGCGATACATTTCTTACAGATACTCACAGCCTCGACTATCAGTTCCCTCTACAATTCAAATCAAAATATTGATCCCTCAACGTACCGATAATAGAAAATCATACACTTACCTCCGGCGGATAACCAGGAGACGTTACTGTGGCTTTGTAAAAATTATAAGTCACATTTACCAGTAACCAATGGCCCACGATCAACAGGAAGTATGTCGTATTTGGACTCTTGTTCCACCAATAAGGTAACCCGATCCAGTAGCAAATAATGACCACTGCGGCCGTCAGGCAAACAACGGCGAATACAAAAAACTGCAAACCGAATTAAAAATAACATTATTGATACAAAAACTAAACGCAGGCGAGCTTCGAATTCTAACCGGCCCAAGTAGATGGGTGAAGTTGTCTACGAACCAAAAGATCGGTTCCAGGCAGACATCCGATGCGTAGGATTGACTCATATGGTGATTGTATGTTAGTGAGCGAATGCATTGCAGGTAATAGTGATATCGGAAGCGGATACAGTTTCTGTAAGGATAAATATTAATAAATGATGGATTCGGACAGAAATATTAACTCTATTAATTGTACAGTTGTTCTATACTAATGTTAATCAAATTAAAAATTAAACTAATATTATTATTTTTGAGTTGTGTCCTTATTGCATGAAACCGATGACTTACACTAGTTTTTTTTTTGGGAACTCTCTCAGACGCCACTGAATGCGGCTCATTTTGCTGTTTCGATGACCTAATATTTCCACTCACAATAACTAGACCGTAAATTTCAACCCTTAAATTTATTGTTATAAAAAGAATAGGTTGCATTCTTCCATTGTTTCACTTATAAATTTCATTTTAATTATTTTGACTAACTATAAAATGCATTTTTCTACAAAACTCATCTTTATTTACATTTGCGCATCGCACGACGCATCAAGCATCAGACCGCTGTCATGCTGAGGACCATTCAATATTTACGTCCCGTTACAAGGCGTTATTTTTTCTTTGATGAGTGTACACTCAGAACAAAATCTAAACTAATTATGTATGATAATGATAATTGAATTTCGTTGGATACTCTTGTACAGGCGTCACAATATCAGCATCGATCGACAACATCGGAGCGACGAGAAAAGAATTGACTTTCAATGTTCTATCTACACCAAGTTGTCTAGAAACAAACTAGCAACAGAACCAACGTCACATACCGAGCTCAACACTGCATGTGTTTGATGAGTTTCCATCACCTCGTTCGACTCTCATCGATGTGGACGAATAAAAGTGTGGTTGCCATGATCATTTTTTTTACTAAAAAAAATTAAAAAAAAAGAAAATCCCCCGGACGCGGACTACAGTTTCATTTTTCAAAAACCCACCGCACAAAACCACACCCTTAAAAAAACAACAACAAGCTGGCCTTACCCGTTAATCCTTTTTTACGAAATTCACACATTTTTATGCCTGTTTCAAACCTATTTGCTGGGTGAAATACAAATTGCCATTGTTATGCACACACACTCCTAGGAGATCCCCCAAGATACTTGAGTAAGTAAGTTAAGTATAAAAAGAACGATTTGCGTGATCTGTAAACCAACAGTTTTAATTTTATATACGTTGGTCTAAAACTAGCATCAGGTCATACAGTTTGTACACTAACCTTATATAGTCTTGCCGTATACGCTAAAGAACAAGTATTTCTTGTAACTAGTGCACCTGTTACAATAATCCGATGGAATAAATATGTAGCCAGTTGTTGGGGTTCTCTAAAAAAATAGAAGACTTTTTAATAGAATGTTTGCTAATTGCAAAGATGAGGCGGTACAAGAGTACAAAAATAAAGCTAAAAGGGAGCTAATGTGAACGTTATTCTATTAGTTCTTATCGCAATCACAAAAGTCCAATGTACATTCTAACTTGGCAAAAGACCAATCTCACAGGTCCAATCTACAAATGTATATGCAATAGGTCCTAAGTAACAAATGTATCAATTACACAACTAGAATCATCGTAAACTTCGAAACCAACATTTTCTTTGTAATCTTGACGACGTGTTACGTTGAAAACCATGCAAAAATTAAAGATGACAAGCTGCAATTGCGATTTAAAAAACAAATTTAAATTTTCAATCCTATTTTCCTCGATTTAACACAAATGTTACATAGGACCTAATGCAATGTTTGGCTTGTGATGATAAGTATTTGATCATTTTATTGTTGCTTTGTTCGTGTCTCCTCAGAGTTGCTGAAGAATAGAGGAGTAGCTGTGATGATCTTATTTATTTTTGATTTGCTTATTGCTGATGAAAAATACTATTAATTGTAGTTTTTGATAATGAAAAAAAAAAAATAAAAGAGAATGAACAAAATGCAAATAAATCAAATTAAAGGGGAGGGAAAAAGTGTGGTGATCGACATTGAAGGGGATAATGAGACTGCTTCAACTCCCCTAATAAATTTCGTATGGTTATTTTTCTTAACGACCTATTTGGGGTATCATCCAAACCATTAAAGAAATGGTTGGAGGATTTGTGTATATCGTTCGTTTAAGGTAATTTTTTATCAGGCCCCCCCCCCCCCCCCCCCCCCCCCCCCTCCACCTTTTACTAAAGGGGAGGAGAAAAGCGTGGGTGGTTCTAACTGGCTTCATTCATTTATAGTACACAACCCACTAACACAACAAAAAAAAAAGAGTTTTAGTTTTTTAACCCCCCACATTTATTTAACTAATATAACCCCCAAATTTAATTTTTTTTTATATCCACCATAAACAATGATTTAGTACGAAAAAAAGACACCATTCAACTAATATATCCATCCTATTTCCTCCACAAAGCCACTACCCTGTTCTTCCACATAACTTGAATCACAAGAAATTGATATAGTTTTTGGTTCAGGAAGTACCAGTACATCGGTCCCAAGATCTAACACTTACTCACATGAACACACCCTCAAATATTCTGTCAAAATTAAACAGCGAATCAAAACGGTTGCGGTTGCGTCAAACGCTGAACCGGTTGAAAAGAAAAACAATAAATCAAATGAAAACAAGAAGACAACATCTGACAACTCAGCAAATGGCAGTTGATCGATTTCCAAGTTGTGAAAGTGAAAGGAATCCTCTATGGGAAGCCTGGGAATCCTATTTTCACACAAAAGTTTAGTTACTCGTCCAATAAGTAACCCTAGATCGTGAAGAGGCCGGATAAAATTTATGAAGAAAGAACTCAGTGCTACCCTAATAAATTTCGAAATGCTTTTCTTAACGACCTATTGGGGTATCATCCAAACCACTAAAGAAATGGCTGAAGGATTTGTGATATCGTTCGTTTAAGGTAATTTTTTTATCAGGTAGGTTAATGATTATTGAATTCGAACAACTTTGCTCTCTGCACACAGGTAATATCGAAACATAACCCTCCATAACGCTTCTGCTTTCCAGGCTTTCCACACCGGCTTTCGTGACACAGACCTATTCACGGTAACGGGATTTGAAGATAATGAATAAAACCACTACGAACTGTCATGTATATAAACAAAATTATTGGAAATTTGAAAGCGTTTCGTGAAAACTGTTAAATTTATTATAAAAACTGTGATTATTCATAAACTGTACTGCTTAAAATGGGGTTTTTAACAATCTTGAAGAAAATGAAACAAAAAGAAAAGGAAATGCGTATATTACTGCTGTAAGTAGAATCTTTCTTATCCCATATGCTTCGATGACTAATCTACGTTCATCTCGGTGTAAAAACAGTGGGTTGGACAACGCCGGTAAAACGACGATCCTCAAAAGGTTCAACGGTGAACCAATCGATCAAATTTCTCCAACGCTTGGTTTCAACATCAAAACTTTAGAGTACAATAACTATACATTGAACATGTGGGATGTCGGTGGACAAAAGTCGCTCCGATCGTACTGGAGGAATTATTTCGAGTGTACTGATGGGCTGGTGTGGGTAGTGGATAGTACCGATCGAATGCGCATGGAATCGTGCCGAGAGGAGCTGGCTTTGTTGTTACAAGAGGAACGATTGGCCGGAGCTACACTGCTGGTGTTGGCCAACAAACAGGATCTACCAGGGGCGCTCACGGCGAATGAAATCAAGGAAGTTCTACAGTTGGAGAAGATTGAAACTCATCATTGGGCGATCCACGGAGTCAGTGCAGTAACGGGAGGGAAACTGGTGGAAGCCATAGATTGGCTTGTGGATGATATTTCAAAACGAATTTTCACGTTAGACTAATCGGTAAGCCTTTTATTTCTTAAATATAATCTTATTTATTTACATGAGTTTTTGGCAATGAGAAATCCCTGTGTGTTCGACTGAGCGTAAATTCGCCTTCATCACGATGGCTCCAAATTCTCTTGAATCCAATCCATATACTCTCCCACCTTGGTGTAGACGCTAGGAACATTTTGAACTCCACATGTATTCAAACCTATGGACACGATTCCAAATTGAATGAACCGGGGATATTTACCGACCTTGGCAACCATTCCTAGTGGTCCCCCAGAGTCTCCTCGGCAGCTGTCGATTAAATTTTTACCACCAGCACACATCTGTTTCTCACTGAGTAAAACCCACAGTCTTTGCTGTTGCAAAATTTGCATGCATTGCATGTTGTCTATTTGTGGGATGGTGGCTTTCAGTAGAACATCTGACAGCGTATTAGTCTCTGTTTTACCCCAACCGGTTAGGATGTACTTTGGGAAGGTCATTTTCTGAAAGACGGGTGTCGTCGGAAGGCAGATGGGCCTAATGTGATCTAAAAGAAGAAGGAGAAAAATTGTTTTTAGTAACATTTGAATGGAGTATGGAAATTTTTGTACCATACCTTGGAAACTGACTTGACTCTTCAGGCGAATCAATCCAATGTCATTTGAAAATTTGGGCTTATTGTATTGAGGATGAATGATGAGTTTTTCTATTTTAATATCTTCCACTGGTCCAGCGCAGTCTCCCTCCAGACCTTCACAATCAATCTCGGTATTTTTGTTGTGTTCTCCCAATCGGATATGGTCTCTGATTGTGGTTAAAAAAAACGTTGATTTGAGCATATAATAATGTTGTTAACAAATTCTAATCTTACAATATTAGATTATGTACTCGTAGGCAGTGTGCCGCCGATAGGACATATCGGTCGTTGATTAAAGAACCACCGCAGCCATCGACAATGTTGCCCTCAAAGTCCCGATACTTCAGCAAAGCCATCCAAGGAAACTCGAATACACCTGTCTCGTCCCCTCCGGCAACTCGGTCAGCCGTTGTAGATCCACATTCTGTCGGCAGAAGAGATTTATCTGGAGCAGGCTTCTCTATTTCATCCAACTCACAGCACACGGCGTATTTCACGTTCGGAAGATGACACACCGACTGCCGAATGTAAGTCAGTTGCGCAGGCGAAATCGCCGTTCGATCTTTGAACATTTTTAAAATATTTCGGCACAATTGCACTGATATACATTGCCCCGGTTTGCTGCTGGGCGTTGTGCAAGATGAGCTTTCTATAAGGAAAAGGTAAATTGGGATTAGTCAAGCTTGTGTTTGCTCGGTAAATATACATTTTTAATGGAAGTTGACCAAAAGCGGCTACCTGTTTAACTTAACGCAATCATGCAAATCACTCATCACGATACACGCAGCGACTAGTTAGCATATGGAATTGACTCATCTTTATTGAGCGTTTTGCGATCAACTAATTCTAGGTTGACACATTCAGAAGGTAATAGACTTTGTTGCATTCAATGCAGAAGGACATTTCGGGGAACCACAATCAACGAACGCCTGTTTGTAAACGTAAATATCAGATCAGAGCACACGATACCCACGCTTGGTACCAACAAGCTGATAAATATACTTTTATGGATGTCACGCACTGATGGGTAAACCCCCGTCGCATTGCACTGCAGGTTTCGCAAATGTTGAGTAAGCTTTCGAAATGGATCAGATACATTCTCGCTCTTCAGGTCTACTGTGAGGTCTACGTAGCATTTGAACAGGGGCTATCTTCGTTGATTGAAACACATTTTCTATGGAATTTAGTGTGAGAAGGTATTCTCTTGACCTGAGCTGCAAATTTAATTGTTCAGCCGTAATAAACCAAAGAAACAGAGAATCTATCATCGAAGATAGGACGCTTCCAAATGTTATGCGAGAGATGTGCTACATGGTTCAACAAGAATTGATTCATGACTAACATGCTCAGTTTCGATTGGAGAGTTTCGATGATTTCCTGGAGCAATAAACGCATTTATCGTTTTCGAAGCAGATTCAACTTATTCGTGGTGCAAGTTATCCATAGTTTTGAATGGATTAACTAATATCAGAATGATATGAGCGGCTTTATAATAAGTATGAGTTTCCGAGGTAACAGATATATGGTTTTTTAAAGGTTCTATCTCTACTAACGATTGCATCATGTTCGAGCGTCTGTTCATCATGATAGATAATAGTCGATTATCATTCTTTTACCAATGTGGAATACGTAGTTCTGTAAACGATGGTCCTCAGGCGGGACAGGTTGTAAAAGGTCCAAGTGTTTACAAAAAAAAAACAGAATGAATTGCGATTTGGAACTATCGACAAAATCGTAGGATTCGGTACATGGAATTGCAAATCGCTCATCTTAACAGATACAGTAGGCGTTTCCACATCGAGCAAATAAAGCAAAAGAGCAAATTAAGCAAAGGCGGTTATCAAGCGGTATATTTCTACCATCTAATTTGACACCCCTTCTGTAGTACTAAGTGAGATGCAACAACTTGTGATTAGTTTGTACTGCCGTTATAAGCATAATTGTCCCAAGTACATACGGAATCCCCTAGAACATGGGACAGCTATGCGTATAACGGCAGTGTGTTCGTTTTCAAAATGAAGAACCATTCCATTAACTACCACTTCATACACTGTCCATGAGGGGAAACTGGACGAAAAGAAATTCCCGCACAGCTGGAGAAGATGTAAGACGGTAACGATAACGAACAAACCATATCGATCGACAAGGACAACAGCCAACAATGCGTTAACTTTGACGCCGATGTGTGCAGGTAGATAGAAAGCTTTTTACATCTGAGCAACCTGTTGTATTTGCATCACAGCAATCTTAGCTATTTTGACATATTTTTCTTCTCGTTCTTGAACTGAAATACGAATAAAACACACGTTATTTAACCGAACGCTGCGTTCATTTGTAGAAGGTTATGGGCACCTCTAGGAGAGAAGCTATCTGTCGTGTTGTATTCAACAATTCATCGCGGCGAACCAGTACTGGCGCTACCGGGTCAAAATGTGTATGGACTACGCACCGGAAGCTGCCGCTTAGGAGAAGAAGTTTGAGGAATCCGATCGAAAGGCTAGAACGTTCATCATCCGATTTCCGATCCGAGTGCATGGTGATCGTTTGCGAAAAAACGTCCAAAGAAATGTGCAGCTCTTCAAAATACTTTAGTGAAGCGGGTGATCAGGGCTCAAGACTGAAAAGGAAGCAGCTGGGTTATTTAAGCTACCATCAGGCAGAGGTCCAAGCTATGTCTTGCGGAGCAATTGGTCTGAATGGGATACAGACCACCTGAAATCTGCCTTCAGCGCGATATAACAATTTGTCAAATTTGTTCGAGTTCCTTGTTGTACAAACCCGAATCAATAACCTTAACATCGGAATTTCAATCGTTTATAAACCTAATAAAGGTAATCAGAATCACAATGGAATGAAATACTGCCGCTAGACATACAAGAGCTCGGCTTCGACAAATTGTTTCAACTAGGTGACTATAACATAAATGTGTCTCTTCAATATCATGTGACAAACCTGTCGGTTCTCGCCACTTCCCCCTCAAGGATAACCGAGCCACTACCATCGACCTCCTAGTGGCTGACTGTCCACAATCAATTTAGCTGCCTAGTTTCCAACTCAACTACATTTCAGACCACGAAACAGTTTTCCTGATTCCGACGTCCTATTCAGAAGACAAGGAACTTAACGCATCACAGGAGACCCCGTTACAACCGTCAGATTCGAAGCATATTTCCATATTTGTAACTTCGGGGACATAGCGGACAATGAGGACAACAATTTCAAGGCTGAGCGTTTTACTACGGAGCTGCAGAATCTAATGGACCTGGTAGTCCCCTAATAGATGATTACAATCAGGAACAAGAAAACACCCTGAATCACAGTTGAAGTGGGCAACTTCAATCTAAGATGAGGACATAATTGATTGCGTTCAGAAGCGCGACATAATCGTCTCTCTAAAGTTAGTCTAAAAAAAGCGAAACTAGACCGGAAACTCTGGTGTCCTAATCTGCGTCGTGAGGTCACCCACACCAGCATCAAGGCGAATGCACCAGCGGAACAAAATTAACCTGATCAGTTGAATCATTTCTTCTGGTTCAACCTATAGGCATCCCGGTTTCCTAAAGGCAATCACCTAGAACATAGATTGAGTTGGCATTCCAGAAAATGCCTAAAAAAATCTCTGATAAAAATAAAAATTATTGTAGCGTCACTGATCGACCTACCAGGTCTAATGATATAAGTCTCAGAAGCACCAATTCATAGGACCCAGTCAGTCATTTTTCAAACTCATATAAAAATGTAAAAGAAATCCCTTTCGAGTCATCAAATGGGTTTCCGCGACATAGATTTTTGTGAAATGGATTTCCGCGAAATGTCGTACAACCATCTACATCATAAACGCATTTCATTTGTTCTTTACTTAATGTTTCAATTAACAAGGCGCTGGGTTGTGAGTGAATGAACACCTCTTCCCTCGCTCGACACAGACAATGAAATCCCTTTTGTACAAAGCCCCTTTAGGTCTAACAGCCGGAGAAAAAAAAACAAAAGAACGATCAAACCCGTCCTAGCTAGCTCTACCTGTTCCATCCGAACTTAAGAGCATTACCATTCAGAATATCATTAACATTTTCGAAAAACTTCTCGTTCATTCGTCACCGCTCTTCAATTTTGCCATTGGAATGACATTAGTGCTGCATAATTACACTGCCTATTTTCTTCTGCCAAACTCCTTGAACCATTTACTACATTTTCAAATAACCCTACGTGACATGTCACATTGGTGTTGCGTCTTTGAATGTCACATATATGCGTCAGTTTCCCAGATCAAGTTCTTTCTTGAATCGAGGGGTTTTCCACTACCAGTTTTGGGTATTTCATAGACAACATTCACCAGCGCATGCTTGGAGAAAGATTATTAACTGACTAATTAACATTTGCTCCACTCGTCACTATCTTCAGGATTCCCGCTAATGGTTGAACGTTTCCGAAATTCGGAACTTCCCAACTTTATTTCGAAAAAGCATTGCACGCATCTTTTCTTCCTCAAGCAGTTGTTGTTCAGTTTGTTTGTTTACAATTTTAAAAGCGCCTGCTTTGCCAGGCAAACAGGTTTACAAGTAATCTCTCAAAATGACACACACAAACCTCGCTAATTAGCATAATTATTGTTTTGTTTCCAATAGCGCTAGAATGATCCCACTTACGTGCATGAATTTCGGGAGGTGTGAAAAACGATAAGGCCACTATTATTATCAGCATCACTGTTGTCATCTTCTACCAGTATCAGCACTACCTCACACCAGGCGGAATCAGTTGTATAAACTGCAAAGGCGTGTCACTATAGCAACCGAACAAGAGTACTTGCGCGCACGTGAACCCGAAACTCACTAAATCCGTTGAAATCACGTCCTTGTTGGTCTGATCGCTTGAAACGACTGATGTAGAACGACAGAGGGACGAACCGAAGTCATGTTCATATATGCGCCGTCCGTCGTCATATTTATCGTCACAGGTGTTGCGCCAGTGGTAGTGAGAGAACGACGAAGATACATCGCGTCACGGGATTCGCATTCCGCTTTGATGATCCACTATCATCGTGGCACCGGTTAGGACCACAACGGGGGCATAGTATGGACTGTGGGTGTGGGAGCTGCAGTTGTACAACCTCCAATCACGTGCTTCGCATTCACGTACATGTATAGTTGACCCAGCCTGACGCGGTTCGCGCCTATGAAGAGTATCCTAAAGAGGTGTGTTTGACGCCAACCGCGGGCCCATCTATGTCTGTCACGTGGAGAGAGGCCTGAGAAGTAAAAAATCCCAGAGAAACCGGCTTTTTCCGCATATTGAAACAAGCGTGGAGACACACCGATTGCGACAAAAACCCTCTGTGCGCCTTGGCATAACCCGTGCAGACACATCGTGTAGGGTAACTGTTTGTTTGAAACTAAAAGCCCATTTTTGACCGAAAACGACTAGTGCGAGCAGGATGTCGGCGTTAAAATCAACACTCTATTACTGAAGCTACCATACCAAGTCGATAAGCTAAACATTTGCAACATTAAGAAGTCAAGTGATACGAGCAAGACAAGTCTTACTGATTTTCCGTCGCTGGTACGGTTTCCCGCATTCTTAGGTTGTTGTTTCTCTGTTTGACTTGATTAGCCTCTAAAAAAAAAAAAAAATGAAAGGCCAAAAACTAGAAGAGTATTTCGTAGATTGCATATTAGAAGCTGTCACGTGACATACTTTCTCTCTCATATTCCAAATGCTTATGGAGAGCTATTCGAGAAGAATCAACTCTCCAACCAGAGGTCACAGCAGATAAGCATCAAAACTCCAATCGGCAGTTGAACTTCCAACTTCTCCATTGCACGAAAAAAGGTAGGGATAATCTTGATATGACATCTACCTAACAACACGGCTTACATAATCAAGGCTAGCTCGATAGAGTGTAAACATTTTTTTGAACTGACGTCATCAGAATCGTCAGCATAAACAGAGCAGCAGTTGTGAATTTGTTTACTACTTTCGTGTGATTGCCTGAGTTTGTAGCGCTTCGAATAAGCTTTGAAAATTCAAAATGGTGAGATATTCTGTGTCCGGGTGCAAAAATACAACGAAAATGACAAGATCGGGCCGAAGAAAATTTTGTTCTGACCACTTTTTTGAAGATGACTACAGACTTAAGGACATTCTACTTAAGATTGAATGGAGCAAACGCATGCTGAAAGAAGGTGCATTTCCAAGCCAATTTTGACCCATAAATGACAGTTGTGCGGTGGAGAAAAATGAAATCGCCAAAACAAAACGGAAGGAAATTGTTCAGCTATTTCTAAATACGCACCAAACCTTCATACACAGGATGCAGTTGTTCAAACCGAGGTTCATACTGGGTAAAATACTGTGAACTGAAGTATATTGAATATCACCTTTCTAGAACTAACCTGGAGCTTTCGGAATTTCGGAAAGAAATAGCTGCTCTTAGAAGCGATCTTCGACTGGAACGAAAAAAATCAGTGGGGTTGATGTTGACCGGTTGATGTAGACTACTTTAAACCGTTTGATTAGTTTCTTTAGTTTAGTAGAGGAACATTGCAACTCCGGTACTGTTCTAATGGGACGTTGGGTTAGCATAAGTAAGTGAGATAGTATATCATTCGCTTGATTCGCTTCTTAGAAATTATTTGGCGGCCCTGGAAAGGGTCGTTTGATTTGAATATTGGTATAATGAAAGGCAACGGTGGTGCTGGCTGTAGTGATTGTTTTGATATGATAGACCAGCTGGAAACCATTATCCTTATCGCGTTATAGATTGTGCAAGGTCTGTTTGGGAAATAAAGGTCAATAATTAATGATATTTTTGATAGTTGACAGTCGCGAAAATCTCCAACTGATTGAAGCAAAAATCTCGAAAATCTATCGAGAAATGATAAAGCTATTAGCGCTGTTTCAGTTATTTTCAAATTTTCATTTGACCTCTACGATTGCCGTAAGGTGTACTCTGATCAAAAAGCGTGGGTGTGGTCCAGCATTAGATAGTAATTATGTTAGAAAATTCTTTTGTACACTGGTGGAATGTTACTCCGGAATATCATGTTCGAAAATCAAAACGTTGTCCGTGATAAGGAATTTCTTGATATTTACCGGAACGTAACAAATATATTCATCTTTTATTTGTTAAATTTAAAAATATAGAATAATTTATATAAATTATAATAATTATAAATAATTAAAAAAAAAAAAAAAAAAAAAAAAAAAAAATTAAAAAAAAAAATTAATAAAAAAAAAAAAAAAAATATAAAATAAATAATATATAAAAATATTTATATATATAATAAATAATTTATATTAATATAAATTATTTATAATAATTATAAAAATTAATTATGGTCTTATCTTAACAATAGTAAAGTATTTATAATATGGTCTTAAATAAAATGGCAATCGTAAAAACGTTTAGGTTGGTGCAAAAATCTCAAAAATAAATCAATCAAGAAACGATCGAATTATTAGCGTCCGGTGTTTAAATTTTTCAGTTGTAAATTAAACACTGCTCAAGGTATACAACGAAGAGAAAACTAAAATTATTATACTCACCACTGTCTGCCAATTGGTAAGAACTTGGAAAGTAATTCAAATCATACAAACTCTCTCGAAATTGAATTCGTCGTCCTGAAAAGGACGGATTCGAAATGGTCCGCATTTGAATTAAAACCTTCTCGGTTTTTTGATGAAGCAGGTTATTTCAGCTGCTGCACGTTACGCCTTACCAAAAGATGGCTAGCAGCAAGACACACACACACACACACACACACACACACACACACACACACACACACACACACACACACACACACACACACACAAGTAGCTTATTTCGCTCGTCGTGGCTGCACCCACCGGCTTGGGCAACCGTCTGCTTAGCAAACCATTGCATAATTTATGGCTGCCTAGCAACGGTTGCCTAGCCAACGGCTTGCTAGCAACAGCCTTCAGCGCAATGACCACTGGTTGGTTTCCAGTGCACCTTCTATGGTACTTGCCACCGTGAGCTGCCAAATCCACATTGGCGCCTTGCCACTCAGCACTGCCGAATGCACCCTCCAGGGTACATGCCATCGCCAGCTGCTGATCCATAATGGCTTGTTGCTCCGCACAGCTTCAGTACTGCAACACCCATGAGAAAATTTGTGAAGGTGTAACCCTTTTATGTCGTTCACTGCTGCATATGAGACCTCCCTTGCTCACATTTGAAATCTGTGATAGGAAAGTACTGTGCATTTAGTAAATTCAGCCTGCAAAACAAAATTATAAGACATCACCTTTTATTTTCGTTATTTTCAATAGTTTGAAATTGTTAACGGATAATGTTTGATAGTTGAATTGATACGCGGGAAAATTTCCAACCGATTGGTGTACACATCTTGAAAATCTAACGAGCATTTATTAAGAAATTAGCGTTTAATTTGTAACGATATTTCGTGACGGTCGCTTATTTTTAGATTTTCAATTGACACCCTAGCCTTACCGTAAGACGTAGTCTACGACAAAAAAGAAAACACAAAGAAAAGAAAAAAAAAAAAAAAAAAGAAAAAAATAAATAAAAATAATTATTTCCCAAAACAAAAAAGCAACAAAAACAACAAACACAACAAAACCCCCCCCCCCCCCCTACGAGACCCCCCCCCCCACCCCACCCCCCCAATCCGAAAAAAAAATTAAAGAAAGGAATTTTAATACCGGACCGAAACTAAAAAAAACAACACCACGCAAGAGAAAGAGAGAGTTTGTGTCTTATCGGTTGATGAGATGAAAGTACGGTCGATATATGAGAACCACCGACGTTGTGATAAGGTATTAAAACCATCTAAATACGTCCAGGTAGCGATGATTCGTGGTTTGTTCAAGAATTGTAAGCAGATTATTTACAACTAATTCGACAGTGCAATGACAGCAACGATTGTTAAAAAGCTCATTGGAGCATGGAACAACATCAATTTTACAGTTGTTGCTATATGGTTTGCGATATGGGGCCAACATGGGATTGTGGATGGAGTGGACCATAACTTGTGAGAAGCCGTATTTCCATACTGATGGTGGTCACAAAGTATTTGTTTTTGCTGATACACACCATCTAATAAAACTTGTAAGGAACCATTTTTTGGACACCGGTTTTGTGCTGGATTGTCGGTTTATTAATTCGAGGCCAATTGTTGATCTGATGAATCTCCAAAAACACGATTTAAAAATTTGCCATTAAGTAACCACCACCAGTTTGATGTCAAAGATGCTGGGCGACAGAAGGTGAAGTATGCTGTGCAGCTTCTTTTGAACACTGTGGCCCAAGCTATTTAAAGAAGAGTTTGTCTTGGTAAGCTCAATTCGCCGAATGCTTGTGAGACGAGTGAGTATATCAAACTTATCAACGATTGGTTCGATTTGTTCAACTCATCGGCTGCAGTAAGAGGCTACAGAGAGCGGATGGCAGCATTTGACCATTGCAACGAAACTCATAAGGCTATCATTGAAAGCATTTCCAAAAATGTCAGAAGCATGAGAGCTCCAAATAAAAATAAACATGCTTCCATTCCTAAAAGGAATTCTGGTCAACAACGCGTCAATTGTACAGCTTGCTAAGGCATTGGAAGCAACATACGGTAACCACTATGTTTTGACGAGAAGGCTGCAGTAGGATGGCTTAGAGCGTTTCTTTGGCTCTATACGTGCCAAAGGCGGCCTGCACAGCTAAAAAAGTGTGCCGTGACAAAAGAGATAAGAATAGATTTAGTGTTGAGTCCGGTTTGCTCATGGCGGAGGTCATATACGATAATTTGGTTTCCACAACATGCTAAAATTTACACACTTAGAAATTATTAATTTTACACGAGACGTAATTCCTGCTTGTAAAAAGTCGGGGAACGTAAACAAAGATTTCGTGTAAAATTATGTCTCCTGAAACTGACAATACGCAATTCGACAAAAGATGTGTTTGAATTTATTTTCTCATCCCTTTCAACTCAATCTTATGTGCTCAAGGACGCTCGCATGTGTCAGGACTTTACAGAACTTTACATGACACTTTAGTAGTGTGTAGTGGAGTTGAATTTACTAATTGAGTTCATTTTTTTTTTCAACGCATATCCATGGATGAAAATTAAATGCCATGTTGGGAGAAACCAACGAGTTCTGGAACGCAGTTCATTAGGCCTCTTTCATGGTGAAAACACGATTCCTCGATTAGATCAAGGATCCAATCTCAATCTTCTTAATAAAGCGTCCTTTAGCACATAAGAATTAGTTCAAAGAGATGAGAAAATAAATTCAATCAAACACACCTTTTGTCGACTTCCGAATGTATCAGTTTCAGGAGAAATAACTTTACACGAAATCTTTGTTTACATTCCCCGACATTTTACAAAACTGACTTACGTCACGTGTAAAGTTGAAAATTTCTAAGTGTGTATTATAATCGATTTCTCATGTCACTTGAAGCCCCTTTTTTGAATGTGGGGATTCTTTTGTTATTCATTGAATTAAACAATAAACAAACATATTTTCTTACCCACTTTCTCTCTCTCTCTCTCTCTCTCTCTCTCTCTCTCTCTCTCTTGTACGGTGAAAAATGAACTTAGATGTAATAATAAACGAGGTCATTTGTACAGGTCATGTAAAATTCAACTGAGCAAATATTACAGGCACAGTTTATTTATCAAGTCGTGTACATTCGAAAACAAATGTAATTTTGAAGTTATTTGCGTGCTCTTTTTATGTGCATGAAAATAAACTGAAAATTACAAAATAATTTTAACTGTGTACAAGAACACCCAACAGCATTGGAATTCATGTATCGGTTGAGATTATGCATCTTAGGTAACTTTATTGAATATTTTCTTTTGATTATAGCCTTCCCAAAAATGACGTATGTTCAATATCTATTTTAAATTGTTCTTAATTTTTTTTCAGGTCTTTCCGATTGCACTGACGATTTTTTCTCCATGTTTGAATTCTAAGGATATTCTAAAGAATATATAGCAGGATTAATCATAACAAAAAGTTGCATTTGAGAGGTCAGGTTGCTTATGGTTCGACGGGATTTACTTGGGTGGACCAATTATCGGAGGGAAGTCTTACGAAACCCAACAGTTCAAAAAGCAGCTAATGTGTTTAGAAAAGTGCTTCATTTCTCTACATGGTGAAAACTGGACTGTAACGTGAATGCGATAGAGAAATGTGTAGAAATGTCTCATGCGACGGACCTGCCGGTCAGGGTAAAACAGCTTTTCTTCAGGACTCGTCTGTATAACAGGAATAAAATCGTTGAACAAAACCAGAGTTGAAAAGTCGAAAAAAAAGCTCAACAAAACAGTTACATGATCGATGAATTTTTGTTTCCTGTCGGCTATCAATGTTAAACTGAAATTGAAAAAAAAAATATATCCGGAGAACTTTGCGAAATGGGCGAATCTGCTTTTGTAAACAAACATTTGAATCTACGTTTTTTAGCGAATAGTGGCTAAAGCAATGCCATGTTCAGTCGGGTAATGGAAATTTCAAATATCGTAAGAGAAAAATTCAACCAAACAAACTCTTTAATTGGCAAACTGATTCGTTCGGCTCGAATTATCCGTTCTAGAATTTCGTTTGTTGGTTGTTCAACGTGCTTGTCATTTAGTCCGGGATGCTGCGTTTAAGGAATGCTATGTTCAGCCGGGGCCTGGTAATTAAAATTTCAATCAGCACAAGAGAAAAATTCAACCAAACTCTTTAATTGGCAAACTGATTTGGTCGTCCTGAAAAGGACGGATTTACATGACGGGGGAGAAACATGGTTCGCGATTGAACTTGGATTTTCTTCTTGGTCTTCTTGGTTCAGCTCCTCGTCGTTGCGAGTGACCATCTGCAGGTGACGTGGGATGATTCTTGTCTCGTTGTCACGAGCGGCTTTTTCCCGCCAACTCGTAGGCTTCAGCAGCGTGGTTGACGGGAGCATCAGCACCAACTGCCAACAAAAGCCTCTCTGGGTAACGACTGTTCGTCAGTGCACCCTCCAGGGTGCTTGTTGCTGCCAACTGCGTTCCTTCAGCAGATTTATGCACAGCTTCACGACTGCCGTAAGACTGAATTAAAATGCGAAGGTGTACCCGTTATATAATCTTCATGACTGCCTAGGAGACGTTCCCTACTTGAATATGAAGTCTGTGCTAGGATTATACTGTGCATTTGGTAAATTTACTCTAAAAAATCGACATTATAAGACATCACCTTATATTTACGTTCCAATTTTAAAATTGATGCGTAGAAGATATTCCAGATAGATTGGTGTAAAGATTTTGAAAATCGGTCATGAAATGAATTATTTATTAACGTTCAAAACCTAAGCATATTTCGTGACGCTCCAATTTTTTGTATTCGCAACGTGTACCCCTGTATTAAAAACAAAGACGTAGACCTACTTCAAAAAACACCATTTAATTTGAAACGTAGTCTCGTGCTCTTCTAGTTTTATGCATACCTTATAGAACCAGTAAATTAAATTGGACACTGTGAGTTCCGGATAAGGAGTGTATCGAAAAGTAGTTATAAACATTCGATGCGTTATTACGCATAAACTACTGTATATATTTTTAGCGTGTAAGCGCCATTTGCTTTGTTTACATGTCAAAAATGATTATTCGGTTCATTCATTTCCGTTGATAAAGTTGTATTCAAAATGTCGCGAATTGAATTTGAGACTAAAAAGAAAATTCTGCACACTTGGTGCACCGAAAAGGGTGTTACTTACAACCAGATTGCGAAAAGAGTAAATGTTCACCCGGCAAGTGTAAAACGCATCATCGAAAAGTTTGGTAAGGAGTGCTCCCTCAAGGATTTACCAAGAAGTGGCCGGAAACCCGGCTCCAGCAACCCCCGATTTGGACCAAAAAGTTGTGGATTATATTCAACGGAACAAATCTGCCTCTACTCGCGATCTAGCCAAGAAGTTCAGGACCAGCATCGGAATGATTCAACGAATCAAGCGCAGGAATGACTTGAAGACGTACAAAAAGCAGAAAGTGCCCAAACAAACTCCGGAACAAAAGTCTCGTGCCAAAACCAGGGCTCGAAAGCTGTACAGCTGCATTTTGGACAATGTCGACCAGTGCATTTTGATGGATGACGAAACATACGTTAAAGAAGATTCAAGAACGCTACCGGGGCCGCAGTTTTATACTAAATCTGTTGGGGAACGTGTGCCAACCGCAGATACGACTGTTGCGATGGAGAAATTCGGTCAGAAGGTGCTCATTTGGCAAGCTATTTGCACATGTGGCTTGCGTTCTTCAATTTTCTATACAAAAGGAACTATAAATGCTGAGATTTATCAAAAGGAATGTTTGAAGAACAGGTTGCTACCATTGTATAGAAAGCACCAGTCCCCTCCTCTCTTCTGGCCAGATTTGGCATCGGCACATTACGCCAAATCCACTCTACAGTGGCTGACGGAGAATAACATCAAGTTCGTAGAAAAAGACATCAACCCACCAAACTGTCCCCAGTTGCGACCGATCGAACGCTATTGGGCAATAGTCAAGCGTATATTTAAGAAGGATGGTACAGTGTCCCAAAACATGACCGATTTTAAGAAAAATTGGGCAGCGGCATCCAGGAAGTGCACAAAGGTCACTGTGCAGAATTTGATGGCAGGTGTCAAATCAAAGGTACGGGCATTCTACAGAAATGAACATGATGACTAGTTTTTCCGTTTGGATCTTTTGTAAACATGTTAAGCTATAATAAACTGAAATAGTATGTTAATTTTAACCATGTTTTCATGCCTATTTTATTATTTGGAAGTTTATAACTACTTTTCGATACACTCCTTAACCATAATATAATTCTCCAAATACAACTTTTTCATTTTTTGGTTTTCCTTACAACTTCTTCGTGTCGAGTGCTCCACTTGAAGGGAACATCACAGTAGGTCTAGTATTTAAAGTAGGTTTGTGGGTACCTCAGTGCATGAGGTAGGGTGTGTGGAGGTTATTTGATACCTGAAAGGTTATTAATTCCTTTTCAATTTGTTGGACCACCTTTCTAAAATCGCTGGTAGAATGGAACGAAGAAACTGCTTGACTTACTAGTTCACTCCTGGCAAAAACAACTCCGGGGAGATTCTAATTGCAAGGATGCGACTGATTCTTACGAACACGAGGCTCCGAGGAAGTCTGCAAGTCGTGTAAGACGAAATACGCGTATAAGTTAAACGATAAGCAATTATAACGGATTCAAAAGGGAATAATGCCGTTAAGAGGTTCGAAATTTAAGAAAAAAAATGGTTTACCTAGACTTCTATTTCATCGATTAATCGCCATAAATTTTGAAAAATAATTCAATGTTTCCACCTGCGAGCACAACTAAGCAGGCTTAAAGTAACATCTTACCCTACCAGTGATGATAGTGAAAGATCACCAACTATGGTGACTCACCACAGGAAGCCGTTCGGTAGGAAAGCAGTTCGAAGCGGTTAGTTCTTTTGTTTTGTATATGTGCCGTTGCCAACTATTGTAGGGTAGTGTTTTCATTATCTGGCCTCCTTAAGAATATGTACGCACACTTATACCCCGACGTTGCTCTAATTGCCTGATGCGTTTCTGTAGGCAACGCGTCTTACTAATAAACATACGCGCAACAGTTCGTTGGATCACCCGTGAGTAGAACATTTAGAAAATATTGCCGCATCGGTCAAAGTGGAGTGATACCCTACCTCTATCAGGTTTTGCGTGGACTGGTTTTGATGATGGACGATATTTTGAATTTTGATAACATGCATAAACAATGGATACAAACAGAAAACTCCTTAATACCGCAAGTGGCGTCACTAATAAAAAGCAATAATCGCGGGCAGGAAATAGTAATGAGTAAAGGTACCGGTCGAAACTAAATGCACGTACGTAACGGGTTAAAGGTATAATATGATTCGAATATCCGACAGTTGACCTTTCCATTGGGCGGCAGTTGCAAACGTAAACAATGGCTTCTTTCGCAGATCTAGAGATATGCAGATCGATACATTCGAAACTCACTTCCTTTCGAACGCCCGTTCTCGATTTGTTTATTTTTCCCGAGCATTAGTCAAGAATTTGTTTTTGCTTGTTGTAAGCTTTATCGTTTTATCCTTGATCAATGATTGGTTGGTTTTCTTCTTATAAGAGAATCGACGTTAATTTCGAATATTATATGTATTCTTTGCCCCCTAGCACATTCAGACATCGGGTCTTTTGCGTCATTTGTGATCACGAGGTTTAAGGCTTTCTCTTGGTTTTCGATTTTATTTATTTATTTTTTGTTAATGACACTCTGACTCATCGAGTGATACCTAGTAGCTTTAAAAATAGACCGGTATGCGGAATAGAAGCAAGTTTAATTACTTATCAGTTCCACGCCAAACGACAGATTGATCAGACTCGACCATCTTATATTTGTAGGAAATCTTATAGATTATCAGTTATCATTCCTAGTCCCCTTACAGTCATTTCGATCAATTTCGTTCTTCACAATATTTGCAATTTTCAGTTTCAGTAAATAGTTTAAAAGTTTTTAGTTTTTTTTTGTAGTTACAAGCGACAGCCCAATGAGGTTGTACGCAAAAGTGACGTAGGACTACGTAGCAATGTGTAATGAATGTTATAACCGTTTGTCACATTTCTATTTGGCATGCTGCTCTTGGCATAGAGACCGTTTAAAATTCCGAGCCGTGTTCGAAATTGTACACATGATTTAAGGAACGCGGCGAAGGCAGCGTTAGCTTCCAATTGACAATAATTTGGAACGGTATGTTAGATATATTCCAATCCAAACAAACTCTTTAGCTGAGAAAATCAAATTGGTCGCCCTAATAAGGATAATGGTTCATGTTTGATAGATCTTCTTTGAACCTGTCGTTTATACTCATTCACATCTTTACTAATATTATTCTAACCAGCAATACTAGCATACTAGCGTCATATGTGCAACAGTTGTTAGCAGATAATTAAAATCAATTGTCTGCTAATTACTAATAACTGGTCACGCTAATGTGGCTAGTGAATGCAATTTCTACACACATCGCAGTGGTCCTCTACTCGCAGTGGTCCTCCGGAAAGTAGGGGGTTGGTGTCAGGCCCTGCAAGCCAGCCATAAAAAAAAAAGCAAGCACAGGAACATATACAGCAGAATACGACCCACATGGAACCACGAGCTCGCTGAACTCTACGGCGAACCCAGCATTCAGAAGGTCGCGAAGGTTGGAAGGATACGGTGGGCAGGGCATGTTGCGAGAATGCCGGACATCAATGACATCTTATTTTGACAGAATAGTTGAGGGTGCGAGCTACGTAATTACATAGACTAACTCTAAGACCAGTAGGTCCCGAACAAATACGATTTTTTTCTTGGCTCAGTCAGTACTAGCACATCGGTCCTAAGCTCGGTCCCAAGCTTAATAATACACCCCTAATAATGAACTCACACGAACACACTCTCAAATATTCTGTCAAAATAACACAGCAAATCAAAACAAATGCGCAAATATGTATAGTTAGGTGCTGGCTTCAAGGTGTACTTCGGACCAAGGGGTTCTACAACAGTGAATCATTTTCAAATCGCTAGTTGCATATTGATTGTTGGTAAAAGGCTCAACGTTCCGGGAAAAGCTCGGGTCCCGGTACGGATAAAGGTAGATGAAGAAGAAATTTTGCTGCAGCTGCAGCAGGGGGATCACACGGGCGGCGGGGCTGCCACAAAAAAAAACCAGAAAAACCAAGAATGAGCAAGAATTTTTTGCGCCGTAGAAAAAAGAAAGAACTCTAAAATGTGAAAAATATTATTTATGTCATTCAGCAATTTACCTTACTAGGAACCATGGCATATAGTCGTACCAGCGGCTGGATAGTCATGCAGGAAATGAATATATTTTTTGGCTCAGGAAGTACTAGCACACCGGTCCCAAGCTCAATGATTCGCCCCTAATAAGGTAACTCATATATTCTGTCAAAATAACATAGTGAATCAAAACAAAATCAAAGATACTAGTATCGAAAGGTAATGAAAAGCGCAAGAGTTATTGCAAGGTGCAGACTGCAAGGTATACACTGATAGGCAAAATAAAGTGCCCACCTCATCGTTTTTTTTTTTTCAATTTCTCTCATTTACTTGGTTCAAATTAAAGTAAACACACTGTATTTTTTTTATCATCTTATTTTTTATATTCTTTTTAAGTTTCACTTATGGAATACTAAAAAAAAAGGAGTTTTACGTAAAGAAAAAAAAATCAATTTGTGTTAAAAAAAAAAACAGTGACAAAATAAAGTGCCCACTTCATTTAGGCTACAGAAAACATAAATTAAAGTAAAATAAAAGCATTTCAATAATTGATGTGTCCTCCTTTGGCCTTCAGGACCTCCTGCAGGCGCTTCGACATGCTCTCGACCAGGTTCTTTAGGTGCTGTGGATCTAGCTCTTCCCAGGCGCGCTCCAGGGCTTCAAAATAGTTATTTTTATTGGTAACACCAGTTTTGTCAACCCTGGCATCGACCACAAATTCTCGATGGGATTGAGGTCCGGGCTTTGTGGAGGCCATTCCACACACACGTCACCAAAGTTTTGACCCCAAGAACATGTTTTTTTGCTATATTTCTTCTACAAGTTTTTTCAAAATTATTCCACATATTATACACTTATATAAAATAAATATATTTCTGATTATTAGTAATAAAAATAAAATTATTTTTATTAATTATTAAAAAAAAAAAAAAAAATAAGTAAAATATATGGCAAATTAAAAAAAAAATAATAATTTTTGTTCAAACCTACATCCTTTTTTTTGGTTTTAAATGTAATTTTGGAGTTTTCTATTGAACATTCCTTCAATTCAGTTTTTTGAATATAACATCTCGTGGCGATTTTCTACAAATTTTTAATATTCAACACTTTTGTTTATCACACAAAAACACACAAATTTGCTGAAAATAGTATATTTTTATCTCATATGGTTTTCGAGATAATTAGGATTTTATTTAAAAAAATGCACTTTTTCAGTGTCAAAAATCATAGTAATCTGCAAATTTCCGCAGGCGAAACTATTTGCATATGAACGTATGAATCAGTCATTCGGTCATCCAGATACAACCGCTCGTCTCTCGCTGTCCCTTGGGGGCCACATCCAATGTTCTCAGAACAACTACATGACTTTATCTAAGCTTTTTTTTTTTTTTTTTCATTTGTGAAGCTATTTCCCGTCGAAAAAAGATTCCCAGCATTGCCAAAATAGTACAAAACAAATGGTTCAGCCTTTATTTTGTGATATTCAGTTTTCCTCAAAGCATTTAAACATAATTGAAGTATTTCACTGTTGATCGTCATCATCACTACTATCGCTTTCATCATTGGTGTTGTCATCGGATTCGACCAAAAGATTTTTCGCATCCCTTGACAACGGTGTTTCCTTTTTCTTTCCAAACCCTCTAATGCTCGAAATCAATGGATCAGATGTCTCTAACAATCGGTGTAAAAGATCCGTGTTAGTTTCTATCCTTGAAAATTTCCTGGTATGATCCTCTCGGTATCTGCGGATGTCTTTGTTTCGGGACTCCTGAGCCTCTTCCGACAATTGACCAATGGGAACAAGAAATGAAGATATCACTTTGGTGCCGTGGATAAGTATTTTATGCACCGATGCTGGCATTGGATACCAATCATACAAATTAACGAGCAGATGGGCAGTTTCCAATGCATATTCTTCGAATTTCTTGCAGTCTATTTCACATCCTGAAAATAATGCATTACAATGTTAATAATGGAACTTAAACTATATTGTTTTCTCATTACCAGATACTAATGTTTCAAGAATGATTTTGCAACGGTATATAGCTTGCCGTTTGTTTCCTGTGTTTGCGCGGCGCTTCCCCAATTTTTTGAAAAAATCGTCTGGTGGTGTTGCTGTTGTTGTGGTGGCCCCACCCCCCGGAGGGGGCTTATCAACGATTAGACCGATTTCTGTTTTGAATCTAGATTGGATGTATTTCTTCTTATCTAACATGATTTGCTTGTGTTCCGCTGTCCTTATTTGCCACTTCTTCATATCAAGGCGGTATGATAAGTGCAACAGATATTCGAAAAACCGAATATAAGCATGAAGTATCGATAATCCAAACTGAAATGCTTCCACGTTTTCTTCTCTTTTTCGCACTGTGTTCAAATTATTCATTTGCGAGGGTGTTGCTCCACAAATATAGCATCGTTGGGACGACGTTGATATGACAGCATTACACACTTTGCCATCTACCATCGTCATGAGCATCTTAAATTTTACCAGTGCGGATCGACCAAAACACTCCACCGTCACAGGTTGAAGTTCAGCTATCTGACTATCTAAACTAGCCTTTTCCGCGGCAATAAGAAGTGCGGTCTCTTTGGCAAACTGTAAGCGTAATGGCCTGCAAAATCTTGTAGACGAAGGCCGGGGATTCTCGAACAGAATTTTTCCACCAACCACAATGTTGATTGGTACAATAGATGTCGCAAAAATGTGGCTATCAGATGCGGTACCATCGTCATTTGAAAATATTTGCTTATATTCTGCGTGGTCACCACTGCCGTCATATCCGTATTTTACTGTGAAGAGTAGATTCTGCAAGTCTTCATCTGAAAAGTTGTTGATTATATTTTCTTTGGTAAGAATGATTCGCTCTACAGTATGGTCAAGAAGTGCTTGTAGTTTGATTTCCATGTTGGTTTCAGTAATCGTAATTGAGTTCTTTTCAGGATAGCAACTACGTTTAGCCTCCAAGATTTTCTTGTATGCGGGATACAAATTGGCATTACGACTTTTGGCTTCCAGACGCAACTTCGTATACTGTGCTACGGTGAGCTGAGTATCGCAAATCAAAGCCAATGCTTCCTCTGAAGAATACGAAACAGAAGTAGCTGGAGGTGTACTTCTCACAGATTTCAACATCCGTGTTGCTCGAGTAGGTGTCGATTGAGTGGCAATTTTTATTATTGAAGCTTCAGCCCTTTTGCCTTCTTCACGAAGCTTCATCACAGACGCAAATGTCAATTCATCTGCGCTATGTTCTGTTCGTAGCTGTGCAGTTTTACGTCTTTTTACGCAATCTGAACTCTCACTAAACGGGAGCTTTTTTCTTCCTCTCACCTCACTGCTCGTCGACGGAAGCTTGATAACTACAGATTGTGGTAAAACAAAAACCTTACTGAAGTACTCTTGCTTCAAAACACTTTTCTCCTTCCGGTGATATTTTTCCCAGAGCTTACTGAAATATTTGCTCAGATTATACGCACATTTTTCGATTTCTGATCGTGTGTTTTCGATATCGTCAAGAGCATAATGAACCATTATTTCTTGTGTGATTAAATCAGCCTTCAACTTTAGATCACCATGAACTGATCTCCACACCAGAAATAAATCGCAGTTCTTCAATTCGCCTGTATTATGATATGTTTTCATCTGAGATTTGATATTGCAGCAATGATTTGAACATGGAAACTTACCTTCAATTGAAGATGCCATGGTTCGGTAATGTTTTAAACACAGCTTTTCTTCAAAATTCTTTGTACGGTAGCTTCCAGCTACAGTGAAACTACAAGAAACTGATACAATACTACTCCTATCTGCTGCCTCAACTGTTGCTCCTGGTTCGTTCACTACTGCTTATAACTCGTCCACTGTTTCCGAAATACGTCGAAAGAATGTCTCATCAAATGCAAGCAGCTTTTATTTATACCATGCGTGATTGCACTGCGTTGCCATAGCAACCAATGGAATCGAATTTTATGCGCCTGCTCTTTATTATCCGGGACAAATGACCACCGCGATAAAAAAAACCGTTAAAACAGCAAAATAAGAAAAAAAGTTCTTTATTTAAAGTTTTATCACGCTCAAATTATTTTACACAAATTATATGTGTTATACCACAATTGCCTATCTCTTGAAACGTAATGCTATCGAATATGTTAAGAGAATTTAACCTGGTCGTTCCTAGTAAAGTCATGTAGTCGCTCTAAGAACATTGGATTTGGCCCCCAAGGGACAGCGAGAGACGAGCGGTTGTATCTAGATGACCGAATGACTGATTCATACGTTCATATGCAAATAGTTTCGCCTGCGGAAATTTGCAGATTACTATGATTTTTGACACTGAAAAAGTGCATTTTTTTTAATAAAATCCTAATTATCTCGAAAACCATATGAGATAAAAATATACTATTTTCAGCAAATTTGTGTGTTTTTGTATGATAAACAAAAGTGTTGAATATTAAAAATTTGTAGAAAATCGCCACGAGATGTTATATTCAAAAAACTGAATTGAAGGGATGTTCAATAGAAAACTCCCCAAATTCACATTAAAACCAATAGATAGGCATATGTGAGCTTCAGCAAAGTTGTTTTGTATTAAATTGGCTATAACTTTGCCGAATAAATTTTATTTTTATTTGCAATAATTAAAAAACAATTTTTTTTTCTCACTACTAGGGAGATAAATCACCAAATTTTTATCACCATAAGATGGAGAATAATTTATGAAAAAACTTTGCAGAAGAAACTATAGCAAAAAAACGTTGTTCTCGGGGTCAAAACAATTTCGATCACATTTTTACGCCTTTGGCAACAGTGTGCACCTTCGCGCATGATCTTGGTGTCCGTTCTCGCATCCGTTTTCCGCTTCCTGCCTCTGCCAGGGCGATCCACCACTGATCCAAACGTTTTAAGCTTCAGAAGAATTTTGCCAACCGCTGCCTTACTGATACTGTACTTCTTAGCGACAGCCCGGTGCGATTCACCGTGTTGCACATAACGAACGACCAATTATCGGATACACAAGGGAATTGCTTTCGAAAGCACTGCGTTCTCCATTTTTTTCAATTGAATCTAATGCGATCACGTATACAAATGCACCAGGTTGAGCCGTTTGCTTCAAAACATGTCAAAATATCAAAACATAAACAATCCAGGGGTCTTCCAATGGAAACTTATCGAAAACATATCGATTTTTGAAGTGGGAACTTTATTTTGTCACTGTTTTTTTTTTTCAACACAAATTGATTTTTTTTTTCTTTAAGTAAAACTCCTTTTTTTTTCAGTATTCCAGTGAAACTTAAAAAGAATATAAAAAATAAGAATTTTGAAGTGGGCACTTTATTTTGTCACTTTTTTTTTTTTTCAACACAAATTGATTTTTTTTTTTTAAGTAAAACTTCTTTTTTTTTCAGTATTTCAGTGAAACTGAAATTGAAAAAACGATAAGGTGGGCACTTTATTTTGCCTATCAGTGTACTTCGGACTTAGGGGTTCTACAACAGTGAACCAAATTCAAATCGCTAGTTTCATATTGATTGTTGGTCGTACTAACTGAGTAACGAGTTGTCAAATTAAAACAAATGTAGTGAATGAAAATAGGCAATCTGAGCACTTAAAAATTCCAGAAAATATTTAGTGTTCGTTCCGCGTCTATCGTTGTAATTGTCAATTTGTTTCAACATTCGTGGTAAGGTTGAGTAAAGCTATTTTCTGGTCCGCTGCAGACGACGATCAAAACTGGATGTGAAGATTTTTGAAAGACAGCTATTACGTTGAGATTTACATTGTATAAAAGGTAATCATCTAGGTATTAAGGATCGTCTTTAGCTTGAAATACTATAAAAAAATTAACGTTCCAAGATAGATGGTTCAGTGACCCTGAGTTTAAGTCGTGGGTAAGACGTGTTGAGAATAAATCCTCTAACGCATTCTGTATGCATTGTCGAAGTGAATTTTCACTAAGCAACATGGGCAGACAAGCTTTAAAAAGCCATAGATGATTAGCTCTGCCTATGAATCCATTTTAAATTTTACCTACGCCTAAAAGTGATGTGGTACCGGATACACCTGTTCCAAGTGCCTCAAATCAAGTTGCTCAATCTCCAACTCCAGTTCAAGCGCTGCTTCCAGTTTCTGTACAAGATTCGGACGATCAACCAGTTCTACGAGGAATGAAATAACGTCAGCAGAGATTTTATGGTGTATCCAAACGGTAATGAACCACAAGTCTCTTGAAACTGCTGATAAAGACATCCCCGACAGCTACATTGCTTAAAAAATTGCAACCGAAAAGGGCGAAAATTAGACACACCATTGTGTATGGTATTGCTCTATTTTTCAAAGCTGAGTTACTGGAAATGCTAAATAATGCAGCATTTTTTGTGCTGGGCTTCGACGAATCCCTAAATAGGATTTCTCAGTATATGGATATTACCGTACGTTTTTGGGACGAGCAACAGCGCATGGTGGTAACTCGATATGTGACGTCTGAGTTTCTAGGACGATCTCGTGCAGGAGACCTTCTGCAAGGTTTCAAAACCGGAATTGGAAATCTGCTATTGACTACAAGTATTAATGGAAGGCCATAATTGTAAAGGATTAAAAACGAATATGAAAGATTCTGAATCACACCCAAGCAACACAAATTGGTCACAGTTGGTTGCAGCAACTTGATTGTGACTAAATTGAGTTATATTGAAGGTTCATTAATCGGTTTGCAACAAGCGTGCTATAAGGGCAGCTCTTGGAAACAGGAAGCTGTGGCCTGCATATTGTTTATGGAGCATTCAAAGACGACGCACGTGCGACTGATTGGGCAATTGACACTTGCCTTCGAGGCTTACATAACCTCTTCAAGGACGTTCTTGCGAGAAGAGCGATGTATTCCCAGTACTCCGGCAGCAAAGTTTTCCCATTAAAATGTTGCGGTCATCGTTAGCTGGAAAATTTGTGTGTTGCTCAAAGAGGTATTGAGGTCACTTCTTCAGTTTTAAAATGTGCTGAAGGTGTAAAGCGTGACGAGGTGACTCCGTCATGTAAGTCTTTCCAGGACGTCACAAAACCTCTGGCAGATCCTCTTTTGCTGCCGAAGTTGGCATTTTTTCGATCTGTAGAGGGTGAAATGGAGCATTTTCTTCGCGATTACCAATCCGAAGAACCGCTAGTTTTATATAAGGATTTGAGTCGAATACTAATGAATCTTGCAGAAAGATTCATGAAACCTGAAAAGTTACAAAAAATGACGAAACGAGCGACGAATAAAACCACATGTATTCCAAGAGTATTGTTCTGGGTTTTGATGTCAAAAAAGCCCTCAAAGAGGTCCACAATGTCGAGGAAAAGGACTTACTTGTGTTCCATCAGGATTGTAAACAACTCTTGAAAACATTGATATGCAAACTTCTAAACAGACCTCCCTTGACGTTTGCCCTGACGAATCCTTCTATATACTACATCATCCTTCTATTATTACGTCAAGCACGGATGTAGCAAAACGACGAATGGATAAATTGTTGAGCATCCTGGTGGACTTTGGGAAGCGGACGGGTACCATGGCCGATTCTGTTAACAGATAATACCGGTCGTTGATAACTAGCCATAGTCAGCTATTTCAGGACTACAATAGGAAACAAACTCGTATTGATGTTTTCTTTTTTTTTTTGAGAAATTTGATACCTGACGATCAAAGATAAGATCTTCTTACTGTGATCCAGATGGTATGTTGCCTTTCACACGGGAACAAATATTGCTGAATGCTTGTTTGAGAACATGAACGAAGAGTTATTAGTAGCACACAGGCAAATTTATGATGCAGTCTATCAAATTGGAAGAATTGAAAATTCCTAAGTCTCTTATTTTGAAAGCACATTCAATGTACATTGAAGATAATCGCCAAAGGACTGCAGGCTAAACAAGCCAAAATCCAACAAGAAGCACAAATAGTAAATTGTAGGAAAAGATTTCCATTTTAAGGGCATGATAAGTTAAGTTCATATTAGATAAATGATCTTCAATCATTGATTGAAACTTAATTGCATTAATTTTATTTTGGTTTTATTTTCATTACAGTAGAGAAATAAAGTTAAATTGTATATTTTTTAGATTTTAAATATCTTATTTTGTAAGAACCTGGATTTTTTTCTAACACACCTGGAAAAATCAGGGAAATTTATTTTCCGCTTCGTGTAGCCACTTTGTTTGTGCCACTGATCGGTCGCCGCTGCACAGAGGTTCATCCAGAGGACAAAAATCTAAAAAACTTTTTTCTTGCTAGAGTAAAACTGATTACACCTGTATATTGTAGAATAAATATACTATCTAACGGTGTATAACACAACTCGATTATCGTGAGGACCATGCTCATTTCAGCCACTTGAAGTAGCATTATTTTTTGAATGATTATTCTCACCACGCAGGCTCGTCGCAACGTTGTTTACTTTTAGTAATATTTTGTTTTAAATAACATTTTTATCATGGATCTACAAAACCAAGGGAAGATACAAGTGTTTTCGAGATGTGCAGTGGATTTCAAGCATATATATCAACACACGCGATGGATGAATGCTGCGTTTTTTTTATCGATAATTTCATGCATACCTTTAAACTATTTGAAAAACAACTATGATCCCAAACGATTCCACGGTTGACACACATATCATTGTGTCATGATGGTCTTGAGGAATCAAAATCAACTTGTTCCAGCCGCCCGTTTTTGCCCGTACAGTTTACAGACGATTTTTTCTATGCCCATGTTGGTGAATAACAGAATACATTGATTCTTATAATAACGTTTGCATTAAAAAAAATGGACTTTTTTCGGATGGTGATAAAAAAAAAAGCTAACACAGTTGATTGCTTTTGATAAATTTCCCATGTAAGGTAATTATTTAAGCTTACTTGCACAAAGAATTCTACGCCCTTCCGAGCGGCCCTCCAGCAGTTAACCGGAACATTCGCCATGGCGGATGAAAACATGCGTGTAGGCATGTTTTTGAGTTCTTTTTTCGTTTTATTTATCAATTCCTCCTCAGTTTTCGCAGTTGTTGGAGTAGATCTTACGCTTCAGTTTGGCCCAGAAATTCTCGATGGGACGCAGCTGGAGGACGTTAAGCGGGTTCGCCGACTTGAGTCGAACCACATCGATATACAGTCGCTCCATATCCTCCAACGATAGCTTCGAGTAGTGAGCTGACGCCAGATCCGGCCAGAACACCGCGTTTGCCCTTATGGTATTTCTTGATAAACGACGCATCTTCCGTACTATAAATTTCCCCGTTCACGCCCAGTCCGGACCGAAAGAAGAGCGGCTTTGACATCCCCTTCTCACTGATTGTCAGCCACAGCAGCACCTTCTTGGGGAACTTGGTGTGTAAAACTTCACCTCGGAGCTCACTTCCTTGGTGGGGGAAGTAAAATACGAAGTGCCCTGCTAGTCGTTGCCATCCAGGGTGAGATAGGTCTCGTCGTCCATCACCACCGCCACGTCGCGATTCGCCGGGAAAATCGAGTTGACCATCTTATTCAGCCGCTGCCGCTGCGTCATTGCCTGCAGCTCCGAAACCAGTGGCCGCGTCTTCCGCTTCCTGACATGTATATTCATGTTCGCCAGGTACTTTTTCACTGTAGCCACTTCTCCCTCAGTCTTCCTCTTCAGCATCCTTTGGAGCTTCTTGTCGCTCAGGGTCGTCGGCCGTCCGGAGCCGGGCTTTCTTTCGATGCTCTGATTGTTGTCTAATAGTGCCAAGATGTTGTAGCTGCCGGAACGGGCGTATCCGGCGTCCTCAAAGTGCCGCACGATGTCCGTTTTCGACGCGGTGAGGTGCCGTCCTTTGAACGCGCAGTTGCTTCACTGTTTTTGCCCTCGTGGTTAGAGTTCGACTGATGGAGCTGTCAAAGTTTGTCTGCTAACTCATGGGTTACTATGATTGATGCTGCATGGGTAGTTTCGTCAGTGCGGGCGAAGGTAAACCCATGAAAAATCGGCAATTTTTGTCCAGTTTTTTAAATGCAAACGTTAATGATATAATTTCAGCAACCGTTATTAATTGTTCGTTTGCAAGGAAGTATATTTTCGAAATATGGAATACTATTAGCGGATTCGATGCCGACAAGGCACGCCATTTTATGGACGTTGTAATAAGCAATCTTGATGTAGAAAACATCGAAAATATTAATGATTTGCGATCGCGTATTTTTTACATTTGTAAGCAAATTGCTGTATACTAGAAAAAGGCAAATAAAGGGTGATACGGTCAAAATTTGGTCAAGGGAAAACGGGTGTAAATCGGTGAAATCGTTTATTTAAAAAATCAAATTAAATTTCTTTTTCAAGTTCAATTAGTATAAAATTCAGGAAAAATATTCAGTTAGGCTTCCGCTTTTCCAAATCCGAATTGCCGGGCCTTACGCTTGACCCCTGCCATCAGATTTTGTACAGCCACCTTGTCCACCTTCTTCGCCGCAGAAAGCCAGTTTGCCTTGAACTGCTGCTCGTCCTTAGCAGTTTTTTTGGTCTTCTTTAGGTTCCGCTTGACAATAGCCCAGTATTTCTCAATTGGGCGGAGCTCTGGCGTGTTGGGAGGGTTCTTGTCCTTGGGAACCACCTGCACGTTGTTGGCGGCGTACCACTCCATGGCCGTAATGGCTTCGCCGTTACGTAATGGCAAGATGCCAAATCCGGCCAAAACAGTACGGAACAACCCTGTTTCTTCAGGAAAGGCAGCAGACGTTTATTCAAACACTCTTTCACGTAAATTTCTTGGTTGACAGTCCCGGAAGCTATGAAAATGCTGCTTTTCAAGCCACAGGTACAGATGGCTTGCCAAACCAGATATTTCTTTGCGAACTTTGACAGTTTCGTGTGCTTGAAAATATCTGCTACCTTTCCCCTTCCTTTTGCTGTATAAAACTCCTGTCCCGGAAGCTGCTTGTAGTCGGCTTTGACGTAGGTTTCGTCGTCCATTACCACGCAGTCAAACTTCGTCAGCATCGTCGTGTACAGCCTCCTGGATCGCGCTTTGGCCGTCGTATTTTGTTTATCATCGCGATTTGGAGTCACTACCTTCTTGTAAGTCGATAGTCCGGCTCGTTTTTTGGCTCGATGCACGGTTGTAGACGATACACCCAGCTTATTTGCGGCATCTCGGAGAGATAGGTTAGGGTTTCGCTTGAAACTACCGGCAACTCTCTTTGTCGTCTCAGCGGCTTCCGGTTTTCGATTTCCCCCCGATCCAGACTTCCTGGCTGTCGACAAACGTTCCCCAAACACTTTAATTACATTTGTAACGGTTGATTTGGCAACTTTTAGCGATTTTGCCAACTTTGCGTGCGAGTAGCTCGGATTTCGACCAAAATTTGGATACGCTGCTCTTCTTGCTTGGACGGCATTTTGACAACTGAAGAGTGAATTCCAAAATCAAAATAGGAGCAACATTCTACACACACACACCTTCAAAATGAGGGGTGTTCAGGTTTTTTAAATGCAAAATTGAAAGAAATACGTCAAGTTGATATTGACCAAATTTTGACCGTATCGCCCTTTAGTACAAAATCTAATTTGATTTCAAAGTATTCGGATTGGCTGAAATTAATAGAGAAAACCGATTTGAGAAAAACAACAGCACAGGAAAAAGAGCAAGTTAGCAGTAAACGAGGTAGACCAAAAAGCGACTTTGAAGAATGTAGCAAACGAGCTAAAAGGAGAAGGTATGTGTGCAACATCCGTATAATTAGTTTAAAATGAAACACTTAGTATTTTTAATTTTGTACACTATTTAGATTGGTCGTAAGTTTATGAGTCTGCGGGTCCTTGATAATTCAGGTGCCAGAGATAACCAAATTGAAAAATTGAATCCAGATGAAGTGCTATCACTGATTGTTGAAGCTAAACTTACGAAACATCAGTATTTATTGGTCAGAGGCTTAATTAACAAGAAGACGTCTCATTTTCTCTTATAAAAAGTACTGTGTCCCAAAAGAAAAGTGTGTGTGTGTGTGTGTGTGTGTGTGTGTGTGTGTGTGTGTGTGTGTGTGTGTGTGTGTGTGTGTGAGAGAGAGAGAGAGTGTGTGTGTAATCTAACACTCATTGACCGGCAATGGTATTATGGAAGAAATCTGTTTACAACAATCCCTCAAGTGACCATTGGAAGCAACTTTAATCCGAGAGCTAGAAAGTGATAGCTCTACTGCAGATCCAGCAACCCATTTCAGCATGTCTGGAGAGTCACGCCCATTCCGAGGTTACTTTCACATACAATGAGCCCCGCATGTAAACATTACCGATATCATTTGGATAAGGGCACTGCAACACACTTCCAGATTTGGAAATGTTAAATTTCCAAACCAGGCACGTATTTAGTATTATTTAAGAAGGTTCGTTATATAGTAATAATCAGATAGATCTCACCCATGGCCGCTTCCTTACTGATACTAGCTAGTTATTTCGTAGAAATAAAAAATGTCGACGTTGATTCGTAATTAATTTCAAGCACTCGCGACAAAATAAACGCAAAAATTAACGTTGCTAAACCGCCCGTTAGATATGCAACCTGCATAACAAAACTCTATACACCACGTGGTGAATGGATCTGAAATTATGTGCCAGCCTTTCATGCACCCATGTGCGTTGTCGACGTTTGTTGCTTCTGACCAGCAAATGGCCGTTTTCTACATGCACTGATCTTCTTTTTTTTTCACTCCGCACTCTGCCAATAATCAAAACCACGCTATAAGGCGACTCTATATCGAACTTCAAATCTGCTAATAATCATCGATTCACTCGCGACAAAGCGGAAAAACACTCAAACTTAATAATTTATATCCGGAGGTCACAATACTACCACTAATAAACAAAACTATGCTGATGTAACTCTTCCTTCGGGTGCGGGGGCGAAGCAAAAAAAAACGAAAAACGCGGATATACTACCGACACTCACAAATTTCGGGAGGGAATAGATTGTATTTAATACGTCTTTCCCTAAGCATGCGGAGATTTTATGATTTCACTGTTAGCTAAAGTTAAATTACGAATTATTGTTTGATTTATTTTCGAGAAAACGACGCAGCAAAAACAAAACACGTCAGTTTCAAAGCACAGCTTGCTGCGACCAATCCAAAAAAAAAAAAAAAAACCAACAAAAACAAAAAAACCACAACACCCCCCCCACATCAACCGAACTAGAGTTCCCGTCCATCCACGATCACAAAAAACCAAAAACACCAAACAACAAAAACCCCACCGGCTGGAAGAGAATATTTTTATTATTTTCCAGGCCTTTTGCGTTCCCAAATCCCCAGAGAAAAAAAAAGAGTCTATATACGAGAGGGGATATATTTTAAAAACAAAAAAAAAAATTTGATTGAAAAAAAAGAAACTAAAAAAAAAAAAAAAATTTCTATTCAGCATATACTGCAACTGACGATGGTCGACGGCAAGGTACGTATAAAACGTTACTCGATTCATAGCTATATTTATAGTAGATATTTTCTCTGTGTTTAAGGTCTGCAATGCTCTAAGCGACCCATCATCCTGCAGGTGCTATTTGTGTGGTGCTACCCCAAAAGAAATGAACCGATTCGATGACTGTCTTCAAAAAACGGTTAATGAAGATACGTTCCAGTTCGGATTATCTCCTCTCCACTAGTGAATCAGTTTTTTTGAATATTTTATTCATTTATCGTATCGCCTTGAATTTAAAAGATGGCAAGCTAGACCACAAGATGAAAAGTATTCGCTAGAAGGAAGAAAACTTAATATTCAAAAAGAATTCAGATTAAAATTAGGGCTAATTATTGACAAACCTCGAAGAGGTGGACGTGGCACATCAAATGATGGAAATACGGCGAGGAAATTTTTCAAAAACTCCGAATTATTAGCTGAAATAACCGGATTGAACAACGAACTAATTGATAGATGTGGGGTGATTTTACTATGTTTTGCATCAGGATGCAATATAAGATTAGAAGAATTCAAAGCCTATTCATTCGATACAGCTCGATTTCGGATAAAGGAGTACGGTTGGTGCAATATGCCTCCCTCTGTTCATAAATTTTTTTTCTCACGGTTCGGAAGTCATTGAGCATGCATTGAGCATCTATCGGAGAACTATCTGAGGAAGCTGCTGAGTCGAACAACAAATTTGTGAAAAAGTTTAGAAGGAAAAACACAAGGAATATGTCTAGAGTGATAACAAAGACGGACTTGCTGCCCAGACTCCTAATTAATTCGGATCCTCTTATAACTGGACTGAGAAAAACTTCAATTCAGGAAAAAACTCTACTTCCACCTGCAGTAAACGCATTAGTTTTTTTAAGTTTTAACATGTGTGTATGGATTGTTTTTTTTTTTTAATATGTAGAAGTAATATGTTTCGTGCGAGATCTGATTTTATACAAAATGTATTATTAGTAATGTAATTAATAAATTATAACTGAAAAATTCTGCTAAAATAACCACAAAATAAAATAAAAAAAAAAACAAATTCATTATTCTCTTCTTTCTCAACAACACTATAAAAAAAAAAAAAAAAAAAAAAAAAAAAAATATAATAACACACCGAAAAAAAAAAAAATAAATTTTTTTAAAAAAAATTTATTTATTGTGACTTTTATAAATAAAAAAAACACAACTAAAAAAAAAAATTTCAATAAAATATTTATGGCCCCCCCCCCCCCCGCCGGCGGGATATATTTTTTAAACAGAAAAAAAACAACCCTTTCCCCCCAGGCCACCACACCAATGTAATAACAACAAAAAAAATGACCGCAAGAAAAAAAAAAAAAAAAAAAATGCCATACCCCCCCACTTTTATCCCTAACAACCCAAATCCAGTTTTTTTTTTTTTTTTTTTTTTCAGTTCATTTATTTGTACAGGCTCAATCGATTTAACTTTACAGAGCCAAGTTTTCATATTTATATACATCAATTATCTTAAACCTAACGTTAAGGGGATAGGACCGATTACTCGCGGCCGTCTCAAGGTTAATAGGAATAACAACTGAAAGGATGGGAAGGTGGGCTGGAATTTGAAGTGTGGTTTATATAACACATTTTTTTTTTAAATTCTTAATTGTCTAAAAAACTTAAAACTATACAACTTTTGGCTTCTTTTGAATTGAACATTTTTGAGTAAGAAAAAAAAACACACAAACACAGATAAAAAAAAAGAAAAAAAAAACTTAAAGTAAACATACAGGTTAAACTAACTACATTCTAATGCTAATGTTAGTCAAAAACACATAAATGAGTTTCATAAACTCCAGGTCACGCAGAGCCAAAATATCTCGAACTGGTACATTGGGTTGTCTACCTCGAGCCCGAAGGGAATCATAAAGCTCAGATCTGACTGCACGATGCTCAGCACATGACCAAATAACGTGATCTGCGTCCTGATAGCCTTGTCCACACTCACAGAGATTGCTGTCACTCAGCCCAACACGGTATAAATGAGCGTTCAAAGAATAATGGTTCGACATGAGGCGAGACATCACACGAATGAAGTCTCGACCCACATCAATACCCCAAAACCATGATTTTTTCGACACCTTTGGGATGATAGAATGTTGCCATCGCCCCAAATCTCCTTTACTCCATTTATACTGCCAGCTAACGAGTGACTGTTGACGAAAAATAGCAAAAAATTCGTTGAAGGCGATTTGTCGATCATAAATATCGCCTTCCATAGCGCCCACCTTTGCAAGCGAGTCCGCTTTCTCATTACCCAGAATTGAACAATGAGAAGGGACCCATACAAAGGTGATGATAAAATAACGCGAAGATAAAGCGCTTAGAAGCTCCTGTATTTTCATGAGAAAATACGAGGAGTGCTTTACCGGCCTCAAGGAGCGAATAGCCTCTAAAGAACTGAGACTATCCGTGAAAATGAAATACTGATCCGGTGTAAGTGAGGCAACAATTTCTAGCGTAAAGTGTATTGCCGCTAATTCAGCGACATATACGGAACAAGGAGCTTGAAGTTTACGTTTGGCGCTATAAATTTCATTAAATATACCAAAGCCTGCTGACTCCTCTATCAATGATCCGTCAGTGAAGAACGTTTTAGTGGAATCAACTTGGCCAAACTTTGCAGCAAAAATCACAGGGGCAATCATAGGACGATGATGCTCTGGAATTCCACGAAGCTCTTGCTTCATGGATAAATCAAAATGAACCAAACTGCCGAAGTCGGAGGAGCAAACACGATTGGGAATATTCGGCGAAGGGCTGACATCCTGTGTTATGTACAAATGGTACAAAGTCATGAAGCGGGTTTGAGTATTCAACTCAAGGAGCTTCCCATTTCCCCCCCCGTTCACCCACCCCCCGTAGCCCGAGAGAAATCTAAAAACCCACCCCGAGCGGCCCACACCCCCCCCCCCCACCCCTCTGTCGGCCACCCCACAAGATGTAGATTTTAAAAAATATATTTTTTCCTTTTTTCCTTTATCAACAATATTAATAAAATTTTCTTTTTCCTTTTTTGGTGCCCCTTCTTCCACCCTTTTCAAGGACTCATGTTTGCCACTATCCAATCCATATAATCAGCGAGTTTGGTGTAAACCGAAGGTACGACGCCACAACCGAATCCGAAAGATACAATTCCAAATTGAACAAAGCGCATTCCATTGTGCCAAGCGCTGTAACCGAGGGGTCCTCCGCCATCACCACGGCACGCATCCGATCCATCAGGTTTGCCTACACATAGCTGACTTGACGACAGTTTCAATCCCTTCAAATTCATCCATTCTTGGCATTCGGATTGATTGGCCGGTGTAACGGTAGCCTTCAGCAGTGTCATCGATTTGGACTCGTCTTCTCTGTCACCCCAACCGGCAATGATATACAAGGAGGGCTGCATTGTTCTTAGCCACAACGAAACCGGTAAACATATTGGTTTAATGTGATCTGCAGATATACAGTTGTTACTGTAAAATCGAAATATTTGGTTAAAGCGTTGATCGATTACCTTCAAATGTCACATCCCTGTCCAAACGAATCAAAGCAATGTTGTTTTGCTTAGTTCTACTGATGTACTTCTGGTGTCGTATGATGCAATCGATGCCGTAATCCCGCACGGGTGGCGCACAGTCCCATATATCATTTGGATCACAGTCCCTCTCTTGACCGATAATGTACTCTCCTAGCCTTACTTGATATCTAGAAATAAATAGACAAAACATAGAATGACGAATACTGTAATAACCCAACTATTCAAATTACGGTCGCTTGCTCTCTTTCGCGCAGTGCGCAGCCGTTAGCACATATCGCTTACTTATCAATGTTCCTGTGCATAGATTTTCCAGCTCACGTATAGGAGCAATCAAGTAGCGAACGATCGCCATCCATGGGAATTCAAATAGGTTTGCCTTCTGACCTCGCACTATTCGGTTAACGACATAGGCGCCACATTCTTGAGGGAGGTAATTTGTGTACCACTTGGTTATATCAAATTCCTTAGCCTCACAACTTGCAACAGTGCTACCAGCTATACCTGAAACAACACCAAACATTTCATTAATTTACTAATTATTGTTTTAAATGTAATTTGCTATTTACGTATTTTAAAATCCGTTTCCTCAGGCATATCCCTCAGTTGTAATCTTGTTGTCATTTCTATCCAAGGGATGAAAGCATGGACCTTCGTGAAAGTAGCATAGCCATTAATCTGGCAAGTATCGTTGTTGACTAGTGTGATTTGTGCCTTAGTAAGCACCCCGACTACCGTCCATGCTTCTTCGCGTTTGATAATTATCCCACCCCCTACATCTCCGTCACACAAGTGTGTGCCTTCAGAATACCCCGCACAAAATGTTCCCTCACTTGGTTCTGGGCACAACACACCACTATGCATCGGCAGTTGCATATCTCTGAGATCACTGGATACATTTACATCAGCCAACCCCCAACCGACTACCGTGCCATAACCCGTCTCAAGTTCGCCTGTTTGATCAACGCAAACTGGATGCACATAGTCACTAAATCGGACTACCGCACTCAACTCCAATATAGCAATATCATGCTCGGAATGTTCGAAAGTAAAATTCGGATGAAGGTGTATTTTACCGACTGAGTATTGCTGAGAAGTCAGTTCGAATGAAGCATCCAAACTGTGAACCCCCAATCGAATCACCATTGAAGTTTCCATCATTATTTTTCCATTGTTGAGATTGAAAACGCAGTGTCCTGAAGTGAGTATGAAGCGTTCGTCAATCATCGTTCCACCGCATACATAAACATTGTAGTCGTTGTTGATATGATAGACTGCGGTATGCCAGGGAAACTCGCCCAGAATAGTATCGGTTCCCTTTTTGGCTAGCTCATCGGAACCTATCGGCTGTATCCCGCACTTCAGCTGTTTGAAATCAATTGTCAGGACAAAGTTAACCATGATGCTTCCTGACAAAACAAGAACCACGTATATCACATTTACCATCTCTCCGGGATAGACGCTTCCACTTAACAAATGCTCACTAACACGAATCTGAATGTTTCGTAGATATATTCATCGTAGATGCAGTAGATTATGTACTGTTTAGCTTGTAAGTAAAAATATAACTTGGGGATTTTTTTTTAGCAGATAGAACTCCTACCATTAGTGGCGACTGGGAGAGCATTAATTCACAATCGGTTTTGATATCTGTACCGCTCGACTCGTTTCGATTCTTTTCTTTGTCGAATCTTTTTCGAACGAAGCTTTCAATTTCAGGTTTTAGACTTTATTTTTTTCATCGATGATCATATCGTTCCTTGTGACGTCAATTGTAGAGAGCACAAAGCGTATTCAAATTTGGGATTTGGATAAGCTAACTAATTCATACAACGTTGCAACGCTCTCATGTGTGTAGAAGGATGATTTTTTTTTGTTAAATTTATTCACACGATTTCTCAACACTGTTTATGTACATTCCATGAAATATTTAACTCTCATTTGTATGCAAATTATTGAACATTTTTCCGGCCGCCCCCATATGTTATCGCACCGATTTAAAGGTGCCACCTCTTAACCGATGATATACTCTCCTCACTTTGTTTGATATCTATAAATAAATGGACAAAACTTAATCATGACAGATCACTATTGTCCGGGACTTAATACGGCCTTATTTGATTTGCTTGCGGGTATTTTTTCACCGTGAAGTTACACCAGTAATAAGGGCCTAATTCTGTAGGTTTTCTAAAATTGGTTTGAAAGAGGTAGCTCATCGAATCTTGCTACGAGGTACCAGGTAGGTCTCCACCGATTGCCTGTCAATCTGCCAAATCCGGAAGACATCTGCATTGAGTTCTCAAATTATAATAATCCGTCCACTATATCACAAAACATTCCGATTGGTTGAGCGGATTGGGTATAATGAAATCATTGGGCATAGAATCAAATCTCCCCCGGTTGGTACTAAGCCGATGAGCTTAGAAATCAATAGAAGCATAAAGGTGCCAGAAAACACGAAATGCATCTACGGACTCTTATTTTTACCAAATCCCTCAATCGTAATTTCACTATATTAGTTACAGTAGTAAAACAGTTCATAGAATGTAGTTGTAAAAATTGAAAGTTTACGAAAAAAAGAGTTTGCTTCGAGCATCGGCTATGAACGGATGTGTCGATGCTTTATTGCGCACTATTTTGTTTTTGGCGCGTTTCGTATTGTTTCGGTAATCTATTGTTCGGCAGCGCTAGTGATCGATTGAGCATAGAAAAAAAAACAACAATGCTGCTTCCTGGCAAGATGTGGTGGGCCGGTGGTGGGGATCACAATTAATTGTGATCCATACTATTGGTTCGCCATACTCGCCGTGCCATCATATCCTGGAGCAAGTAAACCACTATCCCATTTTGTGAGTGGCTCCAACAGCATCTCACTGTTGGTATAAATCGATTCAAATTGGTTCTCAAGCCTTAATTAAATTTACCTTGTTTTCCCAATGAAAAACCACCATGACACTTTGTGAGTGGCCCCAATAGCATCCTTACTGTTGGTATAAATCGGTTCAAATCAGAAATAATTAAATATAAGCCGCGTGAATTCAGCTTATCGTTTACCAAAACGAACTCTGCTGCCACCTTATCCTGTTATCCAATATCCCAGTGATTCCTCGTGGAAATTCAGAGGCGTTCTCGGCTTCCAATAAAGCGAGTATCACACTCTTAAAAATAATAAAAATAATAATCATTGCGAGGTACATTTGCGGAAGCTTCTTCTATCTCTTCTTCCCTTTCTTCAAATGTACCGCTCTTCAAGAGCAACTATTTCTACAGTTTATTAAAACTAAATTTAATTTATCTTCAATTTCTAAAGACTTTGTTTCGTTGTCAAGTAAACACTTTTTAAGTACCTCTTTAACAACCCTTACTATTCGTTCCGCTTGACCATTACAAGCCGGATGGTAAGGAGGGCTATTTGAGCACCTTAATGCCATGGTTTTCTAGAAATCCTACAAATTCGTTTGAGCTAAATGGTGGTCCACCATCTGGTAGACCAAATCTGGCAAACATAGAGGCGAACTTCTTGTTTACAATTCTTGCTGTCGTACCTGAACCTGAATCGGCAATTAAAAGGAAGTTATTTCCTTCAAAAAATCTGCATGCAAAGGACGAGTAGTTGGTATCCAAGACTTTCTGGTTTCATAACTATTTCCATTTTAACACAGGAATCGCAAGATTTCACAAAATCCTCTATGTCCGAATTAAGTCCTGGCCAATACACTGTCCTTCGTGCTAATGATTTCATTCCCTGATGGTTTGTGTGCAATAATTTCAACACCTCTCCTTCAAAGAATAAGGAATTAAAACCATAAACACACTATGAATCAGCTTTAGTTTTGACTTTTGAGCATAAAAGTCCCTATATTGTCTAGAATCAGCTTTTAGCCATTCAAATAAGATGAATTTAATAATTTCAGCCAAATATTTGTCCGCTTGAGTTCTTTTTCGAAACCATGGGTAAATCAATAGATAAATTTAAGCTTTACATGTATTCTTGATCCAAACTACTTGGTTTTCTTTGATCAAGTGGAAATCTACTACAAAAATCTGCATTCCCTAGCTTAGATCCAGGACGGTACTCAATCACAAAATCGTATATTGATAATTCCATTACGTAGCGTTGTAACCTAGTTACAAATATTGAATTACGTCCACCCCCACCAAAAATACCTATTAGAGGTTTGTAATCCGTGAATACTGTAAATTGTTGACCAAAAAGAAACTTATGGAATTTTTTGATAACACAGGCCAAAGCCAAATCTGGCAGCAAGCCGTGCTTGGAAACTGACGTGTTTGTTTTTGCTGCGTCCTTTTCGCGAAAAATAAAATCAAAAATGTATTCGAAATTCAACCTAAACGAACAGTGAAATCATAAAATCTCCACGTGTTTTGTGTAAGATGTAGTGAATATAATCGATTCCCTCCCAAAATTTCTGATAGTCGGTAGTTTTTCCCGGTTCTTTGTTTTTTGTGTTTCGCCCCCGCACCCAGAGGAAGAGTAATATCAGCTTAGTTGAATTTGTTAGTGCTGTTAGTGTTGTGCCACGCGGGCATCAATGATTAAATTAGAGTATTTTTCCGCTTTGTCGCGAGTAAATTGATGATTATAAGCAGTTAAGAAGTCGATATAGAGTCGCCTCATAGCGGGGGATATTGAATATTGACATTGAGTGTGGAGAGAAAAAAATAAAAACCAGTGCAATGTAGAAAACGGCCATTTGCTGGTCAGAAGCAAAGAACAAAGCTAACGCGCATGCTTGCGTGAAAATGTCGTGTTTTGCTTTTGCTGCGTCGTTTTTGCGGAAATAAAATTAAAAAATATTCCTTCATTCAACTAAAATAAATGGTGAAATTATACTTTTTCCGAGTGCTTTGCGTAGGACGTTGTGAATGGAATCCCTCTCATAGTGTGTTATGGTCGTGTTTCTTGAGATGGATTGTTTTCCCCATTTTTTGTGTTTTTAGTGACCCGCTCTCGCACGGAAAAAAATCCGTGCCCGGATCCGTGAACTGCAGTCATGAATTCGAGAACAAGCAAAAATACACCGTGAACTGAATCACGTAATCATGAACTAAATCACGTTTTTAGGTAAAAATCCTGAAAACGTGAACTAGTTCACGGTCCGTTTTCATTTTCGTGAACGCTTTTGTTTCTGTGCGCATCCGGACGAGCTTTCCAGCATGAGATAAGGAACATTGGTGAGGTCGTTTTATATTATCAAAAATATACCTTAACTATATACACGCCAGGGTCAAGAATTTCCATTTTTGATTCTGGAAGTGTGAAAAATCTTCACATATCCATTTGTTGTGTGAAGATTTTCATGCGGGGCTTATTGTATATGAAGATGACTTCAGAATGTACGTGTATGAACAGGCATTCTTGAAATTAGTCGTTGGATTTTCAATAGAGCTGTCATCTTCAATCTCCAGGGCTAAAAATGTTTGCACATAGTGATCACATATAAATTACTGCAACACACACACACACACACACACACACACACACACACACACACACACACACACACACACACACATCACACACACACAACATCACACACACACAACATCACACTCTTAAAAATAATAAATATTACGGGTGAGGTAATCCTTTTTGCCCGTAAATACTTTGTGACTTAAACATAAATATAACTCAATTGTAAGCTCTATTTGATGTATTGTTAAACCCTAATTTTAAACCCAAAATAATAAATACTGTCACACTAAACATCACGTTCCGAATGCTACATTTACAACAGCTTCTTGGATTATATTTGATAAAGGGTGTATTCGATAAAAATGGCACACACATATATACTCATCAAAATTAAACTGATTATCGGATTTTCTTGAAATTTTCAGGGAATGAAGAACTACTAATGAGTTTTGATTTACAACATTTGTTTTATTCAATTTCGTCTCCCATCCCGAATGCCCGCACCTTCCTTTTCACTCCACTCATCAAATTTTGTACAACTGATTTTCCCAGTGTTTTTGTTGTTTTTACCCAAATTTTCTTCAATTCTAGCTCTGTTTTTATAGTTTTGGGATGTTTGCGAAGTTCCGTTTTCATAATTGCCCAGAATTTTTCAATTGGACGAAGTTCCGGTGAATTTGGTGGGTTCATATCCTTTGGCACAAAATTGACTCCGTTGGCTCGGTACCACTCCAATACGTTTCGAGCGTAGTGGCAGGATGCTAGATCAGGCCAAAACAGAGTTGATCCTTTGTGCTTCTTAATGAATGGCAAGAGACGCTTCTTAAGGCACTCTTCCGTGTAAATCGCACCATTTATTGTTCCGGAAGTGAAGAAGGGAGCACTTATTTCCCCACATCCGCAAATCGCCTGCCAGATTAGAAACTTCTTTGCAAATTTCGATAGTTTCTTCTTTCGAACATCCTCCGGAACATCGAACTTCGACTTGGCAACGAAATATTCTTGCCCAGGAAGTTGACGGAAGTCGGCCTTGACGTATGTTTCGTCATCCATCACGATGCAACCGGATTTGGTGAGCAGCTTCGTGTAAAGTTTCCGGGCGCGGGTTTTCGCAGTGATGTTTTGTTTTTCATTCCGGTTTGGGGCTTTTTGCACTTTGTAAACATGTAACCCAGCACGCTTCATGGTTTTCTGCACAAAACCGACTGACACCTTAGACTTTTTAGCGACATCTCGAATTGACATGTTTGGACGGTTCTTGAATTGTTGTACGACTTTCCTGGCCATTTTACTGTCCATTGGACCACTTTTACGACCACTCCCTTCCTTCCTTTGGACACTCAGACGCTCCTTGAAGGTTCTTATTACACGAGACACAGTTGTATTTGCAATTCCAAGCCTTTTAGCAATCCACCGGTGGGACGCCCCTTGATTTTGATTGTGAGTGCACAAAATTTTCTCACGGACAATTTCTTGTTTCGACGACATGACTGGAACTACTGAATGTATAACTATGAAACTTGGCAGATGTAAATAAGACACTATGGATAAGATCTACTCAAATTTCTAGGTTTTTTACTCATACGATTCAAAAGTAACAGAAGATTTTCTGTGTGCCATTTTTATCGAATACACCCTTTAATCTCAAATCTATATCCGTTAAGCGTTGATAATTAGTCACAAGACTGAATATTGGGATTTGAAAGCCTTAAATTGACATGATCGTTGTCTTTGGTGTTATAATAACATCCGAGATATTTTTAACGTCACTTCCACACGCCCCGACAGATCACGTCTAGTTCAAATTCGCTCTCTTCCGTGATAGATTGAAAACGATTACTCCATGCTTCTTAAAAAGCATAACAGATTGAACTTCGTGTAAAATTATGTCTCCTGAAACTGACACATACGCAATTCGACGAAAGATGTGTTTGATTGAATTTATTTTCTCATCTCTTTCAAATCATTCTTATGTGCTAAAGGACGCTTGCATGTATCGGTCTCAGGGGACATGAAATTTTGGAAGTGTGTAGAATCCTCAAAATATTTTTTGAACGAAGGATAACGACCGGATTTTGCATTATTTTATCTCATAAGTTCACAAGCATTTGGAGATGAAGGAACAAAATGAATCCTACAGGATAAGATTGAGCTATTTAGCTATTAAATTTTATTACCGCATCCTGATTTTTTCTGTTGATAATTCACGAAGCATTTGAATTTGCATTTACAGTAGAAGCTTTTTGCAAACTTCATTTTGTGTTCGTCAACTTATTTTTACGTCATAATAAATTTAAAAACAGACGCAAATTTTAATCAAACGGGCCGCTCTTTTTATGTGCATCCTAGTAGACATACATTTACAAGATTTTTTCTAAGAGTGCACACGCATAAAAAAACCGAAGTAGAAACTACCATTTCGAGGGTTAAATTAAGCGTAAACACCAACAATTTTCACCTGACTATTAATGCGTTTAATTTTACCATGCCTGCGGTTAGATCAACCATGGTGCGGTAGATATCAATATGAGGTCTGTCAAATATACCATAAATGTTGAAGGTTGTACCATAAACGTAGTAAATTTGACTAAAATTTCATGGTAGTTTTGAAAATAGTCATAGTCGCGTAAAATGGTAGTTTTTACTACAAGATTTTTTTTTGTGTAACCTTTCCTTATTTGACCTGCATTCGGGCCTGGGGGTGCGACACATCTAAATCCAGATTCAAGATGATCAAAAAATCACACGCTAGCGAATCAATCTTTGAAAAATCTTGTTTCAGCTTGCGAATCTTAATCCATCAACTTGCATCGTGCTACATCTTTTTGCAGTAAATCTTTAAAATCTTCATCAAAATCCTTGAAATCTTCTATTCTATCATTCAACATCACATTTTTTTATGTTTGATCAGAAGTTTTTTTCCAGCTAAACTTGAATAGAACAGAATAGAATCGCCACCAAATAATTTTTAATGCCAGTAGTGCATCGTTAGCTGACGACAAGGAATGCTTGTTCTTTCGTTTGGCTGAAGGTGAGTGTGTGAATGCATACATTTCATTAAAACGATATTAGATAACGCTGATTTGTAGTTTGGCAGCGGATAAACAAGAGTCGAAACTGAGAGGGTCACATCCTGGATGACGCCCCAACGTCGAACGTGATTTCCGTTCCGGTCATCAGAAGCTGTTCCAGGACTACTTTAGCGACACGCAAACCTACAACGAGAAGCACTTTCTGCGTTTCCGCATGCCAAGAGAGGTGTTCCTGGACATAATGCGACAACTAGAGTCAACTAGAGGCTTCTCCAAAATTTATCTGTAGGAGCTATTTGCAAGTGCTTATCAAGACCAATCTATCAATAAACCGATTGTTTACTTTAAAGACTTTATTACTTTTCATTTCCGCGCAATCGAAATACTATTCGGAATCTCGGAACCTCCGCATTTCGATCTAGTCAGCGTTTTCCGGAAAATGCAGTGGCTGTAAATAAAACTAAGACAAGCATTCGTTATTAAGGAATGAAACGAAAAGGCAATTGACCAGCACCGGGAGCAACTTGAGGTAATTATCAGCATCCGAGGCGAGCAACACAAGTTTCTGTACGCCACCAGCATCACACGCAGCAAACACGGTTACTTTTCGGCTCACAAATATACCTCAGAATATACTCAATTAATTGAGTTATTGTTTAGTAAAAGCTGAAATTTTACTCAATAATTGGTATTATCAAGTAGCGTGTAGTATTTTGGAACGGTATTTTTCTTGTTCCTAATTGATTCAAGAATAGATCAAAACATATACCACTTTTAAAATGATGCAAAATAGATCCAGTATAAAACAAAATTTACAGCACTGGTGCAGCGATGTTTTTGCGTTTGGTCTAAAAAAAATAAATCCAATCCACGATTTGGATCGCCGTTGAAGATGCCCTAAGGTTGTGTTCCAATTCGCGAATTAATTTTAATCTTACTGAAACTTGACAGATGGAAAATAATCGATTAATCGATTAGAATCCCTTTGTTATTGATCATTAAACTTTCGATAAGGTGTCTGTCAAAACAAAATTGAGTTGCCGTCTGTCAGAAATTAGTCAGCTCGAGTAGCAGACTTAATCGATTATTTTCCATCTGTCAAGTTTAAGTGAAAATTAAAATTAATTCGCGAATTGGAACACCCCCCCAAAAAACCCCCCCACCCCCCCCCCCCCCCCCCCCCCCCCCCCCCCCCCCCTTTTCCCCCCCCCCACTTACCCAAACATTCTTTCCCCTTTGTCCCCCCCACCCCTTTTTTTCTCCCCCCCTCCTTTTCTTTTAACTATCTTAAATATTCCCACAACCAGACATTTTGCTCCCCACTGTTGCTCTAATCTGATAATCTGCTGGACAATCGACCGTTCTCAATTGCTCTAATCTGATAATCTGCTGGAATACATTCTACTTATTATGTTTTTATTACTTCAAGCGTGAAGTACGTAATTAATTATAATGTTTTGAAGGAAATATCTTCTCATCATCCTCAGACCCTTGGAGTAACAGCAATTTCTGCTAGAACCATAAAGATATGAAGAGAAAGTAGTGATAGTTCCGTTAGAGTACGGCAGACTGTGAAAATTGAATAGAAGCAGTTGAAATTGAGCGGAAGGCTATTTTGAAAGGCAGTATTCGATCATGTACACAATCTATCACCAAGCTACCCCCATGTGCATTGTAGGCGTAATTAGTAGAACGTATTCAATCTATCCATTAAAAATATGCCACTGTTTAAGAGGAACAGCATACAACACCTTACCGTGTTTCTCTCAGAGGTTATTAAGTAAATGACGACGAGGTAAACTATTACCGGTAAATTAGGAGTTGTGTTTTCAAAACCTCTAATTGGAAATTGATTTCTATCACATGTAGACTTTGGAAGTGTAAACAAAAATTTACACATCGCTAGAACCATTCGTACCACTGGTAGTCATGAGCACGATCTAGCGCGCACTTTTTGGGGGTATCCTTCGCCCCTTGCCTGCTTCGGGTAGCTTGGTAAAAGATTGTGTACTTGATCGGATACTGCCTTTCAAAAAAGCCCTCCGCTCAATTTCAACTGCTTCTATTCAATGTTCACAGCTTGCCGTACTCTAACGGAACTAACAATACTTTCTCTTCACATGTTTGGACCTAGCAGAAATTGCTGTCCACTCCTAGGGTCTAATGTTGATGAGAAGATATTTCCTTCAAGACAAAAATTTTTCCCGGGGTCCCCCCAAAATTTTTTTATATAAAAAAAAATATCTTAACAAAAACCCCTTCCCCCCGCAAAAAAAAAAAAAAAAAAAAAAAAAAAAAAAAAATCCCTTAAAAAAGTATGCCAAATGTGGGAATCAACTAGATTGAGAGCGCATGGTACAAACCTGGCTAGCTCGTTAATTTCTAAAGCTTGTAGTACACTGTTTGTCCAATAGCCAAATATTTGGCATAGGCAGCTAGACAGCTGACAGTTATCATAGATGTTTGTCAGATGCCTATCTGCCTATGACAAATATTTGGCTATTGGACAAACACTGTACTACATGCTTAACAAGCGTGCTTGCACTCCGCTACCCTTTCCAGCCATAATTCTCCCATTACCGTAAAAATGGCCACGACAGTTCTGAAAGTTCAAGCTATCGGCATGAAGTTTATTCAAAATTCCTCAGAATGACCTTTCCTGCCTTTTTATTAGTATGAAAGAAATCGATGAAATGCTCTTTGATAACTCAATTTCCCTATCACCATGAAAAGCTAAATTGTTGCGAGCGCAAAAAATATACCGTCCACAACCACTTTCAAAATGTTCCACCATTTTTCTTCTTCGATCTGAATGTTAGTGTCAATCGTCCTTCCTAATTGAACTTTTCCATTTCATGTACATTTCCCGATGCTAGTTTGAATTTTCATGGATTTGAATGCACGGGTTGAGATGTTTCCAGTCGTTAAATTCGTTTTGCAAAAACCGAGAATAGTGTTGCTTTAAAGTTCGTATGGAATAGCAAGCAAGGGAAACAGAATAAGCCGTTTTTGGAAGCGCTGTACAGCATCCAATGCCTTTTAACGGGAGTACTACGAAAGGGCGAATCACGTAAGGCCGAATCACGAAAGGCCGAATCACGAGAGGCTGAATCACAAAAGGGCGAATCTCGTAAAGGCCGAATCACGAAAGGCCGAATCACGAGAGGCTGAATCACAAAAGGCCGAATAAATTCGGCAGAGCGACAAAGTGGCTCAATTTATGAGTAGATCCACTTTTTACTAAAATTGAGTAACATTTCCGTGAGAGCAAAAGAGATAGTATACAATTGTAATCCAAAATTGAGTAGAATGAAACGGGAGTGCATGTTAACCACTATCACACTTTGTGTGTTCGCAACAGCATGCTTACTGTTGGTTTAAATTGGTTCAAATCGGAAATCGCTACTAATATTCCAATATTTACGTCGCGTGAATTCATCGTATCATTTACCAAAAGGAACCCAGCTGCCACTCAATCTTTTATCCAATGGAGGAATCCAGGTAACGCAAAAGTGAGGTTAAACGACGTACCGGCTCTCGTTTAAGGTGAATTGCTGCTCCATCTATTTATTTTATTTCCTATCTTTTATCGCTCTCTCGCAAACTTACCTCGCTATTTCAAATTTATATATCTCGATCGATAGTGAATGAACATCGAATCGAACTTCATCAGATTACTGACAGCAAGTAAGCATACAAATTGATGTGATGAAATATTCAATTACTAGTACAGATTCTGAGTTATATCAATTCTAAATTATGATGTAATGGCTGTCGTCGAGAATGCTTCAGCGTAAGCCCTTAAAATAGTTTTTCGAGCTGTCTAAGCACTCGGTGATAAAAAGATAAGAAAATAAGCCAGATAAGCCAGAGTTATTATCAGTCTCAGTTTCAGATACAACGATGTTTAACCTCACTTTAGCTTTACTTGGATTCTTCAATATCCCTGTGATTTCTTTTGGAAGTGCAGAGGATTTCTGGGCCTTCAATAGAGCGTATATCACGTCAACATATTCCTAAACTAAACTAAACTAAGCTAAACTAAATTCCCATAACTATCACGAAACGAAATAAATGAAACGTCGTTCCACAGTACAGCCTCTTTTTCTGTCCAGCGATTAATTTCCTCCCTGGCTCGGATAGATTTGCATCTCAACCCGTTCCCTATGTGCCATAAAGTACGTCATGAAAAAAAATGCTAATTTTAAATCCATCCTCCCCCCATCGTTTGGACGTAAGGACAAGAAAAAAAAATGTTTTTATGAATCTTCACATTTTCCGGAACCCCCCTCCTTCCTTAAAGCGTGATGTACACGACAAAAATCTATATCGTGACCTGGAATGTTAATCTGATCACGTGTCTGTTCATCGTTGGCAGAACGTCCGGTGAATAATTTTCTAGGGTGTGGCAGTCTTGTAGCAGCAAAATGCAAGCTCATTTATGAAGATCGCCTCAAGCTTTACGTCATAGTTCACTCGATTGAAGATTATCACTGTCTTCAAGCTTTGTATAATCCGTTAATGGATTGGTGCCATCGTAATAAGCTCATTTTCAAGGTATCAAAGTGTGCATTTGAGCCGGTTTAATGCTCTGAAAAACACAATCCTATTTCATTATTGTATTTTTGATTTCGCAGTGGGGAACGTGTGGGTGATATCCGTGATATTTCTGTTTTGTTTCGAAGTTGACCTTTAGTTTCTGCTTTTCGTCGATTATCTCCAATGCAAAGCATCAACCGGTATCGCAGATTGCACGGGATTTTAAATTCTCACCTCGTTTGAAGCCACTACACGCTAATACTATACAATCAAAATATGAGTAGGATCTACTACTTTTTTTTTAAAATTGTTATAAATAATGAATCAAAAATTAAATTATACAAAAAAAAAAAAACAATATAAGAAAAAAAATAAAAAAAAAAAAATAAAAAAAAAAACAAAAAAAAAAAACATAAAAAAAACTAACTACAAAAAAAAACACCACCACAAAAAAAACCCCCCCAAAAAAAAAAAAAAAAAAATAATACAAAAATAATAAAAATAAAAAAAAAAAAGAAAAAACACTACCAAAAAAAAGGGGAGAATTTTTAAAAGATTTTTTAAAAAATCCCACACCAATTTCCCCACACAAATTGAAGAAACCCTCTTTAAAATTTTTTTTTAAAAATGATCTGCGTTCCATTTAGGGTGGTCGGTATTGGCCATTTTTGAAAAATACCGGTATTCGGTATTTGGTGGAGTCAATACCGGTAATACCGGTAAAATACCGGTATTTGTGAAAATTTCAGAAATAAAAAAAAACTTTTGATTTGGACTTTTGGGTGAAAAACAATATTTATTGACAAACTTCAAATGTTAAAATCATTGCTTGTTGAGCTGGGCAAAGTGAAACTTAAGTAGACATAACATACTGAGCGATTCATCTCCCAATCCGCATCGGATTTTGTTGGCAATGTTGCCAGCTGCTGAGAATGCCCTCTCTGGTTCAACCGAAGTTGGACGAATGGTTCCAAGAGCGTCGAAAATCAGTGTCATGTACTTGCCCTTAATCCCTTCAGATTCATAGTAGGAGAATGCTTTACGGAGTGCTTACAAGTATCCTGGCGTCAACGTATTTGCCACCGGCAACGCAAGTGTTTTGCACTGCTGCAGTCTCTTCACGAGTTGTTCTTTAACCAATAAACCAGAAAAATCATCCATAGAGGCATCTTCTTCGTACCCATCGTCAAGTGTGGTCGTTGTCTCAGCTTCCACGATCGCATCAGGAATTATTAGACGCTTCAAGGTCTCGTCCGCTTGCTTAATCAAAGTAGATCTGGATGTCTTGAAGAAAATGCCAAAATCGTTTCTGATCGATTACTTTACGGCAGGATTATTAAAAAAAAAAAAAAAAGATCGGCGTATTCTGATCATCTCTCTTTGAGAGCATCGAATATGTTGGCGGCAATTTCTGTGGCTTGATTTGATAATTGCTCCAATATAAATTGGAGCGCCACGTCGACTTCATATAGAGTGCAGAATTCACGGCACAGTAGTTCCACAGCAGCTTGAACAGGTTCGAGGGCTTGAATTATTTCACCTACCGCCAAAAAATCATCACCACTGAAGTTGAATTTGGATTGAAACTTCAAATCGATCAGAGTTTTTTGAACGGGCCCCTTCAACTCATAGAACCGTTTGAGCATGGATAACATGCTATTCTAGCATTTCTTGGTACCAGCCACTAATACAAGTTCTTTTTCGAATTCAGAACGGACATATTTTAGCAGCAAATCATTTTTCACAGGTAATCTCCGGAAGAGAACTACTACGGCACGTACCTTTTTCACAATTTCATATATTGCGAGCTTTAAGTTGAGTGGCTCCGATTCCTCCATCTCGAGCGAAAAGAAATCTGCTTCTCCATAATTAGCGTCTGATTCTACATCGGAGTCTGGAATAAAAACTTGAGAAAACTATTCAACAAATTTCAATTGAACAAACAAAAAATAGTTACCGTTGTTATTCAAGTCATGTATATCCATCGGAGGGCGCTGCTGATACAATACACTCACAACTGCCAAGTGTATGCCATGGGCCTGGCAAACCTGGTGTAGAGCCTTCAACATTCTTCCCACTTTCAACATTAGATGTGGTCCGTCGGTATTAACTGCCATGACGTCATCCGAAAGAGAAATGTTTAACTCCCTCAAATGCTGCTCCAGTAATGAAACAACAGCGGTTGGATAGTCATGAAGAAAATGAACATATTTTTTGGCTCAGGAAACACTAGCACACCGGTCCCAAGCTTAATGATTCGCCCCTAGTAACGTAACTCACACCAACACTCCCTCAAACATTCTGTCAAAATAACACAGTGAAGCAAAACAAAACAAAGATACTAGTACCGAAAGGTACCGAAAAGCGCAACAGTGTATTGCAAGGTGCAGACGGCAAGGTTTACATCGGACCTAGGGGTTCTACAACAGTGAACCAATTTCAAATCGCTAGTTTAATTGTTGGTAACATAGTGCTCCGCATCCATCGATCCTATTATTCTTCGCAGTTTTCTTACAGTCATAAACATTCACGTTCATAAATCGCCGATTTTTGTAAGAAGTCCATTCGTCAAAGCTGGCGCTGATTTTTCGTTGCCCTTTTTTAATTTCATCAAAGTCAGCTCGGTCAAATCACAACGAAATTGTGATACGTTTTAACTTTTTGTCTGATCCCGTCGTGGGCTTTTGAAATCCCACTGAAACCCAGAGCGACTAAACCCAAGCGGAAGTCCTCAGATTGGGCAAAAGTCCTGAACAATATGCCGTCCGTCGAAGCCATTCGGGATAGTGCAGTTTCAAGAAGGGAGAACGTCGATGGAAAATATTGCGTGATTGTTGTACCTCTTTTTGGAACTGTGGTTGAAGTTGATGTTGACGGCTGATCATCAGCCCCATCTGGAAAAGCAGCACGTTTCAGGATAATGTTGTGCAATACTTTGAGATGTGTTTTCATTCCGCATGTGCTGGACCCTTCACACTTAATTACTTTTGAACACTTCACGCACTTGGCTACGCCACGGGTTTGCTTTCCGCGTAGAAAATAAAACCACACAGAAGCAGCGGACATATCGGGTTTAGCTTTCTATTCAAATTCCAAGTTAATTTTTTCTCCGTGAATTGCAGACGCAGTCACTTGAACAAAAATTCTCGACGAAGTAAACATTTTCAATTTGACAGACGGCTAAGAGAATGAAGCAACACGTATTATTAATGACGATGATGATCGATTTTGGCTGTAGCGTGAACTTCGTCAATGATGCTTACTTGTGCAAAGGTTCATTCATGCGCGCATTCAATTCTTGTAAGTGTTTGTTGGTGAGTCTTTAACTGATATATGTAGATGAAACCTATTTGAGATTTTTTATACTGACAACAAAATTTGAAATACCGGAAATACCGGTATTTTTCCGTCTCTAATACCGGTGTTTTCGGTACTACCGGTTAGACCACCCTAGTTCCATTCCAGCTTACAAATATTGTGGTAAGAAGAATGTGTCGACGGGAAGTGAATAGTAAATACTATGTGGCTCACAACTGGAGACATGTTCATGTTTCTATCGTGACGTTCGGGTGTTCGAACAAAAATAATTTAAAATTTGAATCTATATTTTTGAATTTCTCGCCTAAATCGCAATAACGTTCATCGAATCACGGTTTCATATTTGCTAATATCCAATCCATATAGTAGGCCACACTGGTGTAAATCGATGGGACAACACCACAGCCGGATCCAAACGATACTATGCCGAACTGGACGAATCTCATTCCATTGTACAGTGCACTGTAGCCTAATGGTCCTCCACCATCTCCACGACACGCATCCGGTCCATTTGGCTGTCCTACGCAAAGTTGACTCTGATCTAGCTTCAAATTAGCCACATCCATCCAACTCTGGCACTTGGACCGTTCAGCGGGAGTAACGATAGTCTTGAGTAGTTGCGTTGGCTTACGATCCTCTTCTGTATCACCCCAACCAGTGACAATATACTTTTGAGGGTTTAAATTCCTCAAGAAACTAGTAACCGGTAAACAGATTGGTTGAATATGATCTACAATGGCAAGTGAAACAGTGTCTTATTGGGATCCTAGGACTTGTTAAGAAACTATCTGTACCTTCAATTCGCACATTCCTGTTCAACCGAATAAGAGCGATATTATGTAATCTTGTGCGAGTGCTGTAGCTCTGATGCCTTATGACACATTCAATTCCATAATCGCGAACAGGTGGGGCACAATCGCTTTCTTCATCCGACCCATTGCAATCCCGGTCCTCTCCAATAGTATGCTCTCCCAAACGTACTTTAATACTAAAATGTATTTAATGCCTAAAAGTCTATTCATAACACACACAGAAAGTAAAAATGTCACATACGGTTGCTTACTCGTCTTTACACAATGGGCAGATGTGAGCACGTAACGATTACTTATCAGAGTTCCGGCGCATAAATTGGCCATTTCATTGTCCGCTTCGACCTTGTACCGGATCATTGCCATCCAAGGAAATTCAAAGACATTCGTTCGAATCCCTTGTACGATGCGATTGGTAATGTAAACGCCACAACTTCGAGGCAATAATTTGGTTGAATAAGTTTCGGCTGGATCGACGTCCTTTGGCTCGCAATAATCCAAATCAGGACCTAAAAATAAACAAAGATAATAGGTTAAACTAGAACTATTTATCACATTTGTTTGTAAACTTACGTAGATCATCTTCTGTCAACACATTGTCGTTGTTGAAAAACTTTAGTTTAGTAACATTCGAAATCCAAGGTAAATAGGTAAACACCTTGGTAAATGCTCCAAAGCTTTCGGTATGACAAAGATTGCTGTGTTCATCACGTGTTCTAGAATAGGACACAATTCCTCCCAAGTACCATGTGTAGTCTACCTTGAAAAACAATCCACCTCCGCTATCCCCGTTGCACACGCTGGTACCGTTGGTATACCCAGCGCAGAATATTCCTTCATCCAATGTTACACCAAACACATCCCGATTACTTCTGAGACAAGTTACAGCATCCACGACTGGCATCCGAGCGCTTTTCAAAATTCGCGAAATTTCATCATTTTCTGTCACTCCCCAGCCAACAACCGTTCCATACTGGTTTGTCAGATCTTTGGATAAACTCAAACAAGCCGGTTGTACGAACTCATCAAACTCAGCCAACGTCCTCAATTCCAGTATAGCAATGTCATTCCGGAAGTCATCGCCGGTAAAGTTGATAGGTCTGTAAATCTTATGGATCTCATGTTGCTGAAACGTTTTTCGATTCAGGGAATCCAAATTGTGAACACCCAGTCGAACGAAGATGCGGTGGGTTACTAATTGCTGTCGATTTTCCGGATCGAGAATGCAGTGTGCTGCCGTCAGAAGGAACTGTTCACTGATAAGCGTTCCACCGCAGGCGTAGTTTTCCGATGGGCGGTTTCTGTGGTAGATGGCTGCATGCCAGGGCCAAGCACCTGCTATTGTATTGTGACCTTGTACTATCAGCTCGGTTTTGCTAATCTTCGGTATGCCACACTGGAACAAATCTTGCTGGCAGGTGTCTCTCACGCTCAGAAGTATTATAATTATTAGCATAAAAAAGGAGGATGCACATTTCTGACCGATTATTGTGAGTAACATGGTTTACTGCCGTGTATAAAACTTTAGCAACTTAAGAAGATTTTATTTAAGAAAAAAAAAACATCATCTCGCGTTAAGGCGTTGAACATTACTGAACAAGTTATGCGATCTTGTGTATTGCTTGTTATTCACCGGTTTTTCTTCTTTTTTTCTTCGTCAAACCAGTTCTCTGAGATGAGCTGATATGACCGTTATTTGATTGCAGCATGCTTCTCATTTCTGTATTTTGTTTGCTATTTGAGTGCTGGGGGAATTTCGTTTTTGGTTCTAGTGATAAGGCAAACAGCATCTTCTTAAAATCGATCGAAACGGAACGGACGTACAGTTAATAGAAATCTGCAGTCAAGATTATGTACGTAGGGTATGTGTCCCTTGACTCAGCCTAATATGCAACAATCGATTACATTTTTTACTATAATTCGTAAAGTATTTGAGCTGGAAGCGATATTTAACTAGTTATACACTTGCTTAGATATGTTCAATATGCCATTTGGTAGTATGTATCACGAAAAGTCACAACACTCATTTTATAAAGTCAGAAACTTTCGAGGGATATGGATGTTATGTCGGTCTATAAGCGCCAAATTGGATCTATTCATGGATGCAAGTTCGTCCCATTCGACAGATTTGTTATTAAATGTTGTCTTCGTACGATTTTTTTTTCTGATTTTCTGATTCAATGCGTTTTCAGCTGTACTCGCTCTACCCAACAAACAATTTCATAAATCAAACTATACTAAAACAGTTAAGAAACACTTAAGTGATTTTCACATATGATTTAGCGACCATTTGATAATCAAAACATTATAATTCACTCTACACAGATTATGTTCCTTTAGTTTGTGTTAAGATGACCCATATGGAAAACTTTCAATCGAAACTCAGACATTTTTATTGTAAATTTTACCAATAACAACCCTTTTACTACGCTTTCCATATAACAGGCCAAAGTTGGGAAAGTGGAAAAAAATTTGTTCCTAACATTGGGTCTATGGTTTTCTTGTTAAATCATTGTTATTTTACCTATGTGACCTGTTAGTTTATAACGTGTGACTATTTTCTGTACATCTTGGCTGTATTATTCGGTTTATAGGTTCAATTTCTGCAAATTAAGATCATTCGAAGATCGTGTAGATAATCTGTTCAGTTAAACCAGTAAAGTCATATTGTCTAAAAAGTTGAGGAAATCGAAACTTACGCGGAAGTGAGCATCTATTAATTGATTAATAATGTCTTAACCGCTTTGAAATAAATCGGTCATCCTGATAGGAATATAATTTTGTTGATTATCGGCGAATTAATGACATTTTTGGTACATAGGCCGAATGAAGGAGCTAGGCTGACATTACATCCCGTTACCCTATTATGTAGAAGTTTGCAAGGAATAAAACCGTGCAAGCTATTAGAACACTTTAAAAAAAATCATGAAAAATTTTGAACGTAAATGTTGATACATTAAACAATATTCTTCAAAGCGGACAAACAAATTCTTTAAAACAGACACAAGAAACCGCTCAATTTGAAAGCTATTGAAAGACACTCAAAATAATACTTATTTTGAGCAGCCGAACAACCGTCGTTAATTTAGCTATAACAGTGAGCATAATCTAGAATTTAACATGTAAAGAAAGATCTTATATACCTCCGAACGGAAATAAAACTGTCATAGAAGAGAAACGAAGAAGTGTAACAAATAAAAGGAGGATGCATTGTTCATAAACAATATTCACCGTCGTCGCCCTCCCGGGACCTTACCGGAATTATTTTGAATCCTACCGCTTTGCTGTCCCACCGTCGCCATCACTGCCGCCCGTTCTGTACCAACTGATCTGCAGAAAAAGAAAAGAACTGGTTGCGAGCTCAATGGCTAGTTGTTGGAGAATCTTCTGCTGAACGAATCGACCGCAAATTTCATTCACCCTGACATCTACCTAAGATCCGGATCATTATGGTTAACTTTTCACTGCACTTTGGTAACACTTTTCGAACGATTCAACGAAACGCACCTATCATAGGAAACGATTCATTTTCATACAGAACGTGTCACACAAAGAACAAGGAGGATTTAATCATTTCACATCATTTCAATTAAAATTATGTTTTTTTATTTCGTAGAGACAACGCAGCAAATAAAAAAGAAACACGTTTTTAAGGCGCAGCCTGTTTCGATTGAAGCAACCGTCATCATCTTGCAAACAAAAAACAAATGTATTTATGATGTCAGAGTGACCTTGATTAATATGGACCAACAGGTCTGTGCCACAAAAGGGGAAAGAGTGACCTTTATGATTTGGGGTACAGCCCCATTGGGTTGTTCGAAATGATGACGTAGAGCTACGATATTAAATATAAGCCTTAAGCTTGTAGTACACTGTTTGTCCAATAGCCAAATATTTGGCATAGGCACCTAGACAGCTGACAGATATCATAGATGTTTGTCAGATGCCTATCTGCCTATGGCAAATATTTGGCTATTGGACAAACAGTGTACTACAAGCTTTATAGAGGTAAGGCTTGTTCGCGACAAAATCTGGACAGATTAAATCTGGAATAAAACAAATTTGCTGTTAGTTCAATACAAGATGTAATTTTTATTCATTTAATTGTGCATTATTAGCCATCTTAAAACTAATTAAAGTTACTTAATTAGGCTGCATGAAGAGACTACTCCAGCTATTAGGGTGTGAGCAGACTTCTCTTCTTCAACCGATTTAGTTACTTTTGTCCAAGATTTTCGAAATTTGTCTATAATTGTAGCTTGTTGCTTATATTGAGAGAGTTCTCTCTTCACAAGAGCCCAATACCGCTCGATAGGTCGCAACTCCAGGCAGTTAGGTGGATTCGCCTCTTTCGGTACAACATGGACTCCATTCGCTTTATACCATTCCAAAACATCTTTGGCTTAGTGACAAGATGCCAAATCATTCCAGAATAGTGAAAGAGCGTCATGGCTGCGTAGGAATGGTAACAATCTCTTCTTTAGGCATTCTTCGCGGTATATTTCCTTGTTTACCGTTCCGGTAGTGATGAATCTTTGTCTTGCTCGACCACTGCTGCATATTGCCTGCCAAACCAAATATTTTGTGGGAAACTTGGCCTTTTTCTTCGTCCTGGGAAGTATATGGCAGTATAAGACATTCCCGGAAGCTGCTTAAAGTCTTCCAGCACATAAGTTTCATCATCCATTATCACGCAGGAAAACTACGTCAAATATTCGCGATACAGCTTGCGAGCCCGGGTTTAAGCTGTTAAATTAAGTTTATCATTACACTTCGGTACAGTTTTCACCTTGACCGACTTCATACCTTGCCGGTGCTTGGAAGTATGCACGAAAGTTGGGGACATTTTTATTTTTCGAGCCACAGTGCGTACCGAAAGATCTGGTCTCTTCTGCAATATTTGCTTCAGCTTCCCATCCTTCTGTTGGTTCCTGAGATTCGTTTTTGTTCCGCTCCCAGCCTTCCTGGCGAAACGTGTATCGAAAGCCTTCCTCAAACGTGTATCGAAAGATTTAAGAACGTTAAGGACAGTGCTTGCAGGAACACCAAGCTTTTTTGCAAGTTTCTTTGTTGTTCGCATGTTCTTTGAATTACCCAACAAACATCGGTGTTGAATTAGAGCTTGTTCAAACAAATTTGGAGAAGCTATTCAGCTATTCTAGAAGAAATAGCTGAATAGCTTCTCCAAATTTGCTTGAACAAGCTCTAATTCAACACCGATGTTTGTTGGGTAACCCTTTCAGGCCTAATTTATACAAGCAATTTGGTGAATTCCGATTGATTTGGTGCTCAATAACATAGAAATGATTGAAAAAAGTAGAAAATATTTTTCTGATATTTGCTGGGTCGTCCAAACTGCCCAGGAGTTCAGAACTTAAGATCTACAGTTGTAACAGTAGCTTTATCCGCTATACAATGTAACGATATGTATTCAAACATATTGAATGAATGTCCTGGAAGATCAACTGACATTATGAGATAATTTTGGGATATTCTATGCCAAACAAACTAACTTAACTTTGTATAGCCCATAAAGCTATTGCTACAATTGTAGACCTTAAGTTTTGAAGGACAGTTTGAATAACCTGAAACTAACAAGGTTATCCTATGATGTCTGTGGACGTTTCAGAATATTCATTGGATATGTTTGAATATTAATCGTAGCTTTGTATAGCCCAAAAGGCTACGGTTACTACCATATATCTTAAGTTCTGAACTCAAGGTCAGTTTTTATGAACCTGAACATCCCGAGATGCTCTGATAATGACTGGTGAGCTCACAAAATCTTCACTGAATGTGTTTGAATGAATATCGTCACCTTTTAGAGATTATATATCTAACTTTACGACTATAGATCCTAAATTCTGAACTCAAAGGCAGTTTTGATGACCTAGAAGATCCCAAGATATCACATTATATCGGTTGACCTTCCAAAAGACTCACTTAATTTGGTCAAATACATATTGTTACTTTGTTTAGTCCAAAAAGTTGTAGATTTTAAGCTACAATTCAAAACTTTAAATCTACAGCTGTAGATTTTAAGTTTTGAATTCCAGGAAAGTTTGGATAACCTAGAACATCCGAAGATTATCTCATAATGTCGGTTGTTCTTCCAAAATATGCAATGAATATGTTTCAATACACATTGTAGCTTTGCATAGCCCAGAAAGCTTTTGTTACAACTGTAGGTCCTATGTTCTGATCCCAAAGATAGTTTGGATGACCTAGAATATTGCATTATTGTTGTCATATTGCATTATAATGTTTTTTTACTTTAAGAATGTTAATTGTATATGTTTGAATATTTATTGTAACTTTGTATTGATTAAAATGTACTGTTACCACTGTAAATCTAAAGTTCTGAACGCCAAGACAGTTTGGATGACCTAGACCATCCCAAGATTATCTTCTTGTGTATTTTTACGTTCGAAAATATTCACAGAACATACTTAAATACGTGACGTAACTTTGTATAGCCCAAAAAGCTAATGTTACTACCGTAGATTCTAAGTTCTGAACTCCAGGACGATTTGGATTACCTAGAGGATCTCAAAGTTATAAAATAATGACCTTCCAAAAGATTCATTGAATATATTTGAATACATATGGTCACCATATATAGCTAAAAAAAACTACTGATACAAATGTAGATCTTATGTTTTGAACTTAAGGACAGTTTTGAATACCTAGAATATCCCATGATTGTCGCATTATGTCTGTTGGCCTTCCACACTATTCAACCGATATTGTTAAATACATATTGTCCCTTTGCATACTCCAAACACCTACTGTTACAACTGTAGATCTTATGTTCTGAACTCAAGGGCAGTTTGGATTACCTAGACCATCCCGTTCATCTCATGATGTTTTTTTTACGTTGAAAAATATTCACTGAATATGCTGGAAAACGTAGCGTAACTTTGTATAGTCCAAAAAGCTATAGTTACTACTGTAGATCTTAAGTTCTGAACTCAAGGACAGTTTGGATGACCAAGAACATCATAAAGTTATCAAATAATGACTGTTGAGCTTCCAAAATGTTCGTTCAATATGTTTGAGTACATATAGTAACCTTATATAGCCCTAAAAGGTACTGTTACAACTGTAGATCTGAAGTTTTGAACTCAAGTACATTTTGGATGACCTATAACCTCCCAGAAAGATACAAAAATATTTAACGTTTATCAACGAGAATTTAATAATAACGAGAATTTAATATGCATATGCACTATTAATAAATTTTTTCTTCCCGAACTTCTTCATACTCAGGATATTCTAGCTCATCCCCTAAGGGCCTAATTTTAAACACATGTTTTTTTTTATGTTTTCCAGATATAAAAAGTGATGGAAAACAAATTTGCCGAAGAAAGTGTACACTTTTATTCAGTCTGTGTGGTTTTATACAGCCATTATCCTTTTAATTAATTTTTCAAAAGTATGTGGTGGAAATCAACAATGTTCTGTATTGAAATTGATGCGTAGAAATACTTCCGATCGATTGGTGTAAACATTTTGAAAATCTTTTGAGAAATGAACATCGCAGTAGGCCTAGTATTTATGGTAGTTTTTTGTGTACCTAAAATGTGGGTGGTGTTATACTTAAGAGATGAGCCTGTTATACTTAAGAGATGAGCATGTTATGTAAACTTATTTGTGTTCACTTTCACTTTATAAAAAAAAACACTATTTACAAAAACCGTAGTTGAGCGTACCAGTAAAACGATTGTGATTGGGAAACTAGGAGAATTTAAAATTAACAATTCATTTGATCACCTTTTAAAAATTAAAAATTAAACCTTGAAACACTTTTTTAAATTATCACTGTTTACTAGCGAGCAAATTCCTTTAAATTCCACTGGTGAAAGCTAATCAGACATTCCACTGGAGAAAGCTAATTGACAGATAGGCCTATTTCGTCTGCGACTTACAGACTTCTTCAGTGTCGAGTGCTCGACTTGATGTTTTGCATTTTAAAGAAAGATCTCTTACCTCTCACCCTAAAAACATTAAACAACTCACATAAAAACATTGAATTCACTTAATTGAATTGAAAATGACAATAAATTACCATTCTTGGACTTGCTTGTAGTAAAAGAACAATCTAAACTCACATTTTAAATTTACAGAAAACCGACAAATACACAACGTACAATACCACATACGTCTAATCACTCATACCAATACAAAAAAAAGCATCATTTAATCACATGATACACAGAATACAGACATAACCACTAAGTCCAAACGGCATTACTAAAGAACTCGAAAACATTTTTGACACAGCACACTTGAATGGTTACTCCCGAAAACTAATGCAAAACGTAATCAACAAAAAAAAACACAAAAACAATACAAACAATCGCTCACCACACTAACAGAAACACAACCCCAACTTAAAAGAATAGCAATGACATCCGATAACCACACTACACAATTACGACCAATCCTTCGGAACTTTGGTTTTGAAAAAGTTTTTACTAGTAAAAATAATCAGCTTAAAACTCTCTTATGTTCTGCTTTGACCCTTTGACCCCATTGACAGTCTTAGCAAATCAGGGGTCTTCAAAATAACTTGTGACCATTGCGGAAAAATGTACATTGGACAAACTAAACGTAATCTCAATATTCGTTTCAAAGAGCATATTGCAGAAGTCACTAAAGCAAACAAGGACACTGACAAAGGGCTCATGCACAATTTTAAATCAAAGGTAGCTGAACGAAGTATATTCAACGAAGAACATTTTTTAAACTTAAATAACATACAAATTTTAAGACATATCACAAACCCTTGGAAACTAAATGTAGCGGAAAGCATAGCAATCCACAAACAAAATTCCAAAAAATTGCTTAGCAAGGATCAAGGAAACGGATATTCGTGGCTGTTAAAATTTTTACCTCACTAAACAACACAACACCAATTTGACTACCTTCAAACAAATTACGAATTAATAACCTTTCAGGTAACAAACAACCTTTTAGATTACAAAACAAACATAAACACATTCAGGTACCCCCTTTCGTTTCCATCTCTTTTTTCATTAAATACCTTATTTTTACTACACGGATAAATGATATCTGTATTCTCGTTGTATCGTATTAACCTCAATGGCCATCAGGCTTTATTCAGATGCACGGAAAACTCACCTTCTATTGCTGGCCTGCATCGAGAAAAAACAATACCAGTATTTAGCTGTTGGCCCACATTACCCACGATCTCATTCGGCAATTCGATTCCGATCAAGGGGAACATACAATATTATTCGAGATCCATACCATTACTCCTCGCTCACCAAAGCATTCCTTTGGTTGTCTCACACTAAAATTTTGATTCCCGGCGGATGAAGCACGTCAATTCTCGCTCCCAAAGCAACACCAGATTGCACTGAATTGAGAATTGTTTCGGTCATGGATAAACGCGTTTTTCGGAAACCAAAAATTCATCAGCTGATTAGTTATTCTGGCTATTTTCGGATTGCCAAAATTCTGCGGTAGCGAAAACAAAACTTGTCAAATTTGAAGCGTGGCCTACTCGTCACTCCTGAAAGAAAACTATCCGATTATCCGAATGCATCAATGAGCAAGGAAACATTGGAATTTTCCCTCGATAAACTTTTGCAATGAAAAATAACTTGAAAGATAAAAAAAAACAAGATGAAGTAAAATAAGTGCAGCAGGTGATCCGAATATTCTTTCTTTCGACAATAAATCCCACACTCATTTCGGTCAATTTTTATATTCGATTTCCTCCTGACTTGATCTTACTAACTACGAAAAGTCTTATTGAAACGCATCTGCAATAAATCACAATCACTTCACCATTAAGGTTTAATATGTTCCGCTATCCAATCCATGTATCCTGCCACTCGACAATATATACCGGGAACGCTCTTCTGTCCGCATGAATCCACTCCGAGCGAAACGATTCCGAACTGTACGAATCGGGCCCCGTTATAATTGGCACTGAATCCCAATGGTCCACCAGGAATCACCTTTGCATGTATCGACCTTGTCCTTACCCCCAGCGCACATCTGCTTGTCACTGAGACGAATGCTCAATCGATTTTCATTCATTTTCAGCTGACACTCGGACACGTCCACATGGCGTAGAATAGCCTCCAGCAAAATATTAGACCCCGTTTGGGCCTCTGTAGTTCCCCAGCCAGTGACGACATAGTTTTCAAACACTTGTCTTTGTAGCTCAGCAGTAACGGGTAAACAGATTGGTTTTATGTGATCTGTAATGAAACAACGGAGTTGGACAAACGCATCGAGAAACACAATTAAACACAATTTACCTTTCATAGTAACATCTCTATCCAGCCGAATCAATCCAATATCGTTGCTGTATTTCGGTCGATTGTAATCCTGATGAACTTCAAACGATTCAATCCCGAATACCTCGATCGGTTCAGCGCAGTCTCTTTCAATTTCTTTACCTTTGCTGTCATGATAAATGTTACAGTCTTCGTCTTGGCCCTTTGTATGTTCTCCGAGTACGACGCTATGTCTGAAATCAGAAAATGACTCAATGAGTATTTATTTATCCTGACGAAATTGTTCTGTTCAAACTCACATTGGCATTGTACTTCTAGTCTTGAGACAATGTGCTGCTGTTAAGATGTACCGTTTGTTGATTAGCGATCCACCGCATCCGTCTACGATTCCGCCATTGTAATCGTACCGCAGGACAGCCATCCACGGGTAGCTGAACACTTTGGTAACATTTCCGTAAGCGAGCCTATCGTCGACTCTCTGGCCGCAGTCTTTGGGTAACAGTTGAAGGTTTGCCCCTACAGCAGGACGACTAGTTGTCGTCGTCGGCTCCGGAATTACTTCTGCCAGTTGACAGCAAACACTGCGCGTCACTCCGGGCAGCGTGCAGGCAGCTTTTTTTATGTAGTTTGCGATACCCGTAGACGGTGGAGTTGGATTACTTACTATGTTGTAGATGTTTCTACACCGTTCGATGGTAACGCACAAACCGGGGTGCTTAGTGGGAGTCGTGCATGGAGCGCTTTCTGTTGGGTAGGACGATATTAAGTATTGTAGAGTAATTCGGAACACTAAGCAGATTGGGTTAATTTTCACCGTGTTAAATAGTTCTTAGAAATGTTCTGACGACGCTTGTTTAAGTTAAAAACATCCCTGAATTCTGGGGAACACATTTGTGGTTCTTGGGGTTTTGTAATCCCAATCGATCATGAAACTCAAGCTGACTCATAATGCATTACCAGGCTTATTTTAATGCGCAAATTTTCCAACAAGGACGCTTTGTCCAGATTTGTATTTAAAGAATATAATACACAGTTGCGGTTTTTTTCATTGTCCTGAATCCATCTTCTTGGTAAATCAACCACCCATACAACTGTTCATATCATAAAAATATGCCTGAGTGGAACTGGTTTCAATAAGAATGTTTACTGCACAACCACAAGTCACCTACGTCAACGGCATGTCGCGGAGATTTGTTTGATATGTTTCAATTGCAATTACCGAACACTATAAGATTGATATACAAGTTCCAATATCAAAAATCATCAAAGTCTTACAAACAACACAACACGAAAAAAAAAATACGGCGTCATCAAATTACCGGAATTGTTTCTGTCCGTATTTGTTTACCGTCAAGGCATTATAGATAACCCCAGCCCCCAGCATCCCGCCCGCTGTGTTTTCTTCTTCTACTGCTCTGACAATCCCGATGAATATGGAGTTCATCTACAAATTTAATCAACATTAACCACTCGACTAAAGTTCATGGTCGCGTCCTTAACATCTTGCTAGATGTTCTTGTCGTCAGAAATCCATTTATCTCTTGCGTTTTTTTTTCCTTCTTGCGGAAACAAGTTTTTTTTTCAAAAGCAGCTAAAAAATTTAATCTGCTCGTCTACTGAAGGTAAAACTGACTAATCAAGAAAGCAAACAAAATCCACTAATCGTATACGTACGAGCTTTCACTCCCTTCCCGGTAGAGACTGAAGATCAGTATCGAACAGATCAGGATTTGAGAAAATGGTCCAGCCATCATCTTCACTTCCGAGCTGCACTGCACACGAATGACCAGTTCCAAAAGGCGGCGACAATTTCGACAAGATTCCAGCAAGTTGCACCTCACTCACGCGTCGCGGTATCAATATTTGCGACCGATCACTTGAACACCACTCGAAGAACTGATACGCGATCGTTGGCACGATCGTCGTCAAGCTCTTTCTTGCGTCGAAGAGAACCAGAGACAGAGAGTGATCAATCGGAGAGATGTTCGACTTGTACATATGTGTGATTGGCCACCGGCCATCGATCTATGGATAGAGGGGACGATTCCTGGTTCAAAGGAAATTAACCAACTTTGTAGGAATTCCCATTATCGGTTTGCCGGCTGTTTAATGTTACTATTATAGCTTAACCTACAATCGTGTTTCGAGTTTCATTGAACAATTCCAAATTAAAATCACCTTTCCATTTAGCTGAATTTAGTTATTGTTGATTAGAAATTTTGCAGATCTTATAATTTTGGTTTTGGTTTCTTCCAGCTAATTCTTATAAGAAAAGCTCATCACTACTGCTCAGCGCTAGAGAAAAAACTGCATTAATCACTATACTGACAAAAAGGGACCAACGAACATTTTTAATAAATCTCTAAATCCTTTTCGGAGGTTGTAAACCAATTGATCGTGTAGCCGATATACCACGAAATGCAAGAGAGTGAGAGAGCTCATGTTGATTCAAATACAGCAAACGGCGAGAATACCGAATCTCTGTGGGAAACCCATGTCCATAGTAGCAATGCACACCGCACAACCGTTTCCGAAGATTGCGGGGTTGTGTGTTTTTTGAAAAACGCTGGGATTCCCCAGAAAGCGGTATGCGAGATAGAGACTATTAGACTGACGAGCGTCAAGCTGAATATATGTAAGAACCTACTTCTCGTACAAACGTTCGACAGGGTAAGATGATTGTGTATATTATATGACTGACACACAAAACCAAGAGGTCATGGGAAGGACTCTGATTAAATATTATGGTTGTGGTTGAAGGTTTTAAAACTTTCTTGAAACATCAACAGTTCAGAGTTATTGTATTTGTTTGCATTTCTTACGAAATGTTAAACCTGGCAACGGAAACTTTATAAAAAATATTGAGAGCCCATCATAAGCCATTACCGTTTTAGTTCTAGCCTTCTTACCCTTAGGAACGTTTGAGTACTTCAGCAATATATGATACTACTTTAAAACCGTGATTCTGCTACTTTTTTGTATGTGAACTTGAAAAGCGCGTATTGATTTTTTTCCGCCCATCACTTGAAAGCTTCACAGAAAAGGAAATTTAATATTATTTATATGTCGAGAATTTAGTTGTACGAAGCATCATCGTTGAAATTAGTTGTAATTACATTTAAATATAATACCATTTATACCCAAACTTATGGGAGACCTAAACCCCCGAAACGCATATCAGTCCCATGTTTGCTTGCTTTGCTATTCATATGGGACTTATATGCGTTTCACGGCAGTAAACACGATCGACTTCGCTATGTCAAAATCTCGTTCAAAGCACCAAAGTGTTGTAATGAATCCGATTTTTTTCCAATCTCATATTGCAACTAATCATGGTAGGCCGCGCTTGATGACTGACGTGAAATTTTCCTCGGCGTGTTTACTTCTTAGAGATGCACCGAATATTCGGCCGGCCGAATATTCGGCCGAATAATAGCTTTATTTTTATTTTGCCGAATATTCGGTTCGCCGAATAATGAAACCTGATATTCGGCCGAATAATGACCGAATAGGCCGAATAAGCAAAAAAAATAAACCAGAAATGAAATAAATATTCAATTATTTTACTTGAAATGTTTATTGAAGTCCAATATTTGCTTCGTCATTTAGTTTTAGATGAAATGAAAACTCTTAAATTATTCCAAATACTTGAAATTACGTTTCATGCAAGTAAGCATTTCCGCATTCTCCGGTAACAGGCGATTACGATGGTCTTCATATACCAGCCCCTCCGTTGAGAACAACCTTTCACTCACAACAGTACTTGCGGGTGCTGAGAGGTACCGCTTCGCCAGTTTGTAAACATTGGGGAACTTGTATTTATTGTCAGACCACCAGACGAAAGGACTTTGTTTCCTTTCGATGTTTTTATCTGACAGGTACTGCTGCAGCTCGTTGTTAATGGTACACAGCGTGGGATCGTTTGTTCGCTGTTGACTTGTTCCAATTTCTGCAAAGCATTTCCAGAAACCAGATGAGGAATCCGCTTGCTGCGAGGATGAGGACTCATGTTGGTGATTTCCTGACGTGTGCTGGTCTTCCATGGCATCAAAGATATCCGTGACAATTCTTTCAATCAGAGTTTGGCGACAACTTTCGGGAATGAAACATAGTTTGAAACGCGGATCCAGGACTGTCGCAAAGGTGAAAAGGGTATTTCCGAAAATATGTTTGAACCGGGTATTTAAGCTTTGTTTCAAGGTTTCTTTTGTAGGTTCGACTCCTTTATGATCACTGCTTGGTTTCTCCAGAAAAAGTATGAGCGTTGCAACATACGGAATAGCTTCAGAAATACATGATTCGTCGGAGCTCACAATTCTTGTAATTTCCTCAAATGGCCTCAAAACCTCTAGAAGATGACCGGTGATATCCCACTCATATTCTGTCAAATTCTTGATGGTGGAAACTTCGCCTGCGTAATAGGTTACAGCTGATCTTTGGTCATGCATACGTTCCAACATGTAAAATGTTGAATTCCAACGTGTGCGAACATCCTGCAGAAGTTTTCTTTTAGGTAAGTCGTACTTCTCCTGGATTTCACACAATTTATTGCATGCCAACGGCGAATGGTTAAAGTGCGTCACGATGTTTCTTGATTTGGAAATGCCATCTTTAATGACTTTTTGGCATTCCAAGCCATCGAGAACAACAAGTTGAAGAGTATGAATAAAACACCCCACGTTTGGTAGTTCAGCGTCGTCCAACCCTTTCAACATATTTGCTGCATTATCACGCAATATGAGGTGAACATGAGTAGTAGTGATGGACCAGTTATGTAGCATTTCATGCAATTTTAGGGCGATTCGCTCTCCGGTATGAGATCCAGGAAATTCAGAGGCATTGAGTATAGCGTGTTGCATGTTGCTCGCTTTTTCATCAAACCAATGGGCAGTCAAGCTAATCACGGCTTTATTATTTGGGGAAGACCAGATGTCCGTCGTGAAGGACATGTGTCCTCCGTCCAGAGGCAAAGCGTCATTGATTGCCCGTTTGCACTTCTCATACATCTCCGGTAGTACCACTGTTGTAAAGTGTTTTCTGCTCGGGACCTATATGAATAAAACAATCGTAGTAAATTAATGTACCAATCATAAACAGTGTACAATATTAACCTTATATTTCGGCTGCAGCGTCGTCATTAAGCGTAGAAATCCATGATCTTCAACCATAGACACCGGTTGATGGTCCAGTACAATCATTTCAGCGATTGACTTGGTGATTTCTTTTGCCTTGGGTGAATTTTCTTCCCATTTAAGGTTGCCGGAGAAACTAGCTTGGATGGTCGGCTGGGACGAATCCGTGGACGATTTGGAGACCTTGCGGTCTGCTTCTTTATTTCGGTAAATACGATTGGCCTCTGAATGTTGTTTTAAATGGTTAACCATGCTCGAATTTGTGGCTGCTTTCCCGGTGCCCCCGCGCGAGAAGGTAACATTGCACTCAACACATTTTGCTCGGCGGCCACCATCGATTTCGATAAAAAACTCCCAAATCGACGAACGCTTATTTTCTGCCATTTTATGCCGAGAATCAGAGGATCGCGAATCACCAAACAAACGGACGGATACGAATGAAACGATTTTCGAATGTATCAAAATGGAGTACGAACAGATAACCGTTACGGAAAGCTTGCGGAGAAAGTGTGAGAATATGAAGCCCGAACGAACGAATTGGCGCGAAAGTTTGACTTTTGAAAGGATACATTTCCGAAGGGCTCATGATAAAAACAAATTCCAAGGGGATTCCTATTCATATAAAGGGTGTTTCTTTTCAAACGAACACTATCCTATTGGAAGAATAAAGTAATATTTGGCCGAATATTCGAATGTTATTCGGCCGAATATGGGTGGGTTATTCGGCCGAATATTCGTTTCGCCGAATAATAAAAATTGTGTTATTCGGTATTCGGCCAAAGGCCGAATAGTACTATTCGGTGCATCTCTAAAAACAACTGGTCGGTCACAGCACTCTAGATTAGCTTGCATGCGGCGCTAGTGGCCCCATATTACATCTTGTTTCATTATTTTTACAATTTTCCAGCTATTTCAAAATAATTTTTCATATTTTTATACATATAAACCCAGTGAACTCCATTACGAATCGAAAGGGATAGGAGTAAAATACTTAAAACGTTTATCCAATATGCAAGTAAAATGTCCATTGAAGAAACTACATAAAAGAATCACGTCATTTTTTATTTAAACTCACTATTTTTCAAAAATATTTTTTTGGATTCAGTTTTTTCAGAAGCGGACTACTCAGTGGTATCCAAATAGTCGAGAAAAGTGGGTTACGAATTGTAAATCAGATAAAGGACTTATTTTCTATTACACTTAGTAATTCTGAATCTAGATTTGATTGTTCGTATCCCCACAGCCAAGCGAACTTAATTCGATCATAGGTGAAATCGGGATACAGTGCAATTCGACCAGTTTATAAAAGCGTTATGATTTCAAAGTTCCATTAAAACTCGTACATTGAAATTTTATATTTTTTCTAGGAAATTTATGACACAAATATTCTTAGTTTATGATACAGAAGATTTAAAAAAATCATAATTCATCAATTATTTAAATTTATTCTGACTTTGATTGACTGCTATTAAACCGAATGTTTTTTTTTTTTGTTTTGGCCAAGTTGTAAAACTTGTTAGTTAGGTAGAATTTGATCTAATTTTTTTTTGATAAAGTTTATGAGCTATTGCTAAGCATACCGCTCTATTTCAATGCTATTTTCTAAGGATTCTTCTAGAGGGAAGAACCACTCATACATGCAATGTACGCTGATCTGGAAAGGTTGGTGCGAACCATCGTCGGTCGAGTTTGTAAGCCCAATGTGTGGCCCTCGAATACGTCACTTACAGACTTTCAGACATTCAGAGGACATTTTGGATAATATTGAGAACTTGCTATCTGTGGGAAAAGAGTATGTGGGGGGAGGGAGGGTGAAGCAATGGCAGAGCTGGTCAAATTAAAGGAGATCGACAAACTCCACTTTTTCAACAATGCAAGTAAGCATTACGTTGCTGCTGGTAAGCACGTAATCAAAAACTAGAATGTACAGCCCCATTGGGTTGTTCGAAATGATGACGTAGGACTAGGATACTAAATGTAAGCCATTTAGATGGTACAATGCAATGCTCTTTGAATTGGCCCTTAAATTGGGCCTGAGATGTATACAAGCAATTTGGTAAATTCTGATTGGTTTGGTGCTCGATAACATACAATAACATTGTAGAAATGATTGAAAAAAGGTAAGAAATATGTTTTGAGATATGCTGGTTCGTCCAAACTGTCCAGGAGCTCAGAACTTAAGATCTACAGTTGTAACAGTAGCTTTATAAGCTATACAATGTTATGATATGTGTTCAAACATACTAAATGAATGTCCTGGAAGACCAACTGGCATTATGCGATAATCTTGGGATATTCTATGAGTTTGAATGCATATCGCAACCTTTCATAGATTATAAAGCTAACTTTACGACTATACATCCTAAATTCTGAACTAAAGGGCAGTTTTGATGACCTAGAACATCCCAAGGTATCTCATTATATCGGCTGACCTTCCAAAGACTCACTTAATTTAGTCAAATACATATTGTTGCTTTGTTTAGTCCAAAAAGCTGCAGTTTTTCAGCTACAATTCAAAACTTAAAATCTACAGCAGTAGATTTTCAGTTTTGAATTCCAGGAAAGTTTGGATATAGGAACATCCGTAGATTATCTCATAATGTCTGTTGTTCTTCCAAAATATTCAATGAATATGTTTCAATACACATCGTAGCTTTGTAAAGCTCGGACAACTTTTGTTACAACTTTAGGTCCTATTTTCTGATCTCTAGGATACTTTGTATGATCTAGAATATGTCATGTTGCATTATAATGTTGAATTTAAGAATGTTAATTGAATATGTTTGAAAATTTATTGTAACTTTGTATTGACTAAAATGTACTGTTACAACTGTAAATCTTAAGTTCTGAACGCCAAGACAGTTTGGATGACCTAGACCATCCCAAGATTATCATCTTGTGTATTTTTACGTTCGAAAATATTCACTGAATATACTTGAATACGTGACGTAACTTTGTATAACCCAAAAAACTACTGTTACTACCGTAGATTATAAATTCTGAACTCCAGGACGGCTTGAATTACCTAGAGGATCTCAAAGTTATAAAATAATGACTTTTGACCTTCCAAAAGATTCATTGAATTTATTTGAATACATATGGTCACCACAAATAGCTAAATAAAACTACTGTTACAACTGTAGATCTTATTTTTTGAACTTAAGGACAGTTACCTAGAATATCCCAAGGCTGTCGCATTATGTATGTTGGCCTTCCACACTATTCAATCAATGTAGTTAAATACATATTGTCCCTTTGCACACTCCAATCACCTACTGTTACAACTGTAGATCTTATGTTCTGAACTCAAGGGCAGTTTGGATTGCCTAGATCATCCCCGTTTGTGTCATGTTTTTTTTACGTTCGAAAATATTCACTGAATATGGTTGAATACGTAGCTTAACTTTGTATAGCCCAAAGAGATATGGTTAGTACTGTAGATCTTATGTTCTGAACTCAACGACAATTTGGATAACCTAAAACATCATAAAGTTCAAATAATGACTGTTGACCTTCCAAAAGGTTCATTCAATATGTTTGAATACATATCGTAACCGTATATAGCCCTAAAAGCTACTGTTACAACTGTAGATCTGAAGCTTTGAATTCAAGTACATTTTGGATGACCTAGAACATCCCAGAAAGATTCAAAAATATTAAACGTTTATCAACGAGAATTTAATAATACGTATTCATATTTACAATATTCTGAAACAACGCTTTACACTATTAATAAGGCTGTTTTTTTTTCTTCCTGAACTTCTCCATAGTCAGGATGTTCTAGGTCGTTAATTAGGCCTTAAACTTATTGTTTTTTTTTATGTAATAGACTAGAACTAATTGAACACAAAGATAGCTTCCGAAAACATGCATTCTTAAAATGAGTTATTGGAGCTTTCAATATCTTACTTCCGGATCTAGTATTTTTGAAATTATTCTTTAAAAAAAAGCAGAACGATTTTATCCATCATATCACGGCCAGTCACAAAAAACACAAAAACATACTCACACAATATTTCTACTTTCAGCTAGCCTATCTAAAGTCCATCAATTCGTGTCCAAACTATGAAAATATGTAGCTGTCTTCAAACTCAAGCATTTACCACTGGAACTGAAACTAATGGAGCCACCAACATGTCTACGAAAGGTTTGTTTGAATGTAAAACCGTTGAATGAACCCAGGGCTTCCTGGAGAGTTCTTTCTCTAATAATTTGTTTATCTCCACATTTGCAGATAAAAAAAAACACGGCGAGCAGTACGATGTATTGCTTTCCATGGACTTAGATGCTAACTTCCACGCTCACCCAACGCTTCTTCGCCCGTAACATAGTGAGTCAATGCTACCACCACCAATTCCGTGGATTGTTCAGTTTATTCAAGGTATGTCCGCATAATCTCACCATCAGCAGCTAGGTTCAATTTGATCCAATAGCCATGGCATGTAGCTGGCCACGCGGCAATAAACACCCGGTATGTTTTTCTTCCCACAGACATCCAGCCCGCTGGTAACGATTCCGAACTGCACGAATCGGACGTTGTTGAGACTTGCATGGGTTCCCAATGGGCCGCCTGAGTCGCCCTTGCAAGCGTCTACTAAATCCTTGCCGCCGGCACAAATCTGCTTATCGCTCAACTGAATGTGAAGTCGGTTGAGTGCCATCTTTTGTCGACAAACGTCACTGCTAACATGCATTAGCTCCGCTTCCATTAGAATATCAGATTCCAATCCAGACTGAGTTGTCCCCCATCCGGTTAAAATGTAGCTTTTATGAACCAGGTTTTGTAAGGTCTTCGTCACCGGCAAGCAGATTGGTTGAATGTGATCTAAGAATAATCGAAGAAAGAACTTAGGCTTGTGGATTTAAGAACAAACGCAACTAAAAATCAATACCTTGCATTGTAACATCCCGGTCCAACCGGATCAAGCCAATATCATTGCTAAATCTCGGTCGATTGTACTCATCATGAAATTTGAAAGACTCTATTCCAAATTCCTCCACCGGATTGGCACAGTCTCGCTCGATAGTATGACCATCATCGTGAATATTGCAATCAACTTTTTGATTCTTTGTATGCTCTCCTAGTATAACACTCTTTCTGAATTGAGATCAAATTTATGATGTTCAGAATATAAACTACATTGTTCAAAACATCTTACAATCGAATATCACTCCTTGTCTTGAGACAATGAGCTGCAGTCAAGACGTAACGCTTATTGATCAGCGAACCGGCACATCCGTCCATGATAACACCGTTTTGGTCGTATCGTAAGACTGCCATCCACGGGTAGGCAAACACTTTGGTAGCATTTCCGAACGAAAGTTTATCGCTGACCGTTACGCCACATTCTCTAGGAAGTAGATCTTCCTTGGAAATCGACGGATCTAGAGGGCACACCCGAGAACGAGGCGTCGTAGATGACTCGCGAATAACTTCTACCGCTTGACAGCAAATACTTCGCGTTATTCCGGGAAGAATGCAAGCTGCCTTATCAATGTAGCTACTATATTTCCGAGATTGCGGGCTTGGGTTCTTCACCAGATTGTATATGTTTCGACACCTCTCGATCGCAACACATATGCCTGGTTTTTTGTGTGGCAGCGTACATGGTTGAGTTTCTTAAGTAAAGGTAAATAGAAATCATTAATTTAAGATTAGTTTAAACATAATAGATTGAGAGATTGAAGTTACGCGCTTCTAAGCTTCCCAGGCCGATGCTAATGATTATTATCCAGAAGAGCACTATTCGGGAAAACGGTTTGTCCTCCATTACAATGACACTCCTGCCCGTTTCTCGGATGACCAGTTCTAAGAAGAGTACGATGCAGTCTAATCACTTTGATTTCTTCACAGAACTGATACGCGATCGGAGTGAGTCGATGCTTAAAGCATGAACTGAAATTGGGTACTTTGCGTTGCCGTTTACCTTCGTCACCACCAGAGTACTGATGTATACATAACACGATATTTATTAACTTGCGACTTTCCCCAATGTTTGTTTAATCTACAAATTGAACAGATAAGGAGATCATTTTGCGTTGCGAGAGAACAGCCACCTTTTTATTACCTCTCAATTCAGTGATATTGATGCTATTGTTGTGCCCGATTATTAAGTGAGAGTGTTTTACCTATGCTAGATCGGTAATCGAACCCGCCACATCGTGCTCTTGTAATGCCATTTATTTTTCAGATTATCTTCTTCTTCTAACTAGTAAGCAGGCCAACTTAAGACAAGGTCCCGACTTCCGCCAACTACCCGGACAGGAGTTTTTCGTCGTCAAGTTCAAGTTTGATATTCCAGAGGATGTTCGGAAGAACAAAATGTCTAAATTTGCCAAAATGAGCTAAATTTGCCAAAAAGCTGTTGTTCAACGCATAATGTATGGACGGTGTAAGCATTTGGAATATGAAAAAAAAATCGATTGAAATAAATTATACAAATCATAGCTTATTAAAAATCGGCAGCAGGGTAAATGCACCCTTCTTTTTGGGGAAATGCTCCTTAAACTTTGGAAAAATGCTCCTTAGATGCGTTTGCCCGATATAATGCAATCGGAGGTATTAAACTTCTGGTTAGCGCTTGCCGGTTGTTTTGACGGGTCTAAAGTTTCTTCAAGATTGTATAGCAATCTTCTAGGTAGTTTTTAGGGGTTTAGAATTTCATTTTGACGAGTCTTAATTTCATTTTGAAGAGCCTTAATTTCGTTTTGACGAGTCTTCATTTCGTTTTGACGACTCTTAAATTCAGAAACTTAAGACCCGTCAAAACTATACAATCTTGAAGTAATTTAAGACCCGTCAAAACAGCCGGCAAGCGCTAACCAGAAGGTTAATACCTCTGATTGCATCTAAGGAGCGTTTTTCCAAAGTTTAAGGAGCATTTCCACAAAAAGAAGGGTGAATTTACCCTTTGCCATTAAAAATCCGATAAGAGGCCGAATCCTGGTGAACCATTTTCCGTGTGTGCCATTTATCGCGAATATATCCTTTAACAATAAACTGGTGTATCACAAGTACAGCCTCTCCACGTTAAATTTCGGACAGTTTTCTTTCAGTGTAGATTTTGAATTATTTCATGGATCGATGAAACGTCCCTCGAGTCCCTTCGAATCTCGGAGAGGGTTACGGCAAGGTGATGGATTGTCGTGTTTGTTGTTTAACATTGCACTGGAGGGTGTGATTCGAAGAGCTGGGATAGACACGAGTGGCACGATCTTCAGGAAGTCTGTCCAACTATTTGTGTTGCGCAAGCAACCAGACAGACTATAAGAAGTAATATTCCGATTTCGTAACGTTTATTCTTGCAGGGCGTTATAAAATTCCTTTGGGAGAATGAATATATAATATGATTTAGGTTAGATTCTTATGTAGGTTTGTGCTTCGTATTATGCAGTGACAATTTTAATGTTTAGGTTAACAATTGAACTAGTTCTAATTCGTAGGAATGCATGTCGGGTACTTACGTTTAGTGTTCTTCTTCTATCTATAAATCGGTCCGTACTTGCACAATCCGTAATATTTGTGTAATTACTGTGGGAAATCGTTTTAGAATTAGGTTAAATTTAGGGTTTTTTTTTAAACATTCAGATCTACCTGTATATATGTATATAGTAAAACTAACATGTATGTGGCATTATAAAGGCTGGCACGAATCCAAAGGAAAGTTAAACAAAGTCTCACCTAATCACTTTTTTGCTTATCTATGCGCATTATATCACTCCGACCGTGTCAGCGGTTGACAGTTCTTAATCAACGGTCGTAGCTTCAAGGTATGCACCATCGCTGTGGTTGGATGTGTGAAGCGAAGCAACGAGAAGTTGCGACAATTTGGCTTCGCCGACAACGTTGATATCGTAGCACGTAACTTTGAGACGATGGCGGAAACGTACATCAGACTTAAGGCTGAAGCTGGTAGGTTTGGGCTTGTGATTAATGCGTTGAAAACAAAATACATGAAGGGAAGAGGCTCACGAGAAGACAATGTTAGCCTCCTAGCACGAGTTCAGATCGACGGTGATGAAATCGAGGTAGTAGACGAATTCGTGTATCGGGGCTCATTGGTGACCGCCGATAACGACACCAGCAGAAAAATAAAAAGGCGCATTATGGCTGGCAATCGTGCCTACTTTGGACTCCGAAGGACGCTAAGATCGAACAAAGTTCGCCGAACCACAAAGTTGACCATCTACAAAACATTAATTAGATCGGTAGTTCTCTACGACCACGAAACATGGACATTGCTAGTGGAGGACCAACGCGCCTTTGGAGTCTTTGAACGGAAGGTGCTGCGTACGATCTACGGTGGAGTGCAGATGGAAGACGGAACGTGGAGGAGGCGAATGAACCACGAATTGCACCAGTTGCTGGGAGAACCTATCATCGTACACATCGCAACAATCGGTCGACTACGATGGGCTGGGCATGTCGTAAGAATGTCGGACGACAGCCCTGTGAAAATGGTTCTCGAAAACGAACCGACAGGTACAAGAAGAAGAGGCACGCAACGAGCAAGGTGGATCGATCAAGTAGAAGGCGACCTGCGGACCCTCCGCAGACAGCGAGGCTGGCGAGGTACAGCCATGGACCGATTACAATGGAAACAACTTCTGTGTACAGCAGAGGACACGCCGGCCTTAGCCTGATTGGTAAGGTAAGATACGATGAAACGTTTCACTTATTTGACAGCTGAAACTCTCCACTTTATTTCGTGGTACAACATGTTTACATTCTTGTTACATTCAGTAAAATGGCGTCGAATCAAGTGGTCTAGTGCAAACGCATTTTGTACGAACGGCAGCAAAATCCGAATTTATCGGTACGCGATCTTGCCAAGAAACTAAAACTACCAAAAAGAATCATGTTTTGGGTTTGGAAATCATTTGACCAGCACTTGACTGTGGATCGGAAGGTAGGAAGTGGAACAAATCGAAAAGTATGCTCCCGACAAATGGACAAGAAGGTGGTAGCCATTATTGAGAAAAATTCCTAATTTTCTGTGCAAAATGTGGCTCGCAAAGTTGTGAAGTCAAAATCATACGTACAAAAAGTGAAGCAGAGGCAAGGACTGAAGTCGTACAAAGTGAAAAGGGTGCCAAACCGTGATGACAAGCAAAATTTCACTGCAATAAGTCGTGCTAAGGAGCTTTACAGCAATTTTTTGCAAACATTTTCTTGTATCATAATGGACGACGAAACATACGTACTTGAAGACTTTAAACAGCTTCCGGGTCTAGCTTTTTATACCGCAATGCAAAGGAACGTCGTTGCCGAGCATTTCCGGACAAATAAGGTGTCCAAACTCCGGGCGAAGTATTTTATTTGGCTGGCCATATGTAGTTGTGGTTGAACATCTCAAAGTTTCGTCTCTACCAGTACTATCAATAAGGACGTGTACGAGAAATAATGCCCGCAAAAACGGTTGCTACTGTTTATCAGAAGCCACGACTCTTCAGCTCTGTTTTGGCCTGATTTGGCCTCTTGCCACTATGCGAAATCTGTCTTGGAATGGTATACCCAAGTAGCACAGCTTGTTTCAATAGAGGATAGTTTTGTTTGGCTATGTACCTCAAACTCATGCACAACAGCAACGAAAAAAGCGCAAGGGTGGAGCCTTGGCTTGACATTGTTTCTACAGAGTGGCAATAGCATTTTGTAAAACTTTCAAATATTGTTAATCGCGTTGCAAAATAGTGAAATGATATCGATGTTTGAATGAATGCGAGGATAACTTTTCTTTAATGAATATCGTTATCAACCAAACATTCGTGAGCACAATATTGAGAAATAAAATGATCCGAAAATCGTTCTGTTAAAAAATATTCTGTTCTAATGAGTGTTCAATAAAAAATGAGAATGATTTCAATACCTTTCTGTAATTAAAGAAAGAGCGTAAAGTTTTTTCCCTACAAGAGAATTGCTCTCTGGACTCCCTAGAAATGGGTGGCATGTTTCTATTCGCTCGGGTGCTTTCAGTTCAATCGAAGATGGCGTCGAAACAGCAAGCACTCCGCGAGCGTGTTGTACGGTTTTACGAAACGCATGGTCATCGAGACTTTCGAGACGAAAACGTGCCCGTGAGTAAAGTTCACCGGATCCTGGCATCCCTGAGTGTGGAGCGGAAGGGTGGTAGCGGCCGTCCGGCGAATATAATGACGAAGAAGAAGAAGGAAGCGTTGAAAAAGATGTTCAACAACAAGGAAGGAACGAGTTTGCGTGACGCCGGCCGAAAATATCACTGCTCCCATACCTTGATTCACCGAGCCCTCAAGATGGAGGACATCATCTGTCGGAGGAAGACTCGGGTGGATGACGAAGAACTACCGCGGGACGACGTTTGTGCTGGACGACGAAAGTTACTTTCCGCTCTCGAAAACCCACATTCCAGGAAATGACAGCTACTATTCCAGCGACAAGTCGGCCACACCCCCGAAGTAAAATATAAGTTTAAGCATAAATTTGAAAAAAAAAAGTTATGCTTGCCCCAGTGCCGTCCCATTGAGGATTTTTTCAGCTTTTTATTCCCTCAGTGCCCTAGTGTACAAAAATAATTGGCGGGCCAAGGATACGAAACAGTTGACCACGAGGATCCGGAATTGTATCCGGAAGATGGACGTCAGTGCCGTCCAGCGCTCTTGTGAGAGCATCGCGACAAAGTCGAGGTCAAATACGTGCCAAAAACGGCTAATCTACCAAACTGTCCAGAACTTTGCCCAATAGAGAAGTACTGGGCTCTAGTTAAGCGGAAACACTTCGAAACTAACAAGAAAGCAAATGGTACCGATGATTTCAAGAGAAGAAGGAGAATCGTCACGGCGGGCTTATCTGAGGATACCGTAGGGAACCTAATGGCAGGTGTACCACAGAAACTTCGAGAATTTTACAGAAAGAAGGATAAACGTCTTAATCAACTGTTTCTAATGTAGATATAACTCGACTATTGTGAAATAAACAATCGGTTTTGTTGAATTATGAGTAAATTTTTTTGCTGCTATTATTTTGGTGTCCGAAAACCATTTATCTCAAGAGCCTGGAGCAATATGACAAGTATCAAAGGCTCAATTTGTGTTTTCAAAATTACAGCAAAACATTTTCTTTAAAATTGCACTTCTGAACTTCAACAACTATATTCACAAAAGACTGACATGCGCTTGCAAGCATTGTAGGATTATATTTAAATATTTTGTTTAGTGGGCCATTTATTTCAGAAATCATCAGACCGGGCTTGAGTCAGTCGGATCTAACCTCAAATCTTTCCGATCCTGAGGAGCTGGATCTCACGATTAGTCCTTGTTCGGCCTGCAACCAGACATCAACAACATGGTCGGATGTGACGCGTGCAACCGATGGTTCCACTATCGTTGCGTGGGAGCAATAGAAGCTGTAGAAAAGGAGAACCGATGGTTCTGTTAAGAGAAACCGAAAAAGTCCGGCAACAAAAAGAATTCGACCCGTACCGGTTCGAAGTCGGATCAACCGCAAGCTACCACCCAGGAGCAAAAGCTGAAGGCAATGCAAGAGGAATACTTGAAGAAGTTAGAAGAGATGGAGACCGAGAGATTATTTCGTGAGAAGCAAATGGAGTTGCAGCGAGCGCTGAAGGAGAAAAAGATGCAGATGGAAAAATATTTGCGGGAAAAAGAGTTGGCTCCATTGTGGTTATATCACATTAGTTAGTTTTTCCACTGTATTTATCTACTAATTTTTTTTGTGTATAATTCCGTAGTAACATATGAGATTCAGATGGTTCATTTCGTAAATTAAAATTACTTCAGTACCTATGAGACTCAATACGGGTGTTGCGATGCATGAGAGCGGAGCAGCACATCGAAGTTTTAGATGTACTATTCTTTGAACGGTATGCAGTTTCGGATCATCCATGGAATTTCCAAGTATTGTGTAATAGTTTTAGATTATTTTTTTCCTTCGTGGCTATTATACTTTACTCTAATTGTTATGTTTGTATTCTCCATGCGTGGAGTAACGATTATGATGTTGAAGGAGATGTTTCGCTCATCACCATGAGGTACCAAGAGTGGACAGTAATGTTTGCTAGAGCGAAAGATATGAAGAGAAAGTGATGAAAGTTCCGTCAGTGTAAGGTAGGTTGGAAATAGACAAATAATCTTTGAAGATCACTTTAATGTGATTTTACGTTAGATCATAGATACTTCTGCGCGTAGAACCGAGAGTCACGCAATACTCCTGACTAGTGCGTCGGATTCAAAGTTCAATCAAAAGAAGTTGTTGTAATTAATCTCGTATTAATGCATCATAAGATGTAATGAAATTAATGAAAATAATGTTTCTGAGCTTAATGTGAAAAAAAAATTAAACGTATTGAAAATGTAGTTGAAGCTACTCCCAAGCTCCATCTATGGATTCTCTGTGCATTTACTACTTTTTATTACCGGTAAGGGACGAGCAACAACCACGAGTTTTTTTTTTTTTTTTTTTTACAACGAAAAGAAACCAACACAACCGGAGCGGGGTGGAAAGGCGGCGCGCGCAAAAATTATTGTTTTGTATATTTTAGAATATTACTTTTTTTTTTTTTTTTTTATTACAAACACACAAAATATTTATTTTTATAAAATAATTTTTTTTTTTTTTTTTTTTTTTGATATTTTAAAAATTTTTTTTTTTTTTTTTTTTTCTTTTTTTTTTTAACCCCTTTTAATTAAATCTTCCCTGTTTTCCTAACTCAGAAGCAACAACTATTAGGCACAAATAAAAGTGGATGGCTGTTATAAAATCAGCATCAAGCAGCAAATAGTGACTATGGCAACAGTACATTAAAATGTATAAATGTTAGCTTTATAAAATTTCAATAGATTAACATACTTTTCAGGATATTTCAAATCAAAATTTTGGCGAATTGCTGCTATCGCTGAAAACGAACGAAAACGTGCTTAAGCGCGGAACCACAGAACTCAACACTGTAACACGTTACAACATTTCTTGCATTTCAGGATCAACCGAATGATGATACGAATGCTTGTAGTATTTTTTATTTACATAAATATATACACTATTGTATAAATATTTCATGGGAATGGGAGGGACCATCAGGGCACCCGATTGAAGCACTCTGGATGGGGAGAGTGGGAATGCCAACTCCCCATTGCTAACAGTTTGTGAAAAGAGGGCGGGCTCTTCTTTTTTTTTCGGAACTTTCATCACTTGCTCTTTATATCTTTCACTCTAGCAAACATTACTGTCTAGTCTTGGTGCCTCGTGGTGATGAGCGAAACATCTCCTTCTATATGATACTTTGTCTAAACTTTCAGATGGTTGCGCGGATCCGTCTGCAGTTTCGGCCGGAGCCCAGTCGATAGACATGCAGACATTGCAAATGGAATTGTTATTATCATTTTATATTATAACATCTCTTCACAATAATTTGTACGCCATTTTCAGCTTCGCATTTATGTATCTCTGAAAGTTTTAGCTCACTCTGATTAGATTTTCAATTTAATTCAGAAATCGTCAAACCGGGCTCTTCGATCACATCATCGAAATTGCTACCTTTTAAATGCAACTAGAACGGCATAATGAAAACATTTCAGAACATGCCTTAAAGAATAATCTGTTGATTCACAAAAACAATCAAATAAAATTTTAATGAAATTTTATCTTTGTTAATTGGAGTGATATTCTTCGTTTTTCAGCTTTTCCAGGACTATTGATGATATTGATGCATACCTAATTTTTATTTTTAGTAACAAACCAGTGGTTGTCAGATATTTTTTTAAAAAAAAAAAATATATTTTTTAACAAAAATATCATACATACCCTCAAAAACAAAAGGGTAGGGGGTAATACAGGGTGCCAGACAAAATGTAGGCTGGATGAGGGACTCGTGGTTATCTGGCCCAAGTCATGGATGACAATTATACCTTCCTTGATGGATATCGTCAGATCGAGATCAGCAAAGGGCTAAATGTCTTGCCCCCAGTCTACAGTGAGATTGCTAACCCTATTTTTAACAAACCACCAGATGGAAATCCTAATGTGCATTGCTTACTGTACATGTCCTGTAATAAGAGCGTTTCGTTGTAGGATACCGTACTTCTGCTTACGGGTCCACGGGTTTTTGACCCTTCATACAACGGAAAAGTGAGGATTACAGGTAAGTACTGTTTGATTACGGGAATTGTACGCCATGGCAAGTCCTGCACTGGTGGTGGCTTCCTTTCACATCACGTCACATCACATCACACTGGCGTATACTGTTGCTAAAAGGATGGAACGGTCAAAACTTGGTCGACTCAAATATCACAAACTTTGCATTTAAAAAACTATAACACCCCTCATTTTGTAGGTGTCTGCGTTCGGAATGTTGACTCTATTATATTTCTGCCATTTTCTATTCAGTTGTCACAATGGCGTCGAAGCAAGAAGAGCAGCGTATCACGCGCATAAGCAAAATCTATATTATTCCTACGCTGACTTGGCAAAATCACTTAATATTGCCAAATCAACCGGGACGATTGTTATAAAAGTGTTCGGAGAACGTCTGACGACTGCCAGAAAGCCGGGATCAACAGGAAACCGAAACCAGTAAGTCGCAGAGGAACAGTGGCCAGCATTTTCAAACGTAATCCCAAATTTCCATCAGAGATATCGGAAACAAATTGGGAATGTTCCACACAATAGTGCAAAGAGCAAAGAAATGAGCCAGACTGTCAACCCGGATAAAAATAACCATACAATTACAATACAATAATATAAAATAACATTAAAATCTATTTTCGACCATCAATCTCATTGTTGATGTATCAGATGAATTAAAAATGCATATTGTCATTACAATAGATCCACAATTCACTCCACATGCTAGAATTTTCAACAATTGTGAAACCATACAATTAATAGTAATTGACTCAAATTTGTTCGGAAAAAAATATTTTTGCTATAGTTAAGATACATAACAACCCCCTTTTTCTATTGTCGATGTCTCAATTTACGTTAGATTCTATTGTGGAAACATTAACTCCTATTGTCATCTTATCGTCGCGAACAATGCTATTAATTATAGATTATAGATTCTGTTGATTGGTTACATTACATTTAATTGAAAATCTATGAGAATTTTTTTTTTCGGGAACATATAAGGTTACAGTGACACCAAATCGAGATGATAAGCAAAACACAACAGCCAAGTTGGCCAAGTTTGATTGCGTCATAATGGACGATGAAACATTCGTCAAAGCTGATTTCAAGCAGCTCCCAGGTCAAGAGTTTTATACGGCTACCGAAAAAGGAAAGGTTCAAGATAAGTTTAAGCAGAAAAAAATGTCAAAGTTCCCGAAAAAATACTTGGTTTGGCAGGCGATTTGCACCTGTGGGCTAAAAAGTGAAAGTTTCGTGATAACTGGCACTGTCAACCAAGATATTTATGTAAAGGAATGCTTGCAAAAACGCTTATTTCTTTCTTGAAGAAACATAGTAGTTCCGTGCTGTTTTGGCCAGACCTCGCTTCTTGCCGCTACGGAAAAATGGCTCAGGTATGTTATCCCGCCAATAGTGTGCCAATCGTACTCAAGGAGAAAAACGCTCCAAACACGCCGGAACTGCGCCCAATTGAAAAATATTGGGTAATCGTAAAGAGAAGCATCAAGAAAACTCAAAAAACAGTTCATGGCAAATTTGCGTTCAGCATCAAATAAGGTGGATACAGCTGCGGTACAAAACATGAAGGAAGGTGTAAAACGTAAAGCCCGATAGTTCGCATTTGGATAATCGGAAGCCTAATCAAATAGTTTTCTTGTGTTTTGTAGACGATGAATTTCAAAACAGAAATAAATATTGATCATTTATATAATAACCTAATCAGTGTGCACTTAATCGTGTTTGACCAATTTTTGACCGTTCCACCCTTTATACTCTACAGAGCCATTGTCGGGAGCAGATTTATGATGCGAAGAAATCATCTACATTAGACATTAGGCTACATTAGAGGAACAGTATCTCCAGTCGTCGCTCGTTAACGTCTATAAGTAAGACCATGCTGGAGGTAGCCGGGTTCGAATTCCGGTATGGAATGGAGTTTTTTCGTTATGAAAAATGCCTCGACTTCCTGAGTTTAGTGTATAACGGTATAACTGTATTTGCCACAGAATCATACTTAGGCTAAGAACTGCATTCTGTCATACAATCCGTATTTTGTCAGTACTTTTCGCTATATCTGTGGAGCTAGCACGAATCAATTAAATTTGTATGTTTTACCAATAAAGCAACTCGGCCTAGAGCTCCACTTCATTCATTCATGAAGTGACCTCATGAACATTTTCAAAACTACACTTTTGTGGTATTTGAACCGCAATATAGCAAATCCATAACGCAACCTGATAGGACACTGAATTTTGAAGAATTTATTTAATGAAAATAAGAAGCTTTTTATTTTCTAAAGTACCTGCCGTAATTATTGTGTGAACCCCCCTCAGGCACTCATATTGGCCAGTATCCATCCCAGGTAGCTACCAACCCGAGCATAAACCCCGGGGAAGTCAACTGTTCCACAAGTCTGGACGCCGTAGGAAACCACTCCAAACAAAACATAACGCGGTCGGTTCAGATAGCTTTCCTGCCACATCAATGGTCCGCCAGAATCTCCGGCACAGGAATCGACCAAGTTTTCAGACCCGGCACAAATTTGCTTCGTGGTTATTGTGATGTTGTACTTTGGTCTGTAGGGATCGAACCTCTTTTGGCACTGTTCCCGATCCATCCGAGGCAGTTTAGCCTTCAGCAGCACGTCCGACTTGTCAAGTGACTCTGTAAATCCCCAGCCCGCGACGTAGTACTGCGGCAGAAGAGTGTCCTTCAGTTCCGCATTCATCGGAAGGCAAATCGGCCTTATGTGAGCTGGAAACGAAATGGAACACTATTAGGTTAATAATATTGGATCGTTTTTGTTTTGTTTTGGTAATACGTTTGAATGTAATCCTCTCCGCTAGACGAATCAATCCGATGTCGTCACCCGCGAAAGCCTTGCGATAATCGGGATGAACGACGTACGATTCATAGCGCACATCTTCTACCGGCCCTGCACAGTCCTGTTCGGAGATTCCGTTCGAATCAGTGTAGTTGATACAGTCCCGTTCTGTGCTAATAGTGTGCTCTCCCAGCCTCACATATTCTCTGTAATCAAATGTGGTTACGTCATCTCGCGTGTTTCACTTGGTGTATGTGTTAACGTACAGTTTAGTATCACTTCGCCCTCTTGATTTCAACGCTAGAAAAATCAGTGGGGTTGTGTATAACTCACGACCGGTTGACGTAGACTACGTTAAACCGTTTGATTAGTTTCTTTAGTTTCGTAGCGGAACATTGCAACGCAGGTACTGTTCTAATGGGACGTTGGGTTAGCATAAGTAAGTGAGTAAGTATGTAGAACATTCTATGATTCGCTTCTTAGAAATTATTTGGCAGCCGTGGAAATGGATGTTTGGATTGAATGTTGGTATGATGAAAGGGCAACGGTTGTGCTGGCTGTAGTGATGGTGTTGATATGATCGACCGGCTGGAGACCATTATCCTTATCGCGTTACAGATTGTTCAGGGTCTGTTTGGGAATTCAAAGTAAAAATTAATGATATTTTTGTAAGTTGACAGTCGTGAAAACCTCCAACTGATTGAAGCAATAATCTCGAAAATCTATCGAGAAATGTTTATGTTTCAGTTATTTTAAAATTTTCATTTGACCCCTACCCTTACCGTCTGATCAAAATAGTGTGGGTGTGGTACTAATAGATCGTTAGATCAGCTGTTTGTTAGAAAATTCTATTGCACACTCTTTAGAAAGCTTTAAATGATGAGACAGCCTCGAGTTGAAGGTTCTACTCCAGCGTCCCAACCAGTAGTTGGTAACGCATTACTTCTGGCTGCTTTCAGTTTCGCCCGATAACCACAAGCTCGCTCGACATCGGTACATGGTCGTTTCGGAGGATTTTCCGTATGTTCGATCTTAACGCGCTTCCGAAATTTGCGCATACGGTAGGCATCAAAACGATTAGGCATCGTACTTATTCTCACTTTCACAGTTTCTCAAAACTTATTTTTTCCTAGAAGTAAAACTCTATCCAACGCGAATCGTTAACACAACAGAATAACTATTCATAACAGTACTCATTGGAATGTGCAGCAAATGTTACTTCGGAATATCATGTTCGAGAAACAAAACGTTGTCCGTGATAGGAAATTTCTTGATATTTGCTGGAACGCAACATTCTTTAAAATTTTGTAAAACCGATTGATGAATATGTACGCGAATTATTTTCATGTTTTATTTGTAAAATTTTAAATACTTGAGTAAATAAAATGGCAATCGTAAAAACCTCTAGTTGTTAATGGCGAAACTCTCAAAAATAAATCAATCAAGAAATGATCGAATTATTAGCGTCCGCTGTTTCAATTTTTCGTGACGGCAGCCATTTGTAAATTTTACACAATGCTCTCAAGGTTTGCAGCGAAGGGAAAACTGAAATTGTTTTAGCCACCGGTGATTGCCAATTGGTAAGAACTTGGAAAGTAATGTTAGATAAATTCAAATCAAACAAACTCTCTCAAAATTAAATTCGTCGTCCTGAAAAGGACGGATTTGAAATGGTCCGCATTTGAATTCAAACCTACTCGGTCTTTTGAAGAAGCAGGTTATTTCAGCCGTTGCACGTAGCGCCTTACCAAAAGATGGCAACCAACCAGATCACACCTCCCCCCCCCCCCCCCCCACAACACACACACACTTATTTTGCTCCTCGTGGTTGAACCCACCGGCTACAAATAAATCACTGGCAACCGACTGCTTTGCCGACCACTGCATAATTAATAGCTGCCTAACAACGGTTGCCTAGCCAACGGCTTGCTAGCAACAGCCTGCAGCGCAATCAGCTACCTGACCAATTTGTTGGTCGGCAGTGCACCTTCTATGGTACACAACCCCACTGATTTTTGTGTGAAATACATCATTTAATAGTTATTGGAATTCTGTCGAAATTTGGGGACCGTGGTGCTAAACACAGTTGGTTCTACTCCGAAAAATACCGTTCTGCCTGTAAAGACATTTTGATTGCGGATTTTTAACACTCAACGTTGCGTCATATCTATATCATCTACATATATATCGACATCATCTTCAAATATATCAATATCATCACCATATACATCTATATCATCTACATATTTATCTATATCATCTACATATATTTCTATATTATCTACATATATTTCTATATCATCTACATATATATCTATACATATATATGTACATCATATCGTGATATGGCTACCAACTGGTTCATACATGTTTCCCTCCAAATTTGCCACGAGCTTGGCATAGCACACGACTGCATTAAAAATGGCTGTCCAGCCAGCCACTCGCCAGCGACAGCCACTAACCCATCATTCTCTCTGGTTGCTTGCCCGCGTACCCTCCTGCAGGGTACTTGCAACCGCCAGCTGCCAGGGCAATACTGGCCATTGCCGCTCTGCATAGCTCCGTGGCTGCCGAGCGAATGAAGAAAATTTTAAGGTGTCTCCCTTATATATCGTGCACTGACACGTATGAGACGTTCATTACTTAAATTTGAAGTCTGTGATAGGAAAGTACTGTGCATTTAGTAAATTTAGCCTGCAAAACAAAATTATAAGACATCACCTCTTATTTTGGTTATTTTCAATAGTTTAAAATTGTTAACGGATAATGTTTGATAGTTGAATTGATACGCGGGAAAATTTCCAACCGATTGATGTGAACATCTTGAAAATCTATCGAGCATTTATTAAGTTATTAGCGTTTAATTTGTAACGATATTTCGTGACGGTCGCTTATTTTTAGATTTTCAATTGACACCCTACCCTTGCCGTAAGACGTAGTCTACGTCAAAACAAGGCGTGCATCGAAAAATATATTCCTGACATTCCATTACACACCACATTCCATATGATCCAATATCCAATCCACATAGCGTGTCACTTGACAGTAAACGCCGGGAACGGTTGTTTTGCCACAAGAATTTATTCCGGTGGAAGTGATTCCCAACTGCACAAAGCGAGCACCGGTAGATGCATAATTTGCATTGGAAATTAGTGGCCCTCCAGAATCGCCCTTGCAAGAATCTACTAAAGCTTTTCCCTGGGCACACATCTGCTTATCGCTCAGTTCAATAGTCATTCGAAATTTCGTCATTTCCCGCTGACATGTGGCTCTTTCTACGTGACTTAGAGTCGCTTCCAATAGGACATCAGATCCCACGGTGTCGTTTGTGGCTCCCCAGCCGGTGACTATGTAGTTGACAAATACTCGTGTCTGTAGCTCTTCCGTAATTGGCAAACAAATAGGTTGAATGTGAGCTACAAATAGCGAAAAAGATTGTATCAACGTTATGACTAATAACCACGTTCCTCCACTCTACCTTTCATACTGACATCCCGGTCCAGCCGAATCAGTCCAATATCATTGCTAAACTTCGGTCGATTGTACTGTTGGTGAATTCGAGAAGATTCTATGCCGAATTCCTCAATTGGGCCAGCGCATTCCTTATCCAATTCATTACCATTGTTATCACGATAAATGTTGCAATCAATTGCTTGATTCTTGGTGTGCTCTCCTAATATGACGCTATGCCTACAATTAGACAAAGTTGTTAACCTCCAATGCTGACTGGTCACCTCACCCGACTAACAGTTTCATTCTCGTAGCCTTGATGCAATGTGCTGCCGTCAAAATATAACGTTTATTGACCAACGAGCCGCCACATCCGCCTACGATTAAACCGTTGGAGTTATATTGTAAAACTGCCATCCAAGGGTACGCAAACACCTTAGTAACATTTCCATAAGAAATCCTATCGGTGACTATAAGGCCACAGTCCTCGCGAAGTAAAGCTTCTTTGTTGCAAATACGTGCACTGGGCTCACGGTTCACTTCACGCGGTGGACAGCAAATGCTACGCGATACTCCCGGAAGAGTACAAGCTGCCTTTTCAATGTAGGGCTCATACTGCTTAGTTTGTGGAGTTGGGTTGATTATTAAATTATAGATGTATCGACACCTCTGGATCGCAACGCACATGCCGGGCTTATTAGTGGGTAGAGTACATGGTTCGCTTTCTGAAGGAGAGATTGACAAATATTGAAACCAATAACAATTGCAAATTGCACCACATACGGGCGTCAGCTCCATCCTGCCAGGGGATTAGTATAAGTACTAAACAGATCAGCAAACGATAAGGCACCGAAAGCTTCATCACGGAACCATCAAACGAAATTAAAATAGTCCTTCGATAGAAAAAAAAGGCTATAAGGCCTGAATACACACACGGTATCGTGATGCCTTCTTCATACAAAATAGAAGGCGTAATCGCACATTCCGTTGGGATACCTTCTATCCTTCACCGTCCTACATCGCCTTCTAACCAAGAAGGTAGTTACTTTACGCCTTCTCTGACTCGCAACACCGCCTTCCGTGTAAACGCATCACACCGTTCAGAAGGCGTAATATTTTTTTGACGCCGTTTTTACACCTTCTATTGCCGGAGGTGCTGACAACGCCGTCTTGAATCGCTTCATGCCTTCTTATGTCAAATTGTTTGAATTATGACAGAGGATTTTGGTGTTTATCGGATTTTATTATGCATTTTAATTATTTATGATAAAAATGGTTGTGGATGTAGAGCAATATACATGGTGTTCGGTTCCTTAGTGCAAATATTTTCATGGGCGATATGAGATGATATTTGAAGAAAAAAAATGTCCTACGCATATGGTCAAATCTCAAAGTTTACGGAGTTCTTGAGCTTTTAAAGTACATGTTAGTCATAAATTGGCTGTAACACAAAAATTATGTTTCTTAGCCAGATTATTTTCCTCTATTTAAAAGCTAAGAAAATTTCCTACATAAAAGCTACTTTTATACCTTGAGTAATTATCATTTAATGTCTTTTTAGGGGTAAAAATGTTTTAAACATATCTTTTTTCAAGGGTTTTTTCGTGTTTTTTGAATAAAACACGTACGTACGTACGTAGTGGTTAATTAAACAAAAACGTGGCTTTAAAAGTGTTCTACAACTCTTGCTTTGAAATAAACTTTCTAGCTTGCTTAGTTTTTTTTTTGTAATTTTGTTAGTCATAAATTATACACAACGACATGTTGTGTATAATTTATGACTAACATGTACCGAAACATTAAAAATTCAATAACTCCGTAAACTTTGAGATTTGACCATATGCGTAGAACAATTTTTTTCTTCAAATATCATCTACTATCGCCATTGAAAATATTCGCACTAAGGAACCTAACACCCTATATATATTTTTTTACACTTGATTTTTATGCAATTTTCGTCTCAGATGGATTTCAATCATTTCAATAACTTGGTTGACGATCATCTGCTCTGAGAAAAATTCTATCGTTATACCGACAATTAAATCGTGGTCAAGATGACTATTGCATGCAATGGTTACAATAACCATGAAAATGGACGAATTTACAACGTTCATGGCATTCTTGACTATGATCATGGTAACAAGGACTACCCAACAAACATTTAATACACTTTCAAAAAAATTTAGACTTCTTTTTCTAAAACACCATTTAAACCTATTCACACCATTTTGTTGGGTATTCCGACATTATGGTAAATCTTGATTCAACTATTTGTAATGGTCGTTTTAACCTGGGGGTGCGACACATCTAAATCCAGATTCAAGATGATCGAAAAATCCCACGCTAGCGAATCAATCTTTGAAAAATCTTGTTTCAGCTTGTGAATCTTAATCCATCAACTTGCATCGTGCTGTATCTTTTTGCAGTAAATCTTTAAAATCTTCATCAAAATCTTTGAAATCTTCTTTCTATCTACTAAGCGTGCACACATCGCACAAAAGCAAAACAAAAAATATCCTGCATCTGATATAGAGTCGCACCCCCCTGGTTCTAACCATGATCATAGTCGGTTCAGAATCACTATACTGCCATAGTCATCCTAACCCCCAATAAAGGTAAAATTGACTATCAAATTTGTCTCTGTGTGAAAATGCAAACAATCAAAACTGTGGCAGAGATATTGCGAGACGAGATCCGGGCAACCCCAGAAGATGAAAAGCCTGCAAAACGCTTGCTGAAGCGATCATGCTGCCATCGGTATCCGAAACATTATATATCATAGTGGTGCACCATAGTTCACATAATTTTGATAATTTTGGACATCTGAATTGTCTAAATATGGCCCATCAAAACAAATCGATCAATGCTAAGGCACGACAGGCATGGTAGCACAAATCAACTTGCTCTTTAACACTCGCTTCGTTTCCTATAACGAAGTTATAGGAAGTTAAGAATATTAGGAAGAACAAGTTGATGCAATCATCCAAACCATATATTCACCACATTGATACTGAAATCCATATGAGCTACAGCGAAATCCTTAATGAATGCCCCCTGGTTATCCCTAAAAAAAATTTCTCATAGCTTTACAATTAGATGAATTGTAACCATACAATAGAATCTATAGTATGTACAATTAATAGTATTGTTCACAACAATTAGATGACAATAGGGGGTATTGTATCTACAATTGAATCTAATGTAAATTGAGACATCGACAATAGAAAAAGGGGGTTGTTATGTATCTGAACTATAGAAAAAATCATTTTTTTCCGAACAAATTTGAGTCAGTTACAGTTAATTGTATTGTTTCACAATTGTTGAAAAGCCTTGCATATGGAGTGAATAGTAAATCTATTGTAATGACATTATGCATATTACATTTATATGATTCCCGAACAATAAGATTCATGGTCGGAAATAGATTTTAATGTTATTTTATTTTATTGTATTGTATTGTATTGTATTGTATTGTATCGAACACATCAATCTTCTCCATTTCACAAATATTATTCATTATGGCCTAACTGACAAACGTAAACTACAGCTTCTTCCGTAAATTTCTCGTAGCATAAAGGCTACTCATGTAAGCCAATTCAAATTCTATCGGATAGGTGAACTTTTCCTTTTCAAAATGACCGTGGTGGATTGATTGAGCGAGTTTTTAATCACGAGAAATTCGCGGAAAAAGCTATTGCTTACGTTTGGCAGCTAAGCCCTAATGAAAAGTCTTTGTCGAATTATCAGATTAATTGAAGACAAAAATCGAATCGCTTGAAATCACTCTTGCCAGAAAGTAAACAAAGTAACATCTGAAACTGACATTTGTCGATCACGCCTTCTGCATGCCTTCTTGTATTGACATCGCCCACCTTCCGTGTAAACGCAAACCAAAAATTGGACGGCGTGACAACTAGAAGGCGTGCAGACGGCGGAGCTCAACACGGCGTGATTGTACCTTCCGTGTAGACGGCAGGAAGGCGGTACGTGCTAGAAGGGCCACATGAAGGTATCAAGAAGGTACTGACAAATTTCGCCAAGAAGGCATCACTATGCCGTGTGTGTATTCAGGCCTTTACACTCATTATTCAACTCCTCTTACTTGAACTCGTCGTAGTTTTTTGCCGCGTAAACAGCCCTCAGCTTAGCATCGTTCCGCAACTGATACAACTCATCACCTTGTATCTTCCGGAGGCATTCAGCTTCCAGCATTTTGATTTCCGCCACCGTCAACATTGCAAACAGCCGGAATTTCGAAACGATAAACAAACAAAACATTTCGTTAAGCTATTTGCCATGGTTACCCGATCGTTGAGTTCCCCATAGACATGGTTGGCGTAAGAAAATACACAAAGTAAAATTTGTTTTAAATTTTAGGTTTTATTATCTTTACCAATAATCGATACTTGTATTCACTGTCCATTTAGCAAAACATTGTATCTTGCTGTTACTATTCGCTTGATTCTGTTCTTCCTTAATCGGAAATTCACCGACATGCTGACATATAATATGGGTACTACTGTTACAGTCAGGATTTATATGAAATATGGGTTTTGCTACATTAGGATTCGGAAAAAAAATCCTTAATACAACAAAAGTATCTAACAAAAAGAGAGTACAATATATTTATGTTTTAATTCTTGCCATCAAGAAACTATAATTGGCTTCTGCTCTATTAAGGAAAAATTAAAAAGGAAATAAAGTGTAAAAAAATATACAAACTTTTATGAGCTTCAATAATGAATGTCTGGGCGAGCAGGACATAATTATACTTTTTAGTTGCATTACCACGCATTATTTTGAAATATGTGGGTGGTAGAGTTGTGCAGCTTAAGACTTGACTTAAGCTTCTACTAAATACAATGATAGAATCAGGAATTACAGTCAGGGGGTCGGGCTAAAACACATTAATTTGCAATTATTCAATCTCTATGCAGATGATTATGACGGCTGCCGATCGCTACTGCTAGATTCTTCTAATAGTAAATTGCGTTCCACCTCTTGCAGACTATTGTTGCTACCACCAGCAGTACTGATCGGCATCTCGGGTATTTCTGTTCCTACACCGTTGTCCGTTCCGACTGGAATTATTTCATGCAGCAATTCCCGTTCGATGGCTAGGTTAAGTTCGTCCTGCGGAGCTGCCAATAGAGACTGTTCCGCTGGAGCTGGTTGGCGAAATTGATCGGATATTTCTTCGATCTTATTGTTTAGCAAGCTTTCCAGATCATCGTCCAGTCCACTCATAGTGGCGTTGTTGTCAACACTGGAAACGGTGGCAGAATGTGGGACCATATTCTGATCACCACTGACAGTGGAGGAGGAACAGCTATCGGAAGGAAGCTGTGGACAATGGTAATCCTGCTCGGGTAGAGGTTTAAGTCCTTCCGTAAGAAGATTCTGCAATTCTTCAAGATCCGATTCCAAGGGTGTACTTTCAATTACAGAGGAGGAAATTGCCCCTAAGGGAGCAGTCAGTTCGACCACCGCTGGAGGTTCTGGTGGCAACGAGTCTTCAACAACATTTGACTTCTGATTCGGCGATTGTGGAGCTGCTGCAAGAGGGGGGGATTCATTTGTTTCGTTGTTGATGTCGGCCGATACGATGCTTGTTTCCGGTTCTCGAGGCGCAGTTGATTCCACCGGAGCGAAAATTTCCTTGGAAACAGCAACGGGTTCTTGTTCTTGCGAATTTTGATCATACTCATCCATAGGAATATCCGAAATAGGTGATGTGGAATTCTCCGGCTCATCGATCGCCTCTGGTAGATGTTGGTTTTCGAGATCCTGCTCGTCGGTTTGCTTTACTTGTTCTACTTGTTCGGGGACTTCGGCGTTTTCTTCCATCTTGTCGTTTTGTTCTACACCTTCTACTTGTTCGGCGACTTCGGCCTTTTCTTCCATCTTGTCGTTTTGTTCTACATCTTCTACTTGTTCGATGACTTCACCCTTTTCTTCCGTCTTGTCGTTTTGTTCTACATCTTCTACTTGTTCGGTGACTTCGCCCTTTTCTTCCATCTTGTCGTTTTGTTCTACATCTTCTACTTGTTCGGTGACTTCGCCCTTTTCTTCCATCTTGTCGTTTTGTTCTAAATCCTCAACTTGTTCGGTGACTTCGGCCTTTTCTTCCATTGTATCATCATTTTCCTTGGGTGTTTCTACAGGTGGAGGAATAACAACCTCGTTCGGTTTTTGCAGGGTAGAATCTTGCAGTTGGTTGTCTGTTTCCTCTTCGTTTTGAATCGGTGTTTCATGTTGTTCTTCTTTTTCAGACTCCAAAGAAGCAGATTCATGTTCCGAAATATGCTCCTCAGATGTTTCCTCCTTCTCCGAAGATTCGGAAGATTCGATTTCTTCTTTTTCTTCTTGGTGAGATTCTTCGTCTAGCTCCTCCTTGATAGGCATGGGAATTTGTGGTTCTTCCGGCGCCTCTGCACTTTCTTCGGAAGCCGGCGTTTCTTCCGGCGATTCCTCTTTGATAGGTAAGGGGAAATCGTCCTCGACGACCCGATCTTCGGTTTTCTGCTCTTCCTTCTCTGCCTCCGGCTGCTCGTTTTCTTCTGCTTGCTCGTGTCCCTCTTCTATGGGTTCTTGTTTGATAGCTATGGGGAATTCTGATTCGTTTTCTTTCGTCTTCTCAACAGCCATCGAGGTGACCTGCGCTATCACCGGTATCGTCCTATCGGGTTCCGTTTCGGATTCGACGATCGGCGTATTCTCCCCAGAAGAACTGTTTGAAGATGAGGACGTAGATGGCGTTGGTGCGTTTCCGACTACGTTCGTTATTACTGGAAGAGGAGATGGTGCTTGAGGTGGTAGAGTAGATTCAGCAGCAGCGCTCTTCGCCGCAGCTTCCGCTGCCATTTTCTGCCGCAACAAAGCAAATGGGTTGATTTTGACTTTCGATTTTTTCTTCTTCTCTGGAGGCTTGGGATCTTCTACTGGAGTAACCGATGGTGTTTCAACAGCCGGTTCTATAACGTCGGGTTTTTCCCGCTTGATATGAACTCCATCGAATGCAATGATCGGAGATGCGGGCTTATCCTTGTAAGACGTACGCGATTTCTTCGGTGGAGGTGGAATTTCAGCTTGTTCTTCTGGTTGTTTGTGTGATTCCTCTTGAGGATCCAATCGCTCCTGTTTAATTGTAATTCCACTTGAAAGTTCGGCTACATTAGCCAAAGTTTGCGCCTGCCGTTCATAAGCAGGATCGATCTTCTCCTGTTTTATTCTAACGGCCAAACTGTTGGGTTTTTTGTAAACCTTCTTCTTAGTGTTTTCCGGTTCTGGCTCCTTGGTGTGCTTTTCCATTTCATTAGCTTCTACTTCTTCCTCCTCCTCCTGTTCCTCATCATCATCATCATCATCCAGGACAATGGTTCTGATTTTTTTGACCGGCTCAACAGAGGAATTGAGCAAACCTTTTTCTTTTTTGATTTTGAGAATCAGTGTTGGCTTGGGAGAACTCTGCACTGTGCTTTGAGATGAGCTTAGGGACGAAGCAGGAGAAGCAACAGCGGAGGATCGCGATTCAGGACGTTTTCGTTTGGCAGCAGATGCCATTTGTATATCATCCTCCAATCCCGGCTCTTTCTTAATGTTTACAGCCAACTGTTCATCAAAAGCAGGTTCCTTCTCCAGTTCCTTAGGAGTTTCCACCGGTGGTGCTGCTTCGTCATGTTGAGGTGCTTCTGTGGGAGCTGTGAGTTCTTCTTCATCGGGATCGATCTCTTGCTTGATTGGCATTGGAAATGGCAGTTCTTCAGTTTGCTGAGTTTCCTCTTCTGTCGGAGCTTCGGCTGAAAGAGAAGGTGCTTCGTCTTCCGGTGTAGGTTCTTCATCATCCTCGTTCTGAAACCCGGAATAGTCATCCATTGTGTGATCGTCGTCATATCCATTGTCCTCTTCTGTTCCGTTTTCTACAGTTTGATCTGCATCTTCCTCATCCATCGGTTCTTGTAACTGCGACGGTTCCGTGTCGATTTCGGTACATTCCTGCTTGAAGGTCGTCTTTGAAAGTACCACTATCGGGAGTTTACCGGCACAAAATGCTAGTTGCTGGTCCAACGTCATGCCACCCACTTCCTGAGCCAGTTCGTATGCTTGGACCTCTTCCTGAGTTTTGTCATTTACTACAGGAGGAGGAGTCTCCACTACTGGAGAGGGAGTTTCCACTGCCGGAGATGGACTCGCCACAACTGGAGGTGGAATATCATCCGAGGTGTCCTTTGGAACCTCGACAGCAGGTGTTGGAACTCGCTCCTTGTTCCTTTCCTTCTTTTTCTTTTTCTTCTTGGCCTTGGCTTCGGAAATACTAGCAATGGCTTCTGTTACCGAACTGAGCAGATTGTTGATGGTGGCAATATCGGTATCGCGATCCAGCTTGGCTCCGGAAGTCAATAATGAAGCAAACTTGTTCGCTTCCACGGCAGGGGTAGGTGGCTTGGGTGTCACATCCATAAAGGTTACTTTACGATTGGTTTTCTTCTTGCTTACAGACGGCGCTGGAGGAGTCTCCGGTGCGAGCTCAAGCGGTGGCGGGAAGGGAATTTCGCGCTCTTCTTTTGGAAGATCAGGTTCAACATTTACTGCACGACGTGTTCGACGTTCGGGATTCGCAGTGGTTGACGACCCTGAAGAAGGCTTTTCCGCAGGATCAATCGGTTCCGCTTTCGGAACTATAACGGGTTCCGGCGGTGGCAGTGTTCCAGTGCAGAACATCATGTAGTGACGTGTGAGGATCTGCTTTTTCACGAAATATTTGCCACATTTTGGACAATTCCCTTTCGGTTTAAGGAAACAAGCATGCCACTCGTAAAGATTTTGGGTCTTGAACTTCTTGTTGCATAAACGACATTGAATGTCGGGAAGAAGCGTCGGTGGTCGTCCTCGAGCGACACGACCGCAAGCGTTCAATCCCATATGCTTGACTAGGGCCATATTTTTGTCATACTTCCGCTTACACTTGAAGCAAGTGTAAAGAGTACGGGTGAGCTGATGCCACAGGTTGTGATCCCTGGATTCCAAGATGGTCTCGAAAGTTTCCCGACAAGAACCGCACCCAAACTTTCGAATCACGGGAATATGTTTGACACCTAAGTGATCGTCTAGCTCGGCCTGTGTCTTAAATTCATCCGTACAATACGAGCATGGGTGTTCAAATTTGATCTTCTTCGGGGGAGGAACGGTTGGCTCAACTTTCTCCGCTGCTTCCTTCGCAGGCGATGGTTCTTTTCGTTTAGATCTGGTGTGCTTTTGCTCCACAATTTCAACAGATTTTTCTTCCACCTTTTCCTTCTTCTGTTTGTCTTCTTTTCGATCCTTCTTATCGTCATCTTTCTTCTTCTTTTCGTCTTTCTCTTTTTGCTTCTTTTCCTCTTTTTCCTTTTGTTGTTGCAACTGCTTCAAACGTTCCTTCTTGGTGAGGGCTTTCACAGGAACAGCCGGAACTGGTTCATCCTTGACGTCTACCACAGTTTTAATTCGGGTCGTTGGCCCCGGCGATGGCGAAGGAGATGGTGGCCCTCGTTTTTTCTTACCCCTCTTGATTCCCGCACTAGGACTTATGCTGCTACTACTGCTTGTAGCGACTTCCACCACCTTCTTTACGTCCTTCTTCTCTTCCTCTTTTACTGCTGGTTCCAATTTGGGCAGTTCACCGAAGTTGAGCTACAACAATCATTCCAATATAAATCAATCACAGAACATTGCACAATCTAGATACTCACTAATTTCCTTGTAGGTTCCACCAAATTCAAGTTCAAAATGGTTCTAGTCTGTAGATTAGTGGCAGCGCACATCAATCGATACTCGTAGAAATCATTGATCTTATCCACACAAAGAGAGCAGATATTTTGCGGCATTTTGTCGTCTTTGAAGACCTGTAAAATGGTTATTTTTCATTCGAAAACAAACACAATTTGAGCATTTAAACAAATCGATGGTTTTTTTTCCCATTCCTCCTTTTTCATCATCCCGTACCTGTATACCAACACATTCTTCGATTTTTTTCGCCAGCGACGCTTCTTCATCCTCGTCGCCGACAATGATGGTTTCAATTCCATCGATAATTGGAATTTTGTGCGGCTGATCTACCCCACATAAACGGCATATTTTGTGGATCCGCTTGTGCAAAATGTTGATCGCGAAACGCTCCATTGTGCCGGGAACGATTTCCGATGGCCGTAGGTCACTATTTGCACGGTTTCACGGGTCGAAAATCGATTTTTTCACTTGCACCTCAACAGAGCACACACAGCTACTTCGGATTCGCTTCCATGTTTTCTGACACTTTTTTCTCCTTCTTCTTGCTTTCCACTGGGGAAGAAGCTTGCTCCTGCTCCGTTTATGTTCTTTTTTTTTTCTACAATGCAGCTTGTTTGACAGCGAACTGGTGTGGGTGTATGTGTTCGATCGTTGCGTGCATCACACGGCGGCGGAGGATTCAGACCATTACACCCCGCGTTTCGGAGCATTATGAAGGGACCCAGTGAGTTGTTACATTGCACACTGGGTTTAGATTACTCAACACGAACAGTAAAAGCGTTATTCAAGGACGAACAAAAACAGGTGTTCTCGCTCAAAACGTCTCTCTTTCATTTCGACAAAGATTTTTCATTAGGGCCGAACTGACAAACGTAAACAATGGCTTCTTACGTAAATTTCTCGTGGTACAATCCCATGTAAGCCTCCACTTCTATCGGAATTGAACTCTTCCTCTTCGAAATTACCGTGGTGGATGTATGAGGCGAGTTTTCAATGACGAGAAATTCACGGAAAAAGCCAGTTAGGCCCTAATGAAAAATCTTTGTCGATTTGTATTAGGCTATTTAACGTTTAATCACAGGGAACAGACATCCAGGCTCGAACTTTTTTTTTTTTCAAATTACTGCGTAAATTTTTATAAGCAAACCGTTGGAAAAACAACGCCGCCTAGTCTAGGTTTCACCAAACTAAAATTGACAGCCTATCGAATCTCGAGGCAGGCAAGTGGCGCCATCAACATACGATTCTCCAAAACTAAAGAAAACGAGCTGCAATGTTGAAATGGCAGATACAGAAATTTACAAACGGAGGGCACTCCAGCTTGGATGTCTGTTTTCTGTGGTTTAACCACCTTTCCCTTTCTGGCAGATGCAGACGAATGATGGTTTGTTTTCCTCCAAAAGATTTCCCTTATTATTTGCACTCCTTTAATCTAAAAGGCGCTGAAGTGTGCTTTCGTTAAACGTCATTAAGCCCAATTGTCCCTTTTTTCTCATGGAAAAGTTGCTCAATTTTCGTAAAAAGTGGAGGAACTCAATTATATATAATAGACTGACATGGTAAATCTTAAGTATGCAATTATGACTTCAAAGTAGGCACTTAGCTTGAAGACTGGAATTATGCACTTAGCTTGAAGACTGGCGAATTGTATGCAAAAATGCCTAAGGTGGTTATACGTCAAAAAGAGAATACATTTTAGGCATTTGCAGCATGTGAAAGAGATTAGAAACAATGCATTTTTAGAACGTGACTGGGTATAGAAACTAGTCACTTTAAAAAATGAAGACGAGATAAAAAACTCAGCGCCAAGATTTTAAATACACCATAATGTACGAAAATGTTTTTCCTTGCAGCTGAGATTGTTGATTTGTAGGAGAAAGTTGTCATTTCATTCCTAGACAGTTAAACAATTGTTTACAACAGATCTGCCCTTTTGAAATGTTGGCACTGAATTAGTCTGAGAAAATGGCTCTAAGGCAGTGTACCAATTCGCGAATTAATTTTAATTTCACTTAAACTTTACAGATGGAAAATAGTTTATTTATCGATTAAAATCCCTTCGTTATTGATCAACAAACTTTCGATAAGGTGTCTGTCAAAAACGAGTTGCCGTCTGTCAGAAATAAAGCAACTCAAGTAGCAGACTTAATCGATTATTTTCAATCAGTTTAAGTGAAAATTAAAATTATTTAGCGAATTGGTACAGAGCCTTAAAATATAGATTTGAGTTTATTTAAAACTTAAAAAATACATTTCATAAATACAACAATATACATACAATATGGACAGTGTCATGGAGTATGAGCTCCTGCACATAACTATCAATTTAAGCACCACAGCCGGTGATAGGATACTGGATACCTTTAGAATCTTTTTTTTTATATTATTAACATACAACAATAACCATGTAAATATTACTGGCCTTGTAGCTTGTCGATCATACTGGGTTCAAATGTTGCTTGCAAGAACTTGTTTTTTTTTTATTTTCACTTGTTTTTTTTTTAAGGCAGAGCCAGTCAACTGCACAAATCGATATTTTCACTTTGTTGGTAGCATTGTTTTTATGATTTTTTTTCTATCACACTGGAATTAAACAAGGACTCAAAATTAATAATTTTTTGGGATTAAAAAGTTGGCATTATTTTTAAGTGTCATTAAAATGCATAGAAAGTAGTCAAGAAATGATTACCTCAGAATTACCAGCGGGTGGATAGTCATGAAGAAAACGAATATTTTTTTTGGCTCAGGAGGTACTAGCACACCGGTCCCAAGCTCGGTCCCAAGCTTAATGATTCGCCCCTAAGACCGTAACGCACACCAATACACTCTCAAATATTCTGTCAAAATAGCATAGCGAATCAAAACAAAAACAATGATACTTGTACCAAAAGGTAATAAAAAGCGCAAGAATGCATGGCAAGGTGCAGACTGCAAGGTGTACTTCGGAACTAGGGGTTCTACAACAGTGAACCAATTTGAAATCGCGAGTTGCACATTTATTGTTGGAATTACCGTGTATAACAGTCTAATCGTGAAAACCAATCAATCGACATTAATTAGACCAGTACTTCTCTACGGCCACGAAACATGGACATTGCTAGTGGATGACGAACGCGCCCTTGGTGACCTTGAACGGAAGGTGCTTCGTACGATCTACGGTGGAGTGCAGATGGAAGACGGGACGTGGAGGAGGCGAATGAATCACGAATTGCACAAGTTGCTGGGAGAACCTCCCATCGTACACATCGCAAAAATCGGTCGACTACGATGGGCTGGGCATGTCGTAAGAATGTCGGACGACAGCCCTGTGAAAATGGTTCTCGAAAAAGTACTGATGGGTATAAGAGGAAAAGGCGCGCAACGAGCAAGGTGGATAGATCAAGTAGAAGGCGACCTGCGGACTCTTCGCAGACAGCGATGCTGGCGAGGTACAGCCTTGGACGGTTACAATGGAGACAACTTCTGTGTACAGCAGAGGCCACACCGGCCTTGGTCTGATTGGTAAGGTAAGGTAAGGTAAGTAACAATCTAAAGTAAATTAACTCACTGTTTTAGAATTGGTCCCAAGTACACCATAGAGTACCCGGTTTTATAGCTTTTCGGGACTAGAGTGTTTGTTTTTGTTTTGATTCGCTGTTACTTTGACAGAAATTTTGTTGGGGAGTTATTAATTCGGAGTTACGTTTTAAGAGGTTATTCATTTATCTTAGAACCGATGCGCTGATACCCGCGACAGGATAGTCATGAAGAAAATTGATGGTTTTTGGCTCATGAAGTACCAGCAGAAGCTTAATGATTCGCCCCTAATGACGTAACTCACACGAACACACCCTCAAATATTCTGTCAAAATCACATAGCGAATCAAAATAAAAACAAAGCTTCTAGTACCGAAAAGCGCAAGAATGTATTGCAAGGTGCAAGCTGCAAGGTGTACTTCGGACCAAGGGGTTCTACGACAGTGAAGCAATTTCAAATCGCTTGTTTCATATTGATTATTGCTGATACTTCTTGATCCAAAAAAAAAAAATCTTCTTGATCATCCAACCCCTGACTGTACTGTCTAACACCACATGTCACTTTCATATGGCATTTTGGCATGATAAAGTAACTACGCTATGCACTTTCGTTAGATAAAACAAGTAACAAATATCAGTTTGTGCTATCAAGTTCTCGAACAGCGTCCTTCTGTGAAATTCAGCCGTTCAAGAGCCAAAGCCAAAGCCAGCTCAGTATTTGGAGTTTCACTATTTTTTGCCGATATTACAAAGCAGGCAAGCTCTCAATCAATTAGTAGTTTTTTAATGTACATGGCTATGGTTCAATATTGTAGTTTGGGGTTATTATGATTAGATAAAACCTTTATTTCGAAATTCATCAAAACGGGATCTTCGACTACTCAAATCGTTATCTTCAAAATCTAACTTTCGAGAGCATCTCTAATAGAAACAAATGTAGCTTTTTCAGGTAAAATTCATATGTTTTTCTATTGCAATTTTATCTCTGATTGTTGCAACTAATCGACGAACCCCCTGAAGAAAAATTATCAATTTCGGTGTTTGTTCATCCCGATAATATTGTGCATTGTGACCAGTGGTAGCAAGCGTGATGGCACAGGCGCTTAGAAATAGTAAAACGTTATCCTAGGAGTGAAAACACCGAAGTTCATATGGCAAATACTGCAACTGAGTGTTTCATTTGCCCTGCTGAAAAGTCGTGTCATTGTTTTCAACACTGATAAATGAAATGATCCAATTTGTTTTTCAGTTGTTTCATTTCATTTAATTTGTTTCATTTCATTTTTTTCAGCAACAAATGGGATGTATCTTAGGATGTATTTTATTTTTTCGGAATCCACCCGAACAACCGAGATAAGTATTTCCTGTCCTAATATAAGTATGTTAATTTTTTGGTATCAACATTGATGATGATCTGGACAATTTTCCTTAGAAAAATTGAAGATAATATGTATTGCTTTGATATACGAGTAGCTGCAGTTATTTTCAAAGCTTCAGTTTTGCGGTTCAAAGATTAGTATCCAAAAAATGACCGAAACACAAAATTTATTTGAAGCACCTCTAAATCATCACCGATGATGTTCATATACTTCAATTTAGACGAGTAAAGATTATCTCGAGAAGAAGACTTTTTTGTATAATTATATTAAAAAATCACACAATGGGATTTGGGAGGGACCCTCAGGACACCCGATTGAAGTGGATTGGATGGGTAGAGTGGGTATGCCAACTGGTCGTTGTTAATAGTATGTGCATAAAATACAGGCTCTTTTCCCACTCATTGGTCACTGGTCATACTCCTGTCCGCGCATTTTTGGTCAATTGTTTAATCTTGTTGTTCAAAGGCGATTCTTCACAATCTCGTGAATGCGTATAGGCGATGATGCCTATCGAACTGCTCAACCTGTTTTTGGCCCTTCATACAATGGCATGATGAGGATAATCAGTGATTATTAAAGCTTTATCAAGTTAAATAGAAAGGAGAGCCCGTTGCTATCGGACCTAGTATCCGTGTGCTGCAATGAGTGGTATTATTACATATCATACATCAGACAAGTCCATGAACAATCCTGACCCACAATTCTTGGTTTGAGCATGAAATAAAAACCAATGCGAACGAAATTCAAAACGCCGGAGCTGAATTTTATTTATTTGCATCAATAAGTAACCAAAAATTATTCAATTAAAGCATTCATCTGGAATAAGGCCATCGCCCGGACACACAGACTTAATCATCACTCGTTTCACGGCGTTTTTTCGGCTTATAGCTTTCCCACTTCTTATGATTCAAGTCGTTGAAGTCGCTGCAATTGTCAGCAATTTCCTTGAGATACTTGGATAGTTTCAGCAGTTCCTTGTCCTTGTGACGATTCAAGTGCGCTTCCGCAAACGGTTTGATCCTCAGTCCGGACTTGGGATTCATCAGAAAGTTCCGCCGTAGATCATCGAACATAATTGTATTCTTCGATGAATAATGAGTGTACTTGCCCCAAATCACTCCCAGAGGTTTTACTTCTATAACACCTCGAACCGGGCAGTGAACCGTAATCATTGCTTCCGAGTCAAGCATAAACACTAATTTGTATTCAGAATGAGAAGTAACGCCCAACAGTTTCATCTTTTCGACGATCCACTTCATCGAAGTAGCAGACCATATAGCAATATCGTAGTCCTGATAGGCGGATGTAAGAAACTCATGTAAATAGGGCCGCATCAGTTCGGCTCCGTTTTCAGCAGCGGATCTGTGATCGAACAATGTGTAGTCGATATCCAGCACCAACAGACGTTTTCCTTCTCGCGGGGGATTCAGTTCGTTGATTTTGTAATCCCGGACGCGTTTGTTGATCTTGGAAAGATATATTTCCTTGTTCTCCAGCGGCACTTTCTCGTCGTCATCGTTGTCCAGATCATTTACGACGTTACCGATGTCATCTGGTTTGGAAGACGCTTCTTCGATGTCCGCTTCCAGAGAGCCAACCATCATCAGTTTGAAGTTTGCTTTCAATTCCAGCAAACCAAGACGCACCTCATCAGCGGCAAATTTACCTGTGTAAGAAGCATTTGGAAGTTAATCTAATGTTGACCTTAGGTATACCTTATGTCTGAGTTATAAACATATTTATTTGTCGTTAGTTGCAATTATTTTGGACAATTTGTTTAACAATACTATTGCTTGGGATTCTAACATAAATCGGGATCACAGATGCATCATTTTGGGCATTGCTGAGCACTTATCACTAACATAACTACTAGCACGAAATTCACATGTTCGTAGCACGGTTCTATGAAAGCCCGTCGTATTGTGAGATCTGAGAATTTTAGTTTTTTAGTTTTGATAGCTTCATTTTCTGACGATGCAAAAATCAATTGATTCAGTTTCAGTAAAGTCGATACGCCGCGCGCCTGTTCGATGAACCGATCGACTCGTTTATTTCTTGCGAAAAGGGGCTTTGCACAAAATTTCAGACGGCCCTTGCTTTCCGAAGTGAACGACAAGATCTCATAAAGATCCATCATGTGAACTAAGAGAGGAAAGTCCACCCACAAAATTACATACTCCTGCTCGGTAAACCGTGTTCCTACTTACTGAGCTATCTGAGGCCTCCACGGCTCGGTGTATCCACGTTAATATAACTGTAACTTTTGAAATATCTTAGCCACGAAACTTAGCGAAACATTTCATTCAAACAAAGCCGGATGTCTGTGCTTAAAAAGACTATGATCGTTTCTATCATCGGACTATGATTCGGCAGTGTTCAAAATGGCGAAGAATTAAAAAACGCTCGCGAAAAGATCTTGTACCACCGTATGAAAATTTTAAACCTTCGATATGTCAACTCGCGAAAAAGTAGGATTTGCTCAAATCCACTGTCCCTAGTACATTGCAAGCATTTCCAACGTTTCGACTATCGAAACGAAACCAAAAAGTGAAACAATATTTTTACATGCGGATTGGCTGTGGATAGGAAGGTGAAAAAGATGCTAGAGAGGAACCGCAACCTCTCTATTAGTTCAAATGTCAAAGCTGCGTTTCGGATTGAAGTCGTACAAAGTCAAAAAAGCCCCAACTCCTTCCAAATCGCAATAATTAACAGAATTCAACAGCAAAATCGCGTGCTCGAAAATTGTATTACGATTATTTGACAAAACATTCATGTGTCATTTATTCGATGGAATTCACGTCTTGGAAGAATTTAAACAACTTCCGGGATTGGCTATGACCAGAAATTCAACATCTGAAAATTTCAGGACAAAATAGCTGTGAAAATTTTCTAAAACAACACCTTATTTGGCAAGCAATTTGTTATTGGAAAACTAGCGACATTTAAACTTGTACTTCCCTTGTTCACTTTTCAAAACTAAACAATGAAAACTGAAACAGTTTTTCAAACTATCACTAGTAAACGCAAGCAAATTACTTCAAATTCCACTAGAAAAAGCTAATCTTTTGTCAAACAGGCCTATTTTACCTGCGATTTACAGACTACTTCAGTGTCGAGTGGTCGTCTTCCGGATACTCGCGTTTACTAGTGATAGCATGAAAAGTGTTTCAGTTTTAATTTTTTTATATTAAAAAAATGTGAACAAGTGAACTGTTGGTTTAAATTTTCCTTCTTTTCCAATTACAATACGCTCGTTAAAGTGTTTTTATTTTTATAAAAAGTGAAGAAGCACCTCCCAAATAGTTCTATGTTACGGCCAGTCGAAAGATATTGGGCTCTGATGAAGCGGACGCTTTTCGGAAAGAATTAGGAGGTTTAAAATGACAAACATTTCCAACAAATCTGAACCAGCAAGAACACTAAGGAGTCGGTACACACCCTTATGGCTGGAGTGAAGAGAAAAGTTCGAATTTCGAAGCATAACGATGCTTTGATCGTGTGAATTTGTAAACCATATACCAAACTTATGAAATCAATAGTTACATTAGAAATAAAATGCTTCATGTGTGTATTACTACAGACTTTACAGAGTCTGTATCCACCAAAATGAAACAGGATAAAAAACTTCACTCACATTTTACTTGGCAATCCGGGTATTTTATATAAAAGATCAGCGAGTTTTGGTCAAGGGACTGGCTTCCCTATCCCAACCTACATAAATTTACTGTTGCCAACCTAGCAGGGACTCACGCTGGCAAATCGCTTGCGTATAGGTGATAAAAGAGGATACCAAATCTCCATAGAAGCAAACAGCAAACGAATCACGAAAATCGCACAGGCGTCTACATGGGTTCCTTATGGGTTGTTCAAGTTATATGAACTTATTCCTTATGAAAATACCGAGCGTCATATGGCTGGTAAAATGATCCAGTTTATCAATCGAATTGGATTGGGATCAGCGAGTCGGTTTACTTAGACATGAATTGGAAAATCTTGGACAAAGCCGTTTGACGTTTGAAATCCAGATCCGATTGGTTGTGTCCTTGTTTAGCTCAATTGTTAATTCTTCTAAGGAACTTCCTTCCTCAGCTACAAAGCAAGACTATGCTAGATGTGGCTGAATACCATTCCCGGTCTTGGTTATGAATTTTTTGAAAGAAAATTTCTCGATTCGCATGGAGCAAAGTACCGTTGTACTTGCCACACTATCATATTGAAGCAAAAAGCGTACTAGCATTAAAAGCTCTACATTAACAACTGTGGAAATGCGTCACGATGAGAGCTAGTAAGCTAATTCGGTTTTAAATACCAAGAAAAAAGAACAATTGATATAATAAGCAAAAAGCTTGAAGTTGTATCTTATAATTCTAATAATGGCGTAACTTGTCTCTTCTTACTGAATCGCTTGACAATTCATCCCATTGGAAAACAAACAATCAATCGAAATTCCTACCATTTTTTTTTTTCAAATCTTAAGGGCAATGCCGAAAGATCTAGAAAAAAAATCCAAAATCTTACGAAGGTTACCATAACAATATGTTTTTTTTTTCGTTAGATTAAAATAAAATTCTTTGAGCCCCCTGGCGCTTCAAAGAATCTATCAAAACCACAGGGCATTCAGCGTTCGCCAAGGACATGCAATTTCGATAGCATAATTAATTAATGATATTGCAATAGAATATAAAATGTACTAGTCTGTTAAAGCTGGGAAGTTTAAATTGAAAATACCACCACAAAAGAAAGAAAACCACTACCCGATATCCCACTCACCTTTGTATTTCAAATTGAGCAGCTTCTGCCGTTCCGGCTTGACCTGTGTCTTTTTGTAGATTTCATGCTTTAGCACCGCCACCGTATCGTGATCGGTGAGATCCTCTATCGGGTACTCCTTGCCGCTCCATTTGACGATGATTTTGATTTCATTTGAAGCCTGCGGCTCCATTTTACAGCGATTTTAACCGGACCACCTTTGAAGCACTGCTGCGAAACGATTGCAAATTTCACCTGTTTATCGTTTTTGCGGTTGGTGCATTTTGTTTTCGATATGCAGTTCGCCGTTCGGCCGGGCGGTGTAATTCGGCTGTCACTTTGCGTCTGTGTTAGTGTTTGAAGGAAGCCCTGTAAGTGGCGAACTTTCGGCTTAATATTATCAATACTAAAATTCAAAGTACACTTCAATGTGTTAAAAACTTAAAAATATGTCGCAAAACATAGAAGTGAAAGCCGATTTCCTGCAAAGGTATCCATTTCTGGTGGAAACCAGAGCCAATCGTTTCATAGGGTGTTATGATGGTGTAAGTATACGTAAATAAAAACAATCAAAAAAGGCATCGGTTTGAAAAAGTCGAATCAATTACACCGGACATCTTTGCGTTACAGAAATTTACAATGCAACTAACGTTACCAGCGTTTCCGAAAACTACGGGTTCAAGAATTGATGTCTTCGATGGATTACAACCAGTAGATGTTCAGAATATGCTTGTTCTGGAAAATATTAATGAACTTTTAGGTACTGTCGTCCAATTTCTCGACACATATCGAGGACGCTGCGAGAATGAAACCACGATGGTTGTGAATTCATTGCAGAACATTCTCAAGCAAATCGAAACAATCAAACACGATCATTGTTGTAGAGCATTCACAAATTCCGACTTATCCAAACTGAAACTAACTGGTTTCAAATCAATTGATGGTCACTTTTTGAAAATGGAGCGAATTTCGGACACGGATTTTCAAGTAACGTCTCACAGTCTTCCCGATCTTGGTTCGTCGATCGAGTTGTTTAAATGGCATGCATCCCTTCCAACGCATGTGGCCACGTTTGTCCAAATCTTTGACCAGTTGGAGGAATTCTACAGCAACCTGCACACGTTGGACGAGCTGTGCCATGTGGTTGAACCGGTGGACATCGATACCCGTAGCACGTGGCGAATAATCAAATTCAACCGGAAGGTTTTTCTAAAGATCACATTGCATCCGCTGCAGCCAACATCAGTGGTGGTTGCGTTTCTCGGTCCCACAATTGAGATTGAATATCTTCGAGAGTTGTACAATGCCAAAATGGAAGACTGGGACCCGGACAGCAACGTCTATACCAATCTACTAAGGATCTTTGAAATTATGGCGTTTCCCATGCCAATGGAACAGTCCGGAGAGGATGGCGACGCAACTGCGTGTGGGATCTGTATGTCCTATCGGGATGACCAGAACAAAATCCCAATAATATCCTGCGACAATGAGAAGTGTTCGCTGATCTTTCACATCGGCTGTCTGAGAGAGGTAAGAGTTCAAATTTCAAATTGAGAGTTGAAATTAATAGAACTTCTGTCTACATTTTCAGTGGTTCATGTCGTTGAAAGACAGCCGAACGTTCTTTGCCATATCCGTCGGAACTTGTCCGTACTGTAAGCAAAAAGTATCGTCTAGCTTTGACGAACTGTTGAGTAATTTGGAACTAACTCAAACAAAACCAGCAGTATAGGGAAATAGAGGCCAATCTTATGATCGTTAACTCTGCATTTCGCAAACACCGAGTGATGACAGCCATACTTATGCAATCCCAGCACGTATCCCCGTATGTAGTTTAATTCCGATTTTACTTTTGTTCCGTCGCCTGTTCGCTTGGCCACGGATCATGGTGAGATGATAACCAGTACGTCTATTTGCGAATTCAGTGCGAACGTCTCGTGCGGCAGCTGAACTCGGTCGATAGCAATTTACTTGCAGGAAGGACTTTTGTGATTTGTAATAGGAATGCGTTACAACATGAATGAGGACAGTCAACTGATTGTGTAATTTTGTCGTTTGAGGATAGGTGTTCGTAGTTCTAGTTCTAATTTTATTAGTTCACATTCCATCGGAAGGTATTAGCCGAATGCCAAATTACCCTAATAAATCATCCTGCAACTTTCGCTTCGATGCTTTTAAAAAGAGAAGGCATTCGACTGATTTGCAATTGCAGTCACGAAAGTCCACAACGACATACGGTACCCCATCGCAACCGTACGGCAGGTGATTTGTATTTTGCGCATCGTTTGCAGCAATACTGACGCTCGCTGGATAGGTGTTGTTTGGCTGGTATTGGCTTATTGATCGATCAAATTCAGAAATTACAACCGCGATGATCGTGGCTCATATGTGGATAAAGGAAGTAACCAAAGTAAAGCGCGTGAACGCGATCGATTTTAGGCGTTAAATTTGCATCGATTGGCAAAACGTCTTTGATCACGCGAGGCTGACTTGGTAAAAGGGCGGCTTAGAACAAACGGACGAGCTCTGTTGATGGGGAAATCATAGTTTTGCTAAGCGTTCGGCTAGTGACTGTTTAATGAAGGGTAGTAAATCATCAAATTGTGAACTGGTTATAACGCAATTTATATTTCAATCCACGGCATTCGAAAGACAATCACATACGCTACGAGGACGATGGTGATCTATCCCGAACATTTACTGAAAACGACGTATCTGATTTTGTAAAAAAAAGGGGGGAAGTAAGATTCAACCGTTAATTTCTCGAGTACTTTTTCAAACGGACGTAAAGAACGGTTGGGCAGAAAATCAGGTGGTTTTGATCGTAGGAGAGATAATGACAGACCTCGCAATTACAGCTGGGGTCATGATCGCAGTAGATGTCACGATGGCTATATGAATCATGATCGCGAGTGGACTAGGGATCGCCCAGATTACCGCGAGAATCGATCAAAGAATGTCCATACTAGTGCAGTATGCAATTATTGTAAACGTAAGCGACACAAGGTATGCGCACAGCAAAATCTAGCCATGGTTTATTAGCCACATCTTTTATATTTGGCAATATAAAGGTTCACCATAGACTTCTCGCAGGAAGATGTCACTAATCCTGGCGTGCTGCTTTACACATATAGGATCAATTTGTATTTATTTTTTTCAACCACGAGATCAGCTGTTAAAGTGTTCAGGTTGACAGCGTTTTTTTTTCAACCAGCAAAACGATTGTAAAAGTGAAACTGCTTACTAATACTAACGGCGGCAGAGAAGTCTATTTCCGCTAACGCAATTTCATTGTGTGTGTGAACGTTTTAACGTACGGTTTGCTGTCACAAAAGCATTCATTGTATTGCAAATTGAGTCGGAAGAACGACAACTGCGTGAAAAAATTTGCACAAAAGTGTGAAAAATCCGTCGATGTCGCATCATGACATATGCAAAATCACTCGCAGTCCCTCGTTCAACAGTATGTAGCATTTTGAAACACTTCCGGGATCGGTTGACTCTCGATCGGAAATCAGGATCTGGCGGTAAGCGGAACAACAACTTCAAATCCCAGCGGGATGCAGTGCTTCGGCTGATTAAGCAAAACCCAAACCTTTCCATCCGAGATGTGGCTAAAAAGGTCAAAACATCGTATTGTTTCGTTTAAAAAGTGAAGAAAGCGGCAGGATATAGGTCGTAAGGTAATAAAAACCCCAAACAGGAACGAGAAGCAGGAAACCTGTTCGAAAACAAGAGCGCGTAAGCTGTACGACAAATTGCTGACAAAATTTGAGTGCGTGGTTATGGATGATGAAACAAACTTCAAAACAGACTTCAAGCAGCTTCCTGGTCTTCAGTTTTACACCGCATTACAACGTGGCAAGGTTGACGATAATTTCAAGGCCAAAAAGTTGTCGAAGTTCTCTAAAAAGTACATGGTTTGGCAGCCAATTTGTAGTTGTGGTTTGAAGAGCAAAATCTTCATAACTAAAGGTACGATTTACCAAAAAGTTTACGTCAACGAGTGTCTGCAAAAACGGCTACTACCATTCATCCAAAAGCACACGAGTTCTGTGTTGTTTTGGCCTGATTTGGCGACTTACCATTATGGTAAAGCGGCTCAGGAGTGGTATGCAGGAAACAACGTCAACATTGTACCAAAGGAGTGTAATCCTCCGAACACCCCAGAACTTCGTCCAATTGAAAGATATTAGGCCATTGTGAAGCGAAACCTTGGGGAATCGAAAGGAGAGGCAAATAATGAGAAAGATTTTGCTAAAATGTGGGAAATTGCTTCCAGAAAGGTGACTGAGGACACTGTGCAGAACTTAATGGATGGTATCAAACGTAAAGTTAGAGCATACGGATATAACGAGTCTGAAGAATAATATTTTGATGTAAATGAGTTATAAATTAACCCTTTGTTGCGATTTTTTTTTCCTATTTAGAAATAAATAGATATAATGTTATACTGCGAGTTTTTCTTTGGCTAGATTTTGCTGTGCGCATACCTTATTCGCAAACACTGCTACTTTCTGCAGAACAACAACCGTGGGTAATGCGTTAATTTTGTTGAGAAAGAAGAAATAGTAGAAACATTGGTTACCGATAATTTCAACAGAATCTGTGTTAATGATTCCAGTGAAGAATATTCTGAAATCAGCTGCATGATGACTAGTCGCATTCACATGATAACAGAGGCATGTGTAGTTGATGTTATGGTTCAGGGCATTAAACTTGCAATGGAAGTAGACACTGGTTCAGCAGTAGCGGTTGATGAAATGTTGTTTCAGCAAGCATCAATTCCTATCTCGAAATGCTCTCGTTGTAGTAGGCGTGATTTTAGTTGAAGTTGTTTTGAATGAACGTAGTGTTGAGAGAGATCTGATCATTCTGAAAACAAATAAAGACTTTACACCGCTTTTGGGTAGACATTTGTTAAAGGTGTTCTACCCTAACTGGAGGGATGAATTCAGGCGACCTCCTTTAGTAAACCGTGTGGATATAGCTTATGCTTCGGAACAGGTTTTAAGTACGCTCAAGCAAAAATATTCCAAAGTGTTCAATAAAGATTTCACGGAGTCAATTACAGATTTTGAAGCGGAACTCATTTTGAAATCCGAACAGCCAATATCTAGAAAAGCGTATCAAAGGCTATTCAAAATAAGAGATAAGTATCTGGAACATTTGGATATGCTCAAGTATCAGGAAGTAAAGGGTGTCCCACATCAAATTGCATCACGGAAAAAACGCTGTAGAAAATTACCAAGTTGGCCGATCCTTTTCAAACTTCAACTCAAATAATATATAACTCATTAGTAAGCTTTTGGCATATTTATTTCATTCAACTTCAATACCATAAAGGTACGCTCGCACCTTACGCTTAACTCCACTCATTATGTTCTGTACAACATCTGGCAGCAGCTTCTTCTGTACGGAAACCCACTTTTTCTTCATGTCTTCCCCAGATTTGACCTCCTTGGGGTGCTTCCATAGTGCCCAGTATTTTTCGATGGGCCTTAATCTGGTGCGTTGGGAAGGGGGGGGGGGGGGGGGTTATCCTAGAGTACGAAAGTGACCCCGTTGGCTTCGTACCACTCCATGACAACATTTGAATAGTGGCACGAAACTAGATCCGGCAAGAAGATCGTAGGGTCCTCGTGTTGCTTTAACCGAAGAAGCAGACTCCTTGAGGTAAATATCCCCTTTAACATCCCCGGTAGTCACAAACGGCGCACTCAATTTGCCACATGAGCAGATCGCTTGCCAAATCATGTATTTCTCGGCAAACTTTGAAAGATTCGGCTTTCTTACTTCCTCCGGAACAGCAAACTTGTGCTGGGCGGTGAAGAACAGTAGCCCCGGAAGCTGCCGGAAGTCCGCCTTGTCGTAAGTCTCATCATCCATGATGAGACAGTTAGGTTTCGTCAGCATCTGGGTGTACAGTTTCCGGGCCCGTGACTTTTCCACCGTATTTTGCCGTTCGTCACGATTTGGAGCCTTTTGCACTTTGTACGTATGCAGTCCAAACCCGGTCCTTGGCTCTCTGAACGAAAGACTTGGACAGATTCAACTGTTTGGCCACATCCCTGATTCCGCTTAAACGCTTTCACGTCACGCTTGTGATCCTGAATACTAATAGAACATCCATTCTGATCGCATTTCAACTTCCGTTCGATGCTCAGATTTTCGTAGTAACGTTTAATCACACGACTCACCATTGACTGCACGATTCCGAGTTGTTTTCCGATGTTCCGATGAGAGAGTTGAGGATTTTCCAGGTGCTTGCGCAAAATCCATTCGCGACGTTGCTTTTCCAATTTTCAAAAAACTGACAGCGATAAAAACACAACAACAAAAAAAAAACACTCTAAGCTACTTCTACCCAAATTTTCAAGAGAAATTACCCAATGGGTAATTTTCTACATCGTTTTTCCGTGATGCAATTTGACGTGGAACACCCTTTACTCACTCCCATTCTAGGCTCTCCGGTCATAGCTGTAATGAAAAAGGATAGAGAAGTTAGCACGGTAATTGTCTGCTAAGTATCGTTCAACAAAATCCTGATTTCAAATACTGATCCCCTTCCTCTAGCAGGGGACATTTTTGCTTCGTTGGCAGGTTGTAACATTTTCTGTTCTCTCGAATTAGCTGGTGCATATACCCAGTTTTGAGATGACAATTATCTCAACGTTCAAAAAAGTATGTTGTCATAAATACAATAAAAGGCCTCTATTCTTATAATCGTTTACCTCTTAAGTTGGAGAAAGTTATTGAATTACCAATGCAAATAGACATGTTATTTTAAGAAAAATGTAAACTTGTCGTGATCTCTTTGCAATATCTGGGGCATTTAACTTCACGTGACGGATTGCAACATGCGCCTGACAAAATCTCAACTATTGAGAAAGCAAAAACTCCTGAAAATGTGACAGAATTTGTGTCATATGTTTCCAGAAAGTTAAAGTGTTTGTACAACCTTTTGAGGAAAGATGTTCGCTTTGAATGGAGCAACGAATGCGATAATGCTTTTAAAGAGAATAAAGAGAACTTTTAGAATGTTAACCTTCTCGCTTTCTATGATCCTCAAAAACCTTTGATAGCAGTCACAGATGCTTGCCCATATGGTTTAGGGGTTGTGTTGGCTCAGACTGAGAATGGAATTGAACGTCCAATATGTTTCACTTCATTTTCATTAAATGCTGCGCAAAAAAAAGTACCCAATATTACATTTAGAAGCTTTGGCTTTGGTCTGTGTTATCAAAAAATTCTAAAAGTTTATTTTTGGTCAACAATTTACAGTATTCACGGATTACAAACCTCTAATAGGTATTTTTGGTAGGGATGGACGTGATTAAATATTTGTAACTAGGTTACAACGCCACGTAATGGAATTATGAATATACGATTTTGTGATTGAGTACCGTCTTGGACCTAAGCTAGGGAATGCAGATTTTTGTAGTAGATTTCCACTTGATCAAAGAAAACCAAGTAGTTTGGATCAAGGGTACATAAAAAGCTCAAATTTGTCTAACGATTTACCCATGGATTTGATGCTGGTTTCGAAAGAAACTCAAACGGACAAATATTTGGCTGAAATAATTAAGTTCATCACATTTGGATGACCAGAAGCCGTTTGAACGCAATATAGGGACATTTATGCGCAAAAGTAAAAACGCGAGCTGTTAATGCTTAAGACTGAAGCTGGTAGGATTGGGCTTTGTGATTAATGCGTTGAAAACAAAATATATGAAAGGGAGAGGCTCACGAGAAGACAATGTTAGCCTCCTACCACGAGTTCAGATCGACGGTGATGAAATCGAGGTAGTAGACGAATTCGTGTATCTGGGCTCATTGGTGACCGCCGATAACGACACCAGCTGAGAAATTCAAAGGCACATTATGGCTGGCAATCGTGCCTACTTTAGACTCCGAAGGACGCTAAGATCGAACAAAGTTTGCCGAACTACAAAGTTGACCATCTACAAGACATTAATTAGACCGGTAGTTCTCTACGGCCACGAAACGTGGATATTGCTTTGATCTTTGAACGGAAGGTGCTGCGTACGATCTACGGTGGAGTGCAGATGAAAGACGGAACGTGGAGGAGGCGAATGAACCACGAATTGCATCAGTTGCTGGGAGAACCTCCCATCGTACACATCGCTAATATCGGTCGACTACGATGGGCTGGGCATGTCGTAAGAATGTCGGACGACAGCCTTGTGAAAATGGTTCTCGAAAACGAACCGACGGGTACAAGAAGAAGAGGCACGCAACGAGCAAGGTGGATAGATCAAGTAAAAGGCAACCTGCGGACCCTCCGCAGACAGCGAGGCTAGCGAGGTACAGCCATGGACCGATTACAATGGAGACAACTTCTGTGTACAGCAGAGGCCACATCGGCCTTGGTCTGACGGGTAAGGTAAGTAATGCTAGAATAGGTGTTGAAATTTTTGCACACAAACCAATTGGTGAAAATGAAAACATTAGCACGAAGGACACTGTATTGGCTAGGACTTACTTCGGACATAGAAGATTTTGTGAAATCTTGCGATTTCTGTGCTAAAATAGAAATAGTTATGAAACCAGATAGTCTTGGATACCAACTGCTCGTCCTCTACATACATTTTTTTTTTTTGAAGGAAATAACTTCCTTTTAATTGCCGATAGTCACACTAAATGGCTTGAAGTGGAATGGATGCGTTCAGGTACGACAGCAAGAATTGTAAAGAAAAAGCTCGCCTCTATGTTTGCCAGATTTGGTCTACCAGATGGTGGACCACCATTTAGCTCACACGAATTTGTACGATTTCTAGAAAACCATAGCATTAAGGCGCTCAAAAGCCCTCCTTACCATCCAGCTTGTGATGGTCAAGCGGAACGGATGGTGAGGGTCGCTAAAGAGGTACTTAAAAAGTTTTTACTTGACAATGAAACAAAGTCTTTACAAATTGAAGATAAATTAAATTTAGTTTTAATTAACTGTAGAAATAGTTGCTCTTGAAGAGAGGGTACATTTCCTTCCGAGAACATGCTCTCATATAGGCCTAAAATGTCGATGGATTTGATTAATCCGAACAAAACGTACAAGCATTCTTTGCGGAATGCTGAGCCAAATTCAAAGAATGAAGAAAGAGAAGAAGAGAAAGAAGAAGCTTCCGCAAATGTACCTCGCAATGATTTGGATAAGCTTGTGGCAGGGAATAAGCTATTTTATGAAAATGTTAATAAATTCTCTAAATGTTTGGAGGTTATCTTTGTAAAACGAGTATCTGACAATATTTTTTTGGGTTTTGATTGGAAAGCACCAGACCAACGTGCACAGACGACAATTGAAGATAGGTTACACAGAAAAAAAATATGAAAATTACATATGATTTAATCTGAAATTTCTGTGAAAATATATCGATGGTTGCATGCAATTTTCAATTTGATGTATCGTAAACAGCGAGAAACACTAATTTCATGCGAGGTTATATCGTATTCATTACAATTTTTTAATTTGAATTCATATTTGCAACCGATAACATATAAGTATTCGACACACTCTTATTTTTGCGTCTTGAACGCTTGGAATTTATACGATATCAACACAATACAGTCCTGCCGCACAATACAGTACTGTCAAGTTAGAATAAAAAAAGTTATTATCGCCATATTGTGTACGTGCACGTACGGGAGTGAAGCATAAACAATTGTGAAGAACATTTTCAAAAAGATTAAATAAAAAGATTAAATGTGTGGCAGTGAAAATCGTAGTGAATGGGCGTAGGATTTTTCGAATTCACCGAAGCCGGCATGATTTCAAGTGCCCAGTCGACAAATGCAAACTCGTCTGGAGATCTCAATATGCACATAAATGGAATTAGCTTGAAAACTGTTTAAGACCAATAAATAGAAGATTTTGAAAATTAACAACTTAACCATTTATTTTTGAATGCAAGAAATAAAAAAAATCTTCTTTAGTTCTAACCTCAAAAAATCTGAACCGTAGATTACAACATTTTTTAAAATTTACAGCTCTTATATTGACAGCACGAGTATATTTACAGCTAGTTTTTTTCAGCGCTGTAAATTTAAGATCACGCGTAAATTTCTATTTAATATAATAGAGGTAAATTTCTTACATTCATAATTTTACAGGTTTTGTTCGCACTGTGTACGAATCGAGACGAAACAGAGGCAGAACTGTGGTACAGTTTCCAGTCAGCACGACGAACAAACGAAAGAGGAACTCGATCGAAGATGAAGACGATTTCCATGGATTCGGAGACGTCCCAAGACCAGAGGACATCCCCGAGATAAAAAACAAACCAGACGAGTCAGAAGTCCCATTTGCACGCGGTCGAGAATTGCGCAAGTCAGCTAGGCAAAAACTTGCGGAAGCTGCACCATCAACTAATTGGAATTCGAAGTTTAAGTGATTTGATTTATTGAAATTATCGTGTTTATCTATGAAGTTGAAAATTTAGACTAATTGTCTTTTCTTAAGAAGGGAGAACTGTAGTATCTATCCTATTCAGAGTGATTTATATTAAGTGTGTAAGCGATCAAAGTAAGAAAAGAGACCACGAAGAGAGTTCTAAATAGATCATTGTACGATGGCGTCATCAATGATTTCTGACAGTTCAGGGAGCTTGTTTACGAGGACTTAGAAAAATTTCGGCAAGATCGGTTTGAGTTTTTGTGCTCAAATTTTTAACCATTGAAGTTAAATAGCCGGATAACATTCACCAGTGCAATGTTCTGAATCGAATCGTATACAATCCGGAAAAAGACAATGTAAAATTTCGCTTCTTCGGTTTAGATTCTAACACCTTGTAAACAAGCTCCTTGAACTGTCAACAAATTGAGGTTAATTCAATCCGCGCAATGATCAATATAGAGCTAGTGAGTCTAGTATTAGCCGTTGCATGACACGGAGGCGAATCAATTTGAACGTTGTTTTATGTGAGTGTACAGGAAGAAATCTTTTAATTATATAGTTCATCCCTTATTTTATCGCTAGTAGTCAATTATAGTTTATAACAGCCATTATGAACCGTTGACATCTATGATACGCACTTTTTCAGCTGTATCTTCTTAGATGAAATCCTTAAAAATGGTCTGAAATGTGCTTTAAACATAATTTAAAACAAGGCTGGTATTCTTTGCAAAAAATAACAACTGCCCCATTTGAGAAAAACGACCGACACTTGGTTCGTTTTTGGTTTCATGGATTAAAGGGTGTCCACGATGAAATTGCCACACTATGAAATTGCTCTAACTTTTTAACCGTTGGGTAGAATTTATTGAAAATTTGGGTGGATTTAGTTCATAGTGCATTATTTGCATCCTGCAAGTTTTAAAGTCCTGTGATCAAAACTCGCGGAAATGGAGTCGAAAGAACAGCTCGTGCGTGATAAAATCTTACGCATTCATCACGAGAACAAGGATCTCTCGCATCGTTCCATCGCTAAAACGTTGGGAATCGCGAATTCCACGGTGTCGCGAGTGATTAAGCGGTTCGAGGAACGGTTGACCACCGATCGGAAGCCCAGAAGTGAAGGAAAAAGTATTCCGTACAACACAAAAAATCACAACCGCGAAGTTGGGGCCTTCAACCGAAATCCGAACGCCTCCGTTCGGGATGTGGCTAAGAAGCTGCACCTAAGCCGAAGTTTTGTCCAGAAGGCCAAAACTAAGGCTGGGCTTCGAACGTTCAAGGTACAAAAGGCCCCTAATCGCGACGAGAAGCAGAACAAGTCCGCCAAAACCCGTGCCAGGAAGTTGTACCTCAACATGCTGACGAAAGTTGAATGCTGCATCATGGACGACGAAACATATGTGAAGGCCGACTTCAAACAGATCCCCGGCAACCTGTTTTTCACGGCCAAGGATAAGTTCAGCGTTCCGGAGCATGTCCGCACTCAGAAGATGTCCAAATTTGCGAAGAAATTCCTGGTTTGGCAAGCCATCTGCACGTGCTGGAAGCGGAGTGCACCTTTCGTGACCCAGGACACGATGAACGGACAGGTGTACATAAGAGTGCCTCCAGAAGCGGCTGCTTCCTCTCCTAAAGGCCCACAACGTCCCAACAATCTTCTGGCCGGATTTGGCCTCATGCCACTACTCCAAGGACGTGCTGAAGTGGTATGCGGACAATAAGGTCAATTTCGTGCCGAAAATGTTCAACCCTCCCAACACTCCGGAGCTCCGCCCCATCGAGAAGTACTGGGCGATTATGAAGCAGCACCTTCTAAACGACCTAAGGTAGTGAAGAAAGTCGAGGAACTGAAGAAAGTATGGGTTTACATGCAAAAAACGGTTGATTCACAGGTTGTGCAGAATCTTATGGGTTTGTTGGTAAAAAAAAGAAAAGTAAAAAAATTTTAAATTTTTTTCTCAACCCCGAAAATTTGGCACGGGGAAACCCAATTTTGGGCAATTTTTTGTGTGGCAATTTCATCGTGGACACCCTTTACAGCCCAAATCTTGCTGTACACGTCATTCAAGGAAACAGAAGGAGGTTTCAATGAAATGAAAACGTTTATATTTTTTGGATAAACATCATTTTGACTGATAAAACTAAATCAATTCATCCAGGTGTACGGATTTTGGTCTCGCACGGTATCTACATAAGGGTTCTGAAAGTAGGAAAAATGTTAGAAAAAGGAGGGAAAAAGTTTAATTATTCTATGATTTAGTGATTCGACACGTGAAATATTTGTAGTTTCTTAGATTTGTGACCTCGAAAATTCGACATGGCTGCTAACGTGCATAGGCTCTATCATTTTGAACACAGACGAACAATGTGAGAAGTTGAGACGTACCCACACAGCCACGTAGAATAAATTTAACAATTCTTCAGCTTTATTACAAACAAACGAAAAAACTCCGAGTTCCTTAAGCTAAAAACGAACCTCACGCACCTCAATCACATGCGCACAGATCAATCAAAAAAGAAATAATGACTACTTTGAACACATGCTGCTCCGGAGATACTTCTGAACCTTCTCTCGCACAAACTCTTTCTCTCGAGTTAATTCCATCCACCTGCACCGAAAATCCACCTGAGCTGCGTTACGAAGAACCCCCCCATCCGCGGCCGAATCCGGTGCCCATGCGCTTCGGGTCCGTATTTTCTCGCGGGCTCAACTGTGGCATGGCAGTAGGCAATGGTCTTATGGTACGATTCCTCCTTCTGCGCTTGCACTCTTTCTCATGCTGGTCATGTTTTCAATTTCTCACTAACTGAACTGGTTTTGCTTGGCCTCATCTGAGAGAGCCGGAGCCCGAGCACAATCAACCTAGTCGTCTTGTGAATTCCGCTGAAAAGGCTCGATCCACACCGTCAGTCTTCAACTCGCAGCGCGTACGACAAGTCGGTTTTTGGTTCCGCGATCTGGTCGCAATCTTGTGTGATTTCTTCTATCGATTATCGCGCGACATAAGTGGGACAGAGTGAGACGGAAAACGACAGAGAAAAGTCCCCAGCGAAAGAAGGGCAACTCCGTGGAGTGAGTGAGAGCGAGAAAGCAAAAGAAAACACAGTGGCACCAAGTGGTGCACCACGAGATATAACGGGTTCGAAGGAATTTTCGAATCTTCGAATCAAACTGAAGTTTGTGGTCAAGTGAGTGTTGTGCGTTGTCAATCAATCGTCTAGCTCCAGATCAAGTGCGATCGGATTTGTGAGCCTGCTGTGCGGTGTGATCTAATGTAAGAGATTGATAATTACTGAAATAAAGTCTGTTTATTGTCTGTCTTGATTCGCTGGAAAAAGGAGAGCTCAAAAGCAAACGCGAGTAGTACGTGGACGTGTGCTTTCTTCTTCGGTTGTTTCCATTTCCTTCGCCTTAATAGTCGTCGCCTTACGCGGCGGATCTTTTTCTCCGGGATTTCGTGTGAGTGAAATGATGTGGATGGACTGGATCTGTAAACTGTGTGCTGGTGAAGCGACGGGACAGCATTCCAGAGGACATACTCATTCATGCTATGGTTTCTAGCCACCACTACCAGCAGCTTCGTCAGTGTGATTGTATACATACGAGTGCGATCGTGACCATAATAACCATCTGAAAGACACTAGAGCCTTGGAGTACAAATCATCAACATCAGCAGCGGCGGCAGCGCACGATCTGCATCAGCATGGACACTGGATCGATCGTGGGAAGGGCACGCTCATATAGTCAATACGAATGGTCCTTAGAAGGAATGTTTTAGGCCGCCAAGAGTAAGGGGCCATTTTGGTGCGGTGCAGAATTCTGACAAACTAGAGCTAGATGTGGGTAGTGCTGGTCGCGCCATTATGTGGTCATACACGTCAATGAATGAGATAGGGAACGAGCAGACGAGAATTTGTGCCTCATATTTGTGCATTCAATTACCACCGTTGACTGGCTGGGTGCAGAGCCGTGTGAATTGGATCATGCTTACTGATGGTGGCTGATCTGATCGCTATCATATACTTCCTACGTTTGATGTTGTTATGCCGACAAGCTTGCGTAATGTTCTGCGAAGAGTTGAAAGGACACCCGAAGTTCTATTCCGTCATCTATTAGGAAAAATCGTACAGCATTATTGGCGTGGTCATAATTGATGAAGCAAAGCAGCATTTACAGTATTGTTTTGGCATCGAAATCACTGACGCTGGTGGCTCAGCAGGTGGAACAATTACCGATCAGCTTAACCTAATTCTTTGATCGTTTTTTGTTTTTGCTGGAGCAGAACGCTGTTCTGCAGAGTCAATTATGCTTTCGATGCTGTTTGTGATGAATGGGGATTTTAGGTAACCGTAAATCAAAAGCAATTTGATCGGTTTTCCATTTAAATCTTTCTTTTTCGTAATTGGTTTTGCTTACTCTGGCATGTCTATTATTTTAAATTAAACAAAAAGATTTGAGCCATAAATTTAAATCATTGCTAGTCTGGATCATCCATCCCCAATCTGAGACCCAATTTCAAAAGATGATCTTTGGTGCGAAGAGTGATAATGCAGAGAAATGAGCATTTATGGCTAATTGTTTTTTTTTTCTTCGTGTTTTGAATGGGTTCTCAGCGACGGGGGGTGCGACTACACCTTTTTTGGTACTGCTTTATCAGTATTTAATAGCGCTATTTGCTGCTTCGTTAAACAATCAAAATAAATCTTTGAAGAAATTCTGCTAAATTATGAAAAAAAAACTGAAAATCTTACCAGTTTTAAAAAATCAAAAGCGTTAGTTTCAGTTCAATCGAAATTAATTTTTTATTGCCTCAATGATAAAAATAATAAGTAAGACTGACTAAAATATTTGACATTTGCCTAAAAAATACAACAATCACTTTTCATTAGGAACAATTGTAAACAGGTGGCTGACTGGTACATCATGGCCATTATAATATCGCATTCACATACAGCACAATTGTTGTCGTTAGGATAATAATACAACCAGAACAGTTCCAAATTTCAAAATAGTGAACTTTTAAACCTGCCCTCGTTCGATAGTATTTGGGAAAAAGCCATAAAGATTTCACTTCCAATCATATGGACCTCAACAAATGTCGCCTTCCTACATCAACTTCACTCGCCCCATTACCAAAGTGTCACTCAAAGCCTATTTTTGACACACGCGAAATTATTCGAACAACAGCTGAGTTTCGGGCAAAAAATTCTTCGAAGGGGAAGAAAATTCTCAAATACACGGTATGTGAAGAACTGAAATCTCTTCGAAGAAATTCGTGCCCGGAATTCAGCTGCAGGGTTTGGATTCCAAATGCAACGCTAAAGAAATGTTTTGTATGTTTCGTTGAAAAAACAAAACACGTCAGTTTCATCGCACAGCATGCTTTGACCTTCCTCATTAGAGAGCGATGAACAACTTTAAAGTTGCCTGGGATTCTAGTCTCAACCATTTCTTGTAGTATTTAGAAATTTCCAAATGTAGATTATTCTTTTTTCATCAGCAGAATTTTGTAAAATTATGTACGGAGCATTTGTAGTAAACTAAAATTTCTATGAACAGTTCAAATCTTTAACTCTAGTCTGTAGCACAAATCTCCTGGTGGCGCTGGTTTTATTCTGTACACTCAATAACCCATCATTGATCATCTTATTGAATGTTTATGTTTTGAGGGTTTCGAGTGATATGGGGGTTTCAAATTCTGTAGAACATTTCTAACCAAAACTCCGGAACCATTGAACCGAATTCCTTGCAACTATGGAAGCTTTCATCATATTCGGATAATTTAATGTCAAGTTAATTAGGTTGAGCGCCGATAAGATGAAATCAATAATCCCGAATAGGTCACTAGACCAAGCTAAGAAAAGTAATAGATTGAACTAAGCATATTCTTCGAATCAATAGCTAACCCTAGCAACTTTAAAAGATGGAAGATTTGTCTTATTTGGTTTGCTCTTCCATAAAGTTAATTGTACAATTCTGAATTAATTTATCAGTTTTTCGAAAGATCCTCGAAAAAGATGAGAAAACCCATTGAATTGAATCGGGGAAAGAAAACAAAGATGGCATGTTAAATAGTGGCTTTGGAATTTGAAACATATGCAACCTGCTCGACTTAGACCAATTTTGGCATAGCCCTAGGGCAATTAGCCCCGCTGGCTCTTACATAAGGATGATTTCATCGGTATTTATAAAATTTTAGTTATTATCTTCGTTTTTCCTAAATACACAACAAAATCCACTTAGGAAGATGGTGTATGTATGCAATCCAAACAATACATATCTGACAAAATTCGATTAGATAGAACTTACTTCTTTCGTCAACCTGGGTTATGGCTTGATATCCCATCCATTTGCTGATCCCGTATCTCACGCAAACATCACCAAAGAATGCCCTATAAAGTATAGACACACCCAGTTTTAAGTAAAAATACTATAAAGTGTTGAAAATACAAATGTCATTAGATATACTGTTGACTAGTGTCCGTTTTTGTCACTTTTATCATACGCAATGAAAATCATTTCGAGTCAGTGTAGATGAATTTTATTTGTTTTGAAAATCTCAGATGTCAAAATGAAGGGTCTTACTGCCCTCTATTATCATAATTACAACTTGTAGTCATTGTAACCTATCGATCTCAGCCTAAAAAATCACACATCATGTTCTACATCAAAAGAAACAAATATTGTTTCTTCATTTGATACTCAAAATCATCCTCACTTAGATGAAATTGAAGATTGATATTGACAACAACACAGGCGATAATGAACATCCATCGACGAATGAACAAAACCAAATAATGACCTCGAAACTCAGCGGTTGCTCTGGTCAAGATAATACTGTCATTTCAAAATTCAAATTCACACAGATAGTTGGTCTATCCGTTGAGGTTGTCTTAATTTTCAGCCAATTTGAGAGCAGATAAATTGATTTTTACCGGCACTGCTGTTAACATTAGAGTAGCCCATCAGGTTAGTGTTCTCAATATTTGAAATCTAGCGAATGTATGCCAGCTGGCGCACCTTCTGGCGAACGTTGTTCGTAAGATCCAGCACAGACTTCTTAGCGACAAGTTTGGACACTTTCTTCCAATCTTTTTCAAACTGTTGAATGGTATCTGCTGTCGAGACATGTTTCCTAAGGTGTGCCTTCGTCAATGCCCAAAATTCTTCAATTGGTGGGATTTGCGGGCAACATTCGTCCTAAGGAACTAATGAAACATTCTTGGTGGTATACCGTTTCTACCATTGATTTCGCGTAATGGCAAGACGCAAGATCTGGCTAGAGGTCAACAGGATCCTTATGGCTTCGAATCATGGGTAAAAGTAGTTTTTGTAAGCACTCTTTTATGAAGGGTTGCGAAATCTTACCACAACCACAAATAGCTTGCCAGACCATAGCTTGCTTACCAATCTTTTTGACATGAATGTATATCTCAGACTGGATCGATACTTCTCATTCACGCGCCGTATAATATTATGGCCCGGCAAGGATTTGTAGTCGAATTTCACGTAGGTTTCGTCATGCATGATTAAACAGTTCGAATTCCCAGCAAGCATCGTATCGCACAACTTTCGCACTCTGCGAACCTCTTGTTTTGGATTCCGTTCCGTTCTACTTCTTATAGGTTTGAAGATTCAAACGTTCTTTGGCAGTTTTGAAGCTGAATAGTTGACTTCGAAGTTCCACCTTGTTTGGCCACATCCCGCTCTGAATCCTCCTTCTCGTGGTCGAATGTCGTCATTATACATTTATCCAAACGAGTATTAGCAGGACCTTTTTTTCGAACAGATTTAGGTTTATCCTCATACGTGTTACCCTCACTGAACTTCCTGATCGCTGTTTGCACGGCTTTCTCACTTACTCCTTCCACTTTTACCAACTTCCTCAGCGACAATCCGGGTTCTGTACACCATTTCCATTTCACCAAATTGTTGAAAAATATATTTACAGTACGCTCAATGGACCATTATCTTCGATTTTACGCAGTGTACGGCGAACATGTTGAATCAGGTTCTGGACGGTGTCTATGTCTATTTCTTTCATCTTCCGCTTGATTCGATTAACCAATTGTTGCTCATTGTTGGCTTCCCAGCCATTGTCGTACACCATACGTTTGAGAACACTCCAAAAATTTTCAATTGGACGAGCCTGAGGCACGTTAGGTGGACTGTCCTTTTTCGGTACAAATGGTATGTTTTGCTCAGTTAGCCAATCTAATGTTTTTTTTCGCGTAATGACAACTTGCAAGATCCGGCCAAAACATGATTTCGTCGTCAGCGTGATATTTGTTGATGAATTGCTTCAATTTCGGCAAGCATTGGCTGATATACACGTCAGAATTGACAGCTTTGGCCTTGTTTGGGCGTATCAAAGGCGCCGAGATACCCTTCGATGACATGGCTGCCCACACTAACACCTTTGGCTCATATTTCGATTTGCTGGCATATTTGACATCGTCTGGTGTTGTTTTAATGTTAGCAGTAAAGAAACCATCGTTGCCACTCAATTCATGGTGCGAAAACGTGAAGTAAGATTCATCATCCAAAATTATGCACTTTCCATTTGCAAAATGCTCGCGACGAAGTGCACGGCAGCATTTTGGTATTTTTTCGAGTTGTTGCTGTGTATATTTTGGTGCACGCTGACGTTTCCGATAGATTACGTTATGTTTTCTCAAAATCCGATGGACTGTCATGTTTGAAACCTGAAATTTTCGTGCTAATTTGCGTGTTGATTGGCCAACCTTGTTTTCAGCGCTTGACAGCAGTTTTTCGTTGTTCTGGCACTCAATTTTGTTGGGCGACCACTTTTCTTTTAATTTTCCGGTTCTTTACCATCACGACAATCTTTCAAAACACGGTATATTGTTGATTTTGATATTGGCTCGTCTTTGAACACGCTCAAAATTTCACTTGTACTAAGCCGTCCAAAAAGGTTGGCGACTTGTGCTCGTAAATCCAGCTTGTACGACATTTTTAATGGAAACTACTGCGCAATTTGAGTTTGACAGTTCAGTAGGAACACAGATGAACGTGACAAGTACATTGGTTGACATCTGTGTGTTTGTTAATGCTGTCAAATAAACGACTGAAAGTATTCCCAGGACTTATGTTACACATGTTAAACAACGGAATGTCACCATAAAAAAGATCTAGTTATCATTTCCAATTGACTACTTCCATACATTCTGAGGCAGTCTTATCTGTTCAACCTTATACCTTTGTTTTGAATTTTTTAGGGATCAATCCGAAAAAATCCGAGAACTGTTTTCCGGAGGCCAACTTTGTAGCATGTGCCGCAGAGAGGACTCCAAGAAATAGATTCCAGAAAGAGTTTTTGAAATCGCTCTACTACTTCGAATCGAGGGAAAGAAGAAAGCGTGGACCTCCTGTACCAAACGCTTCCATATAGAGCTAAATAAAGTGATAATTTCCCAACAAACATCGGTGCCGAATAACCGCCCACTCAAACAAATCTGGAGAAGTTATACAGCTTTCTTTAAGAAAAAGCTAAACATCCCCCCAAATCCGCCCGAACAAACAGTCACTCAGCATGGATTTTTTTTTTGTTTGAAAAAAGGGGTTATTCGTTGGGAGCATAGATGCTAGAAAGATTAGTTTATGCTCCCTTTACCTGGGGTGGACTTTTTGCATTTGAACCAAAAGTCTAGCAATAATTTGCCAAGGTTTTAGCGTCTTATCTCTCTCTGATCGAGCATTTTGGCGAATGTTAGTGGATTAACCCAATTAACCTTATAGAAGAAGCTTGGTGACTTTGATAAAGATATTCAGATTGACTAGATGTACACGAAAACAAATCCGTTTCTGTTTTCATAAATAATAAATCACGAAGAAGAGATAAGAAATAAATAAATTAATGATATAAAATAAATAAGAAATCTTCTCTTGTTTTATGAATTCATGACACTTATTCATGGTTTTATGATTGAAATGACAAACGCAAGTCGTGAACTTTGGAAGTGCTGTTTTGCTTATAATCTAAAGTTGTGTAATCATTAATCAAAAATCTATTCAAGAATAACAATAGCGTAGTAAGTTCATCCACCATTTACTAAAGCTCTTCACATCAACAATCGGTTCGAATCCTGACACAGGATTCATTTTTTGTTTGCATTTAGAGTCGATAAAGTAGATTTGCAAAATTCGTGAACAACGTTTTCAATTTCAGGCATTCACCAGGAATAACGCACATTAATTCACCAACTTTGCTTGTTAGTAGGTTCTTATCTTGGGTCGGTTCAAATACTTATTGTGCTTGTACTAATTAAGTAACTGTTTATGAGAGAAGCGGCGTCTGTCATTTTCTTACGCGTCATACGTGCACTGCCACTACATAAAAGTATTACAATTTAACTAATCTTAACAAAAATGTTTGGACAAAATATTTAGTACTACAAAGTTTACTAATGTTTTCAATTCAGTCTCTAAGCTTTCAAAAAGCTTATGAAACTTCTTGGACTCTTAAAGACTTTCTGCATTGTTAAGGACTTCATTTGGTCACCACAACTTCATAGTGTTAGCTCCAGAATAGTTTGAAAATTTCTTATTGGAACCATTCGATACTCTCGATAAGATTTTTGAAAATTCACGAACATATAACAACTTTTAGAAAATTATTCAAGAAATCATTGAGCCTATAGATCTCAAAAATGTGAACTGATGATGTGATGCTTTGTAAAAAAACAAATACCCCATCGACATGGTGTTTAGACATTCATGCACATTTGATCTGCTTGTTCTCATAAAGACATTCAGGGTTGTTCAATAAAACGTTAGGTCTGGATGACACCGTGATCTTAGCACCAGAATACTTTGGAGGGCACTGAATATCTTATTGAAACCATTTGATAAACTGCTCGTTGTCCGAAGTTCACGAACCATTTTCAGGGCAATCAAGATTTTATTGAGCTTATAGATCAAGATGTGAACTCCATGATATCTGGGAGAACGACAGAAGTCTTATTTACTTAATTTTAAGAAAAAAATACTGTCAACATGCTATATTGAACTTCTGAAGTAGAAGCTTCATTGAGACTGATCCATGATCTTAGTTTCATAATATTCTATTGTAGCTTGTGCTAACGTAAGAACTGCAACTTACCTCAGAAGACGCGCCGTGAGATAGGACACCATACTTATTGTTCGTACATAACGTAAAAAGGAGGTTGCGGACATCGTCCTGTAGATGAGCATGCTCTAGAACCCCCCCCCCCCCCCTCCCCTTAAAAAAAAACAATTATTGTTGTGTCCTGCCTCGCATCGCATTTTTCGTGCTTAGTTTCATACTATTTGTGGGAGAACCTTGAAAACATTGTTACTATAACAATAAGGTGCGTATATCATATTTTTTTGCAATGATAGCCGAATGTCAACTCTGTCAAGCATCACAACTAACATCACTGACAGTTGAATACTGTGGAAATCCATCTTATTGCAGTAGGCAAAATCCTGTTCCCGGTTTGACAAATGATTGACGTTCGATTAAACAACCCAACACGAAAGTGAAATTGACCGAAACTGGTTCGCTCACGTGTGCGAATTAAGCACCCCAACGATATGAGACAGGTTTGCCGTCGAAGTATTGCCATTCAAATAAATCAAAAAGGATTGTTATCAATAACGAACACAATGCAAGCATTTTTTCACACTATGATGTAATTGGGTTTGATCCGCTTTCATCCGCTGACGGCTTAGACGCGCATGCCGAGGAGGAATGACTTCGACAAGCACACATACCTTTTGCAAATACACACGATGAAGATTAATTTGAGCATACAGACATTAGTTTTATGACCGAGCAAACGGCAAATTCACTGCTTTTCACAATATATTATTTCATTGTACAACATGTTTTCATTATCAACTAAGTAAGTTCGTTGTCGGGGGAAGCGGGGGTTCCTCGCTTGATGCCCCGTTCAAGTATGCGCAATGTAACTATGCTGCTGTCGCCTCGCATGGATACATACACATTACCTCGCGCCACCACCGTTGTTATTGTTACTGATGTTGTTGTTGTTGTTATTGCTGAGTTGGTATACCGAGAGCATAAATGCCTGTGTGGAAGACATGAGGCCCGTTCATTCGTTAACCAGCCAACTGAGATTGTCGTTTTCTGAACACTTCCACACCATCAACAATCCCGAGCTCTTTCGTTCGTTCGTTCATTCGTTGGTTGTTGTTGCTGCTGCTGATGCTGCTACAACCAGTTTATTATACCACTTTCCAATTTTCATGCATAGCTTAGCTCCGGCTACACATCTTATTTGTTTTTGAGGTCAGCACCAATACCCACGACAACAACGGCACAGAGATGATGCTGACGCCAGCAGCAGTGTAGGAGAAGAGCTTGCGAATTGCGAATTTAACGATTCAGTTCGGAGAGTGAGAGCGACTGATCGGACAAAAGGACCGACTCGGCCAAAGGAAATAAACTAAATTGAATTAAATCGATTCTAATTGTTTTCCCCCCGAAGATGGGAAATTGCTTTCCCATATGGTGGATGAGACTTGAGAGTAAAATTGATACCAAGCCGGGCGTAAAAGAGAACCGAAATTAATCAAGAAAAGAATTCAAGCGTCGATTCGTTTGTTTTTTGCTATATGTATGCGGAAATAATATGTTCGAGCGGAATTTCGATCAGCATCCGCATCAGCTGCTAGCTCTGCCGACTCGTCTCATGACAAAAGGTGGTGAAATTTTTGACTGCGGCTCGAAGTAGATCGCGATGGTTGATTTTTGCGGCAATGGAGAGCATGGCTTTCGGGCCACAAACTAAAAGACGAAGGACGGGCGAAAGATCCGCTAATTTATAGAAATCACTTAGGCAAAACCTCTCCGTTCGATGGTGGCTATTTTTACACGACGTTTAATGGGAGGTAATGAAGAAATTGAGTGAAATTTCTGTGCGTTGTTGGTTTATAGGGCAACAGTAGATTGAAGTTTGTCTAATAGGATGGATTTTTTGTTCGGGGTGATGTTTGTTGTGGGCACTGCTATATGGTGATTATGCGAAATATAGGTGAGTCGTCCATGAAATTGGCTCAAAATATTTTTTAAATGTTTGCATTCTGAAAATGATTTACTGGTTGTTCGGGGGAATATTAGAGCATGCTCTCCTTGGAGTTGATGTGGAAGTAAACAGAACGGTTTAGGATAAACAAACGCATTTTGCAAGAGTACTCCGCAGGTTGAAATTTATATGGGAAACAAAAATTTGAGTTTATTTGAATAAGATCAATATTCAATTCGGGTTTCTGAATTATTCAACTATCATCAGACCTATACAACTAAGTAACTGCTTGCGGAAGAATAGTTAGAATACATATGACCTGTTTACTTACTTCTACCAAGCTAATCTTTGGTTTGTGGCTAATTTTACTAGGAAATGGTCGAGCATTCTATGATCTTCGATGATAGCTATGGCTCATGATCAGTTAGAGTTGTTTACACCTTACAAAAAATTCTGAAAAAAAGTCTGCTCCGTCTTATTTTCTCATTATTGAACCGTCTCAATCGAAGATCGAATGTGCTCCACAGTTTGAAAGAAACATGTTATTTTACGCGTTATCTAGTACATATACCTATAATTCCATAAAATTATGATTATTCATTTAAATTGATGTCGCCTTAATCATGTCTGCTTTATGAAAGATTGCAAACAATTTCATTGTTTGCGCTTGCTTATGCTTGCAACTGAACGAGCGAAAATTTTGCACGTCTGTTAAAATTCATCATTTTTTCCTGTGTCTGCTACGAGCTGAATTTGGATAACATATCAATTCTTTAGCCTAGATAAATTAACTTTCCTCAAAAGATTTGTGTTTTGTTAGCATAATGCGATAATGCTTCCGGCAAAAACCGTCTGTGTGATGTTTCAGAGGAAATGGAACTAATATTTTCTTCAAACATAGATTTTGAAATACCTCTTGGTTAATAGTCACATCGCTAAACTTGAAGAATAGGAGATTTTCATCTCCGATATAGCAATATACAGCATTAGTTCATGTGCAAGTTTGTGTTTTAACTTGAATATTTCGTTTGGAGAGGTCAGAATAATTTCGTGGAATGTGAGTTTTTGAGAGAATACAAAACGACACATTTTCCAGAGAATGTCGTGTTATCCGAAGAAATTAAGTTTCCACGTTTAATGTTTGTCGTTCAGTGTATTCTGAGGCTCTCTTTTCCTTCCTGAGCTCTTTGGCGCATTGATAAAAGATAATATTTAAAATTTGCTCATTAGAGAATCATTCTCAGCAAGAACTTTTCTTAAGACAACTTTTCGATAGAAGATCAAGTTTATTATTTGATTCGATTGATTTCTAAACCTTTACATTTTTGATATAAATGATGCACAGCTTTCAAGGCAATCACATGTGACAAGCACATTAACATAGTTTATGGTGCACCAGACACATCCCAATATCTTTGTTGCCTACTGAGTAGTTCCTGGCGAAACTTACATGTTCATCTCCTTCCTAAATTATTAATTTAGTAACGCCAACTTTCAATCCAAAAGCGGTCTTCTTGAAGCTTAAACTGGAAAAGTTTTTATTAATTAATATTTCCGTATGTAATTATGCCCAAAAGATAGAATAATGAGAATAAAAAAAAACCTCTTTCTATAATATATTATATATTTTATTATTCATTATTTATAATATAGAATAATATATCCCATTATATGAGAATTATAAACTTCCAAGGGCCAGAACAGAGTTTGCAATCAAAAGGCAAAATGATCACGATAAAATTTAAACTCGATAGAGTGGAGGTGAAGCTGAATCCATACTTTGACCAACCCAAATGAATACGTAACGTTTGCTTTTTTTTATAAACTAAGATAAAAACGTCGATATCTAGGAACTTCCAGCCCAGATAACGTTTGCATTTAAGAAATTGGACAAAATTGCCGATTTTTCATGGGTTTACCTTCACCCGCACTGACGAAACTACCCATGCAGCATCAATCATAGTAACCCAGCAGAGTCAGGAGACAAAATTTGACAGCTCTATCAGTCGAACTCTAACCATGATGGCAAAAACAGTGAAGCAACTCCGTTCAGAAGTGTGCGCGTTCAAAGAACGGTACCCCGCCGCGTCGAAAACGGACATCGTGCGGCACTTTGTGGACGCCGGATACGCCCGTTTCGGCATCTACAACATAAGGGCATTATTAGACAACAATCAGAGCATCGAAAGAAAGCCCGGTTCCGGACGGCCGACGACCCTGAGCGACAAGAAGCTCCAAAGGATGCTGAAGAGGAAGACCGAGGGAAAAGTGGCGACATCGCTGCGTGCGCTTGGCCAGGAGGTCGGTTCAACCGGCCAAACAGTGAAAAAGTATCAGGAAGCGGAAGTTGCGTCCACTGGTTTCGGAGCTGCAGGCAATGACGCAGTGGCAGCGGCTGAATAAGATGGTCAACTCGATTTTCCCGGCGAATCGCGACGTGGCGGTGGTGATGGACGACGAGACCTATCTCACCCTGGATGGCAACTACTGGCAGGGCACTTCGTATTTTACTTCCCCCACGAGGGAAGTGAGTTCCGAGGTAAAGTTCATTTCACACACCAAGTTCCCCAAGAAGGTGCTGCTGTGGCTGACAATCAGCGAGAGAAGGGGATGTCAAAGCCGCTCTTCTTTCGCTCCGGATTGGCCGTGAACGGGGAGATTTATAGTACGAAATTCCTGCCGAAAGTTGCGTCGTTCATCCGAAAATACCATAAGGGCGAAGACGCGGTGTTCTGGCCGGATCTGGCGTCGGCCCACTACTCGAATCGATCGTTGGAGGAGATGGAGCGGCTGAATATCGATGTGGTACCCAAGTCGGCGAACCCGCCCAACGTCCCCCAGCTGCGTCCCATCGAGAATTTCTGGGCCAACCTGAAGTGTAAGATCTACTCCAACAATTTTGTCGCAAAATTCGTCCGCCATAGCGAATGCTCCGGTTAACTGCCGGAAGGCCGCTCGCGAGGGCGTCGACTTTTTTTGCAAGTCAGCTTAAATAATTACCTTCCATGGGAAATTTATCAAAAGCAATTATCTGTCTTAGCTTTTTTTTATCACCATCCGGAAAAAGTCTATTTGTTTTAATGCAAACTGTATCGATAATAAGTTTCAAATTTTATAAAAGAAATATATTTTCCTCAAAAAAACGATTGATCTTTCAACCTTTCGACTTTCGACCTTTTGACTATTTTGTCTAGAAGTGTTTCATCAATGCTTTTTTTTTTGGACGCTTTACCTCAAACTATTTTGAACTCCTGCATATTCCCAGCATTTACCAGTCTTTTCGAAGACCCTCTTTACAATCGTCCAGTAATGTTCGATTGACCGAAACGGAGGGCAATTTAGTGCAGCAATTTAGTGTCTTAATCCTTTTTCCTGAGCCAATTGACGCTAAATCCGTCGAAAACTGCGGAGGGATACTATGCTTCTCATATAGAGGAAACAATTTCTTCTTTAGATCGATAGGATTCCACATTTATAAAAAAAAGGTTGACTAAAAAACCGCAGAAATATATTTTTCGATCAAGTTTTTTCAGTTCAGTTGACCAGGAAGAATGTTTGAGTGCTCTTTCGCATAGGTCTTGTCGTCCATCAAAATGCATGCATCCGCTTGCTGCAAAACACGCGAATGCAATTTTTGGTCCTTTGTGGGAGCAAGTTGCTTTTGTTTGGTGATTTTCTGTTGATAATAGGTCTGCTCCTGCCTTATTGGTTAAATCACGTATCGACATAGATTTGTTCTTTCTATTTAGATAAACGAGAACTTTTTGGACCAGTTTCGGTTTGGATCACCCAAAAAATAGTGTTCTTCCAACTAATTTATGTTTTAAGGAAATATTTTCCCATCAACACGAGACCCTAGGAGTGGACAGCCATTTCTGCTAGAACCAAAGATATAAAGAGAAAGTATTGAAAGTTCCGTTAGAGGTCGGCACGCTGTGAAAATTGAATAGAAGCATTTTGAAATTGAGCGGAGGGGTATTTTGAAAGGCAGTAATTTATGATAGATTTCACACTCGCGTAATGAATTTCAAAGCGCTTCGCCAATGTTTGCATAGTTACAACTATTCACTTCATTTTCAATGAGGCGAGATTTTGGAAACCATAAAAAGTTAAATACGTGCAAGTGTATGTGGATAGCTTACTTCCAATACATTCCTGTGTCAATCTACAGTGGAGTTTCTATGAATGAACGTTTCACAATACGTACATTTGGAAACGTAACCAGATTATCTCTCAGTTGCAATTTGATGTTCGTAGTGTAAATCGTAGCTTTGTCCAGATAAATTCACTGACTGAGAATGCCAGTTGTCAGCATTTGACAAGCGCATTTATCGATTCCACTCTCATGGAGGCAATTTTCCCGGCGTTTAGAAGATGAATTAAATATCTGTGTGAGAGAATACAGGTCTTTTATTCGCTCTTATGATTTCTTAATGGCCTAGGGTATATTTTCTTTTCCGATAGTAAAATTTCTAAATTATTTAACAATGATCATAATTTCTTTATGATTTTTAATTTAAGAATTAATTTAAAATTTAATTCATAATTTAAATGATGCATAAAATCACCGGTGCTTTGCTTGCCATACTTTCAACAATCCTGTTAAAAATATGCGTTTCAAATACGCCCTATATTCTTACTGGTTTTGTTATATCAGTGTAAAATTAATATGATTAGAAGATTGATCTATTCCTCGTGTTTTTTGTCAAAGTTTAAAAGTAAAAAACATGATTTCTAGTTCATTTTCTTAAGACACTCAGCATTTGATCATGTTAGACATGTGGTCTGAATTTTATTAGTTATCACCCTAATAAAAACAACACATAATCAGCAGAAAATATCCACCAGAAATACACTTTACTTTCATGTGTATCAGGAAGTGGAAAATGCTTCGCAATATCAAGTGAATCTTATGTGGCTACTTAAATGTAAATGATTAGCCAAGTAGAATTTCTTTTTCTATGTGATGTTCATGTAAAAAGCACTTATTTTAGTGTTGGAAAATATCTACATGTGCTTCCAGTAGCAGTTAAGTGAAATATTTTTTCAGTGTAACTATCATTTCAAGCTTAACAGAGGATTTATACACTGAAAATTTAATTACGTTTATATTACAATATCGAAGGTAGGACTATCGAATCTATTCGTTGTTTTTTTCTGCAACAGAACTGATTTGTAGTTTTTAAGAAGCATCCTTCGGAATCAATGCCACACGCAGAATTTTCAAGAGCCCGAAGCATTTGTTGACACAGAAAGAACATTCGTGCATTTTACGAAAACAATACAAAGAATAACGAATATTTCGTGTGCGTATGTTTTCAATCCAATGCCCACCGTCCGGCAGTGTTTTTATGGAAGATGTTTGCAGTTAAACGAACTGTTGTCTGATACGACAAACATTTTAGCCCGGTAGTTGAAAGGTGATAGCTCTGTTTGGGTTCCAGTGACCCATTTCAGAATGCCTGGTTACTTACGTTCTTTCCGAGGTCATTTTCACTTTATTCTGATACCAACTTGTTGGATAAGAATCTTACTCCCGCTGTAAGAATACATTTAATTTTTCAAACATGGAAATGTTGCACCTTCAGCAGCAAAGCAAAATGCATCGCTTTATTCTTGAATTCAACATTAACATTCTTAACGTATTTCATCAATCACTTTAAAAAATGTATGTGTAGCTTACCAAATACTTCAAGAATGTTAATGTTTGATCCAAGTATAAAGCGTTTGTAGAAATGTGATTGTTGTAGAAATGTGGCTTCCTATTTAAGTTTTGTAACAATGGTCTACTCTGATGTGTGTGTGTGTATATACAATCCAACGCCCACCGTCCGGCAGTGTTTTTATGGAAGAAAAATGTTTGCAGTTAAACGAACTGTTGTCGAATCGACAAACACTTTTAGCCCGGGAGTTGGAAGGTGATAGCTCTGTTGGGTTCCAATGACCCATTTCAGAATGCCTGGTTACTCACGTCCATTCCGAGGTCACTTTCACTTACAACAAGCCCCGCATAGACACAGTACAAAGATCAAATCGATATAGGTACTGTGCATACACTTCCATCATCAAATCTTACTGTTTTGAGGATGGCACGTATTTAGCAGTATCGTTCAAATTTAGTTATAATCAGATAGACCTCACCGGAATTTGTTGCAGATATACAGTCTTCATTTGGACGGCTTCCCTGTGATGCTAAAGGAGGCTTTTATGTCTCTACACTCCGTTATTCGGCAAATATTTTCACACCATCCTTCAATTAGTACTTCGCGCACAAATGCAATATAACGAAAATCACAGGTAAAAAAAGCATTTCTGAGAAAAAAATTTACTTGAAAATCAGAATCATCGTGCAACGAAAGAAAATGAAACTTCACAGCTCTCCATCTGTACATCTGAAATTATATGCCAGTCACTCACGCACGCATGCGCGTTAGCTTCGTTCTTTGCTTGTGACCAGCAAATGGCCGTTTGCTACTTTGCACTGGTTTTCTTTTTTCTCTCTCCACACTCTGTCAATAATAAAAATCCGCCGCTATGAGGCGACTCTATATCGACTTCTAAACTGCTTATAATCATCAATTCACTCGCGACAAAGCGGAAAAATACTCTAATTTAATCATTTTTCTCCGCGTGGCACAATATTAATCACATTAACAAACACAATTAAGCTGATATTTACTCTTCCTCCGGGTGTGGGGCAAAGCGTAAGAAACAGAAAAACGGGGAAAAACTACCGACCATCACAAATTTCGGGAGGGAATCGATTGTATTCACTACATCTTACACAAAACACGTGGAGAACTTATGATTTCACTGTTCAATTAGGTTGAACTACGAATATATTTTTGATTTTATTTTTCGCGAAAAGGATGCAGCAAAAACAACACGTCAGTTTCCAAGCACGGCTTGCTGCGATCCTCATGAAAAGGGGACTTTTTGTCGTTTCCCTAAATTATTTGATATCAGGTATATGTAGATTGTTCCAAGCTTCGTCTAAGAGTGAATTGCGGTTAAACCCGCCAGTATCGCACCTGTTTCAGTGCCATCAAATAAACGTACTACGACGTGGCAATTTAAAGAAAGCATAGTGTGATACTATCACTGCTGATCATGTTCTTGGTCTCCCATGCTGGCCTTTTGCATGAGATTAGCCCTCTCACCTACGACAAGGTGACAACCATGATCTTCGAGAGGGTGTAACAATGGTCTACTCTGATTGACGACAAAAAAAAATAGCTTGAAAAGCGAAGAAGTAGCGGAAGAATATCCCAACATCGTTGTATTCTACGGCTGTGGACAATATAAACTTTTGACTTTGTAGACTTTTTTTCCCTGTTAAACGTCCGTTCCGGACTACACTACAGTGCAATGCTGGAAGCAGTCTTGATGAAAGTCATGCTCGTTAGGTTCAAAAGCGTGGATTTTCAGGCAACATAACATTGAGTACCTATAAGTTCCATGCGAAAATCAAATGATAACTCGTAACTACAAACGTAAGCAGAAGAATGAACGTTCGATCTTCAAAATGCTTTGATATTCATTTATGTAAACAGGATCTGTTCAATATGAATATCAAATTGTCAGAAATGAAATTCAGTAAACCACAATGAATATCAATTACCCGTCGGGGTCGGAAAATATGCAAGGGCAGCCCTGTCGAGGGTCTTCTTGCTCAACATTGCTAGCATCTATTCTGGTTGTTATTTTATACAGGGTGCGGCAGAAAATAATGCGAAAATTTGTTTTATTTCTTTCAAATCCTATTTTCAACTAATTCAAGCAATAATATCAACATTTTCGAGTGCAGTTATCTTTATAAAGTCCTTTTCAACATTTTTTTTCAATATGTCCTCCATTTTTATTAATAACATCCTCGAGCCGACGCCGGAAGCCAGAGCATGCCTTTCGGACATAGTCCTCCGACATTGACTGCCATGAGCGTGTTATGGTTGACTTCAGGGTTTTCACACTAGGGTGTGATGTTTTGCAGGCTCGTGCTTCAACATATGCCCAAATCGAATAATCCAACGGATTAAGATCTGGACTGCTGGGGGCCACGAATCCTTCGGCCAAAGCTTCATGTTATCGTTCAACCATTGTTGGGTTCGATTGGACGTGTGACACGGCGCTCAATCCTACTGTAGGACAACGTTTTGATCCTCGGAGAAGTTGGCCTTCACCCAGGGAAGCACTAGGTCCTTTAAAATACCGATATACACTTCGGTATTGATTTTAACTCCAGCATCAATGAAAACAGGCGGCATTTTCAAACCGTTGGACGCCACCAAGCAAAACATCATGAAACCAGCCGGATGTTTGGTTTAAAATTTGAATTTCATTTTTTCCGGAATGTTCTCCATTTTCTGCGGTGAAATGAATCGGTCCGTGCGGCTGTTGGCCACAGCATCGCTGCTGAAAAGCTTTTCGTCGGAGAACAGGATTATCATTGTTTCCTTCTTCAATAAGGAAAGCAATCTCTCGGAACGAGTCACTCGTAGTTCCTTGACCCGGTCCGTAATCAAGTGGCGTTTCACTCTGGCTCTGAAAGATGCATGCAGGTCTTCTTTGATGATTCTCCGCATGGATTTCTCCGAAATATTGGCTTCCTTTGCAAGTTTTCTTATGCAACGCACGCGAGCAATTTTTGCACGGACTGATTTGATCACGTTCGGCGTGCGTGCAAAGCGCTGACGTCCGCTTCCCGGCTTCCGCTGTTTAGGACCATCCTGCAGGGACTTTTTTATGCGGTAAACTGTTGCCAAATGGCACCCTACCACCTTGGCAATCTCTTTCGGCTTCTTCTGGGCGAGTAACAAACTGGTGATCACTTCTTTCGCGAAGATTTTGACGAATTTGCAATAAAACAAATAGAATGTTTGGATGCAGCACTTGAAAGTAAACATAAACAAATACACTTTCGACAGAAATTAGTCACTAGCTACACGAATTAACCCAATACTCATGTTTGAACATTTTAGCATTATTTTCTGCCACACCCTGTAACACCACCCCACCCTCTATTCTCCAACAACCAAAAAAAAAAAAAAAAAAACCAAACCCCCCCCCCCCCCCACCCACCACAAAAAAATTCATAAAAAAAAAAAAAAAGCAAAAAAAAAAAAAAACAGCCCCAGATTTAAATAAAAAGGTGTTGTAATAAAAAAAAAGTAGAACCCCAACCCAACCCCATCCCATAACCCACCCCACCCCCCCCACCCACATCTCTTTTTCATACATTCCCCCCCCCGTGGTGCGATCCCCCCACTCCCATTCACAAGTCTTAAATTATTACCGATAAGCTTTGTTATGAATGTCTACCTACGACTAGTTTATTTCACAATACAAGGGAAAGTCGCCCTATCAGCCAGTACCATCGGGGAAGTGGCGCGGTGACGACGCGGAATGACACAAACACGTACGTACCCAACGTGTACCGGTCCATATCTTGACTTACTGATATGTGTTATGCAACCTGGACCAGCAGCATCCAACACACACCCTGCCCGACGATGAAGCATGGTATGTCAGTAAGCACACTGTTGGTCGGTACGCAGGTTCAATCTCCGCTGCCATTGATCTCAGACCTCCAGCCAACCGTGGACGAAGGGATGCTGCGTTCGCTGAAGACGATACACCTTTGTGTTAATGCAAACCGGCTCGGTAAGGTCCATCTCCATCCATTAGGCGGGCCCAAAGTCTTGAGAAACAGTTGGATGTGAACTTCTTCACTCTCGAGATATGCAGTCAAGTTTATTCATCTTCCACATCGAGGATGACCATATAAATTGATTGATGGACGCACGCTTGTCGAGGACATCTTCTTTTTTTTATGAACCATCCAAGCAACGACGTCCACGACAAGAAACGTGTGAAATTGTGAAACAACTTCTCGCACGGTTATGACTATGTTTACGTTTAGCAAATCAATGAAAATGAATCTGCTGACGATGGTGGTCCAATCGAGGTCGGTGCACAAATCCGATAATCAAACACCAAGTGGCTGAGAGGATGATGGACAAACGATGTGTCCCCCAAATACGGCAACGGGGGGAGCAGACAAGTGATTTCGTAATTGCTCCCTCTGTCAACCAACGACTCGAAGTAGGACTCGCAAAACGATTGATTCTTGAATGGAATTCCAACGAGCGAGGAATGCAGTGAGAAAAAAAAATCAGTCAACATCTGCACAACTCTGGTGGGTTTTGAAGAAAAGATTTTCTCACCCTACGTACGTACGTGCACAGGAAAAGACAGCCCAAGATAAATAGTGTGGGCCTGTGTGTGATTAGGCCGAATCGTAAATAATTGCGGGAAGTGCAAACCGAGCGGAAAACCAAAAAAAAAAAAGTACATCAAAACATCTCCCTTTGCACGCTCTCGCGAGTTCATATAGGGAAGAAACAATAATAACAAAATATCGCATTTGCGGTGGAAAAGTGCTATCGGCAATTATCGTGTCTCTCTGCTACTCTCGTTGATCGGTGTAATCTGCAGCTTAGGAGCCTCCGTTTTCTCAAACTCATCTCGGAACCTCGCGAAGGTGTGCACGCGCGAGTCCAAAGAGATAGTTTTATAGTTTTTCGGTGGATTACTCTAATTAGTCGCGCGCCATTGATCGCCGGTCGATGATCGATGACTCTCACTTTGTAGCGATCGGGCATGATTCCCTTCGTTTCGAATGTTGGGGCCTTGAAGCTCTCTCCCGCCTACCTGACTTACTGACTGACATCTAATAGTTCAATTTTCGTTTTTTTTTTTGCTTCTGTGGTTTAGGTGCATCGCGTTTGCTGCTTCGCAACCACAATGCCCACGAGATGGTTACTTCTGTTTCTTGCCACGGTCGCTGCAATAGCCACCTACGTACATGCTTGGCGTCCGTGTCCGGAGTTGGATGCTGCGATCAAACTACCCTGCCGGTAAGTACTGCTACTGATTTATACCCATACTAATCCCTATTTATGAGCGTGGTTACTCATCAATTAACGCGCAAATTTTTCGGGCAATGTGTTCGATTCGGTGAGCCGAAGCCCTTGAAATTTGAATGGTAGTTTTGCTTCTTTTGATTTTTTGGTAGAGGTTACTGCGCTCGAGGCACAGGTCGTTGCGGTGAGTGGAAATTGAAGCTTTGGGCATGACGATGTATTGACGGCATTTAACTACGGAGTCATTGAAACAATGTAGGATGGTTGATTTTTTTTCTTCTTGTCATTGACCGTTCAATGAGGGGGAACATTCTCCGGATTCGAATGCGGGTTTCATGGTGGACAGTGTCTATAATTGGCAGTTGACGGTGACGGATGGAACGATGTGGGCCAATGAAGTATGCTAGTTTTTTTTTGTAGGTAAATTGTCAGTGTCTTAAAGTGGTAATTTCATTTTATACTTACATGGTTTCACAAGTTCATAGTGGAAATGGTTTTAATACCAAGTTTGCGTTCATTGAGGAACGGATATTTTTAAAAATATCGTTGTTTCGATAAGATCGCAATTGAAGTTGCGAAATCAGTTAGATGGATATGATTATTGGAACATTAAGTAGGCTGTGCGTATAAACGTTTTTTTTCTACGTCATTTGCAGGCCGCTTTCAGAAAAAGGAAAATAAATCACAAATTTATGAATCTATACAGTTTTATCGGGATCGAATATGTTTTTCACTTAACTAAGCCTCATACCGCAAATGAAATGATACTGCATTGTGATTCTATTATTGTGTCTGGTCATTTTTAGTATTTCAAAAATAGAATATGACACATTCTGTTTAATACATATGTCAGCAGTGCCGTTAAAATTCAGTTCATATGCTCTCAAATGAGCTGAAAATGAAGACAACCTTAACGCATAGACCAAATGACAGTATTCTCTTGACCAGAGCAACCGCTGAGTTTCGAAGTCATTATTGCTTGGTTTTGTTCATTCGTCGATGGATGTTCATTATCGCCTGTGCTGTTGTCAATATCAATCTTCAATTTCATCTAAGTGGGGATGATTTTGAGCATAAAATGAAGAAAAAATATTTGTTTCTTTTGATGTAGAACATGATGTGTGATTATTTAGGCTCAGATCTATAGGTTACAATTACTGCAAGTTGTAACTATGATAATAGAGGGCAGCAGTAAGACACTGCGATTGACACTTTTCAAAATAATCATTTTGGTTGAAATGAAAATGACTTTTTGATATTTGATGATCACTTGCGATCTTGCAGTCCCAGTCTTGCATAGGTTTCATGATGTGCAACAAGACAATCATTCTCTATTTAAGAGGCCTCCTTCAGCTTTAGGCTGGTACTGTCCCGACCTAAGCTGCTTTCAATTGATTGAATTCCAGTTTTATGCAAGCAAATTCCCAGCAAATTGGGTGTTTTGCCTTGTTAAGACAACGAAGTTCATATTTGTTATACAAAATTTTATACAACTCAATAACATGATCGGTCATACTATACTTTTGGAAAGACTACGGAGCTATTGTGGCTGTTCTGCGATGTAAGCTCAATGACATGTTTTTTTTAACGAGATATACCAATACATTTTCGAAAGTTAATTCCTTTTTTTTCATTTCCAGTTAATTTATCTAACCTTCTAAAACACTAACTCTTTCGCACTAGATTCTGATACCTGACCTTCAGCAAACGCCTCCATAATTCGGTCACTGTCCATCATTGAATTGCACCAACAATGTCATCTGCTTCTGAGCCGGGACAACTTATTTCTAATTGACTTAACCTCCATTCTCTTCAGCTTTCATCCTCATTTCGATCGTTGCATTTAACAGACAAAGGCTAGCAAACATTGCCAATGCCGATTGGGAGTAAGCTCTCCTAGATTTTCACTTTTTCGCCTGCGACTTACAGACTTCTTCAGTGTCGAGTGGTCGACACTGAAGAAATCTGTAAGTCGCCGGCGAAATAGGCCTATCTGTCGAAGGATAAGCTTTTTCTACTTGTATTTAAAGGAATTTCCTCTCGTTTGGTAGTAATAGTTTGAAAAAGTGTTTCAGTTTTTTTAAATCTTTTATATTTAGAAAAGTGAAGTCTTTATTTTAAATTATCCTAGCTTTCCACTCCTAGATGTTTTTAGCGTGATCAAGCAAATTTTATGTTTTAGCGCTCTTGGATTCTTTAGGTATTCTATAGATGATTTTGTTTTTCCACATTGAATTTATAGTGGCACAATTCGAAAACATTGCAATTATAAGTATTTAGAGTTCTGCTCCCCTCTCAAATTCATATCAATTCAATTGGGTAAGAAAAATGTAGGGGAGGATGGTACAAAACGCACCATTTAAGCAACATCGTGAATTACTAGGGAATGGAAGCTGAAATTTAGGAAGAAGTTATTGCGTATGGTGCATTACGATGTTTTCGTTGTAGATCAAACGTGATTTAAATTCAAAACGATGATTTTTCATGATTCTTTAAACCTTTTCCAATTTGATCCCACGACGACACCGGGGTAAAACGTCTGTTTCATTTCTCAATATGCACCCCAAAATTGGGGTAAGACGCACCACAACACTGGGATATGATGCACCACAATATTTGGATAGCATGCATCGCTTGTAAAAGGTAAACAGCTATAAAAACTTACTCATTACAGTTGTGAAGTGAGGACGTTGCAACACATCGCCACATCCTTTTAGCTCTGTTTGGTTATCAAGCAGCCAATGGGTATAGAATAAAGATAGCAAAACGATATCTTGAAAACTCCTCATTATATACACGCTTAGAAAAAAGTACCCAACAGAGCAGTTAAGTTTGGGAAGCCAACGTTGGGTATAATTATGTTTACCTACCATTGGTTTCAAATTACTTACTTTTGGGTAGAATTTTATCAAATGCAAGTTATTTATACCCAACGGTAGGTTAACATGATTCTACCCAATGTTGGCTTCCCACACTTAAACATTCCACTAGGTACCTTTTTCTAAGCGTGTAGACATGCATAACGCTATGGTGCGTTCTGCCCCAGTTTTTGTTTTGTCTAAATATTTTGAAAATACGTGGAATTATAGTAAAGTTTTGATTCTATCTTGAAGTTTTGTTGTGTGCGATACATGTGAAGTGAATTTATTATAAACCATGGATATTAAAGCATGGTAAAAGCTTATTTTAATAAAACTATTATTTAGGCACAGGTACAGTGAGTAGGTACAGTCATGACAATTTCTTCAATTTTGATCATATTTTGGTGAATTTAGTGTCTTATTGTACTGCAAAATTATGACTTATGCTGTTTTATGTAAAAATTGATAAAGTATCGTTCCATTAAAGCTATGGTTTTGAAGATTTGAGCTTTTTTATTGAGTGGGTCATTTTACCCCACCAGTGCATTTTGGACTGTTCTCCCCTACACAAAAACACGGAGTAGGTAGGCAATACAAAAATAATGGACAGTGGAAGCAACCTTCACCTTTTTCTTATACAAAACATCTTATAGAGAATATAGTCTACAGTATGTAAAAAAAACTATATCCACTCACATTAATATATTCTTAAGGTAGTTTGAGACCCCTCTCTTCTCTAAAAGAAGAGGCTCCCATACAAATGAAAAACAAATTTCTGCATAACTTAAGAACTAATCAAGCAAATGGAACCAAATATGGCATGTTGATATTTTTGAAGGCAATTAATGTTCAAATGGTAGTTTGAGACCCCTCCCCATACTTAAAGGGGGGGGTCTCCCATACAAATGAAACACAAATTTCTGCATAACTCGAGAACTAATCAAGCAAATGGAACCAAATGTGGAGGCAAAACATGTGGCAGTTCAAGACCCCTCCCCTTTGGAGGTGGGGGGGGGGGCTCCCATACAAATGAAGCACAAATTTCAACCAAACATGAGAATTATCCAGGTAACAAAAACACAAAATGTGGATTTCTCGGGTAAGAAGCATGTTCTGAAAGAAGTTTGAAACCCCTCCTTAGTCAAGAAAAAAACTCATTCCGAAAAACAACCATCCAGTTCTATTAAATTTTCATTTATGTAGTTGCAAGCATAGCAGCGCTCGCACCGGGTTTAGCTAGTAAACATATAAAAAATTCTGAGAAAGTAAAATGATTTTCTTACCATGAATGTAGAGATTAGAATGTTATAATAAAATACTGAAATACAAAATAATATACATATTATAATAACATGCAGCTTATTGGCTCTTAAGCTTATGCGGTGTTAGATGATAGCAAGAAGACAGATAAAAATAAGATTAGAAAAAATCAAAAAGTTGAATATTTAAATAAAAATATCGCGCAAAGAAAGTACTCTCCACTTAATAATTAATACTTCGTCTGGTCGCCTTTTGCCTCCACAACAGCTCGACATAGATGGGATAGATTTTACGAGCTTCGCAGTAGTGTCCGAATCGATTTTGCTATATTCGTCGTTACTAACCTGCCTTAGTTCTTGAACACTTGTTTGACTTTGATCTTGAGGATAAACCACAGGTGTTCTATCGAATTAAGATCTGAGGATTGTGCCGATCATTCCATAACATTTGTCTGACGCTCCTTGAACCAGTTTTCGCACTTCAGTTTTACCCTTCTTCAATTATCGCACACTTTTTGGAAAGTTTCGCTTCAAATGGTCCAAATAAAGTTCCTTTGTCATAATTCCATCGAAGATTTCGAGCTATCCAAGGCCCGACAATGCCATTGAAATCCAAACCATGACGTATCCTGAAAACTTAAAGAAACTTATAACTCGAATTTCAACGGTACAAAACCTTTTCAAAACCAAACCTCCGCCATGTTTGACTGTAGATCTTAAGCACTGCTTTTTCAGGCTCGCTCCTGGTCGTCTCAATTTCCTTATGATACCATCAGACCCGTCTGACCTATTTTATTCTCATCTGACAGAATAACTCGTTTCCAGTCGTCCACTGTTCATAGAGGGGGGGGGGGGGGGGGGGGGTTGTTTATGAGATTTTTAAAAATGAGTCTACGTGGTATATAAACAGGCCCTTATTAAAGGGTGTTCCGATCAAAATTTGGTCAAACAGTGAGGGCCGGTTTATAAACCACGTAGACTCATTTTTGAAAATCTCAGACCCCCCTCCCCCCTCGTAGACTTTTCTCCATATAATTTTTTGAAATTTTGTATGGAGTGTAGACCCCTTAAAAAGTCTACGTGGTGGTTTATACATAGTCCCTAATGTATGTGAGTCGATCAAAGTTTTTATTAATAAGTCAAATGCGAATTGCCAGGTCTTTCGTTTAACACCTGCCATAAGATTTTGTACAGTCTTCTTGTCCACTTTATTCGCCGCAGAACGCTAGTTAGCCTTGAACTGGCTTCTCGCTCACAACAGCTTTTTGAGTCTTCTTAAGGTTCCGCTTGACGATGGCCCAATATTGTTCGTTTGGGTGGAGCTCTGGCGTGTTGGGAGGGTTCTTGTCCTTGGGCACCACTTGAACGTTGTACTGTAATCGTTGCTCTTCAAGTCACAGGTACAGATGACCTGCCACACCAGATATTTCTTCGCGAACTTTGACAGTTTAATGTGCTTGAAAATATCTGCCACCTTTCCCCGTCCGGTTGCAGTGTAAAATTCCTGTCCAGGAAGCTGTTTAGAGTCTGCCTGGACGAAAGTTTCATCGTCCTGTACCACGCAATCAAACTTCGTCAGCATCGTCGGGTACAACTTTCGCGATCGTGCTTTGGCCGACGTGTTTTGTTTATCGTCACGATTTGGAGTCACCACTTTCTTGTAAGTCGACAGTCCAGCTCGTTTTTTAGCTCTATCCACGGTTGAAGGCGCCACTCCCAGCTCCTTTGCGGCATCTCGGACGGAGAGCTTGGGGTTCCGCTCGAAACAGCGGGCAACTCTTTTTGTCGTCGTTGTGGCCTCCGGCTTTCGATTTCCCCCCGATTCAGCTTTCCTGGCTGTCGACAAACGTTCACCGAACACTTTTAATACGCTGATAACAGTTGATTTAGCCAAATTCAACCATTTCGCCAACTTGGCGTGAGAGTAGTTTAGATTTCGATGTACGTGCAAAATTATGGTGCGTTGCTTCTCTTCCTTCGACGACATTTTGACAACTAAAGTGCTAATCTCAAAATCAAAATAGAGGCATGATGCTACACGCACACATCTTCAAAATGAGGGGTGTGCAACATTTTGTAATGCACGATGAAAGGAAATGCGTCAAGTTTAAGTCGAAATTTTGATCGGAACACCCTTTAGATTCTCCATAGTGGCTATCGGTGAAGCAGAGAGTGGTGTTTATTTTCGAACAATGGTGTTCATTTTTAAAGTAATTACAGTTGGATGTGGAAGTGATATTCATAGATATATCACCTGAAACGCGGACGATGCCACATTCGTTGTACGGCGCTTCACAAAATTCTTTGGTATTTTAATTCAATTCGATGCATATACACATCAAACGTGCAGCAACACTAACAGATTTCAAGAGACAATGTATTTCATAGCCAGAGCTGCCTTTTGAACTTTTTTATTTTGACTCATTGTGAATCTTGACGAAGTTATTACAACGGATTTTTTGTATGATTCTGTTCAATGGTTAAATATATAATTATTATCATGGGACACAAATAAACTGTACTTTTCGCCTCGATGATAATGAATTTTTAATATTTTTATTATGTTTAGGAACTAAAGTAGTGTCTTCTTTGTGTAGTTTGCAAAAGTTTGAGCTTCGTGCGCGTAAACAAATATAGGTGCCTGTTTTGTATTTTTTTTAAACAAATTGAAAGCTTTTGCTATTTGAGGGATTCTTTGGACCAGTAGTCAGTGATCTGGTTGAATGTCAGAAATGTCTTAAAAATACAATCAATTTGTTTCCCATAGTTTTTAAACTTTTGTTGTGGGATTTTAATTGCTTGCAATGTCCTGAATTTTGTAAGTCTTTTTGATCACTGGGTTATGCTCACGAAAATTTGAAGTTGAAATCAACGACTTTTCTAATTGTATTATTTTGCTGTTTAGTGATGAAAAGTGATCCAGTAGTATATATCTGTAAATGTATTGAGAGTGTTTTTGTTTTTTTTTGTAAATCTAGTTAAATTGTTGTTCAATACTAAATTATTGTATAGATACATCGTCAAAAACATCAATCACAATCATAAATATTGTAAATTTAAGCTTTAGAAATTTAGGCACTTTACATTGAAAAAAAGTGAACAATGTGGGTGAACAGGAAGCGATCTAGAAAATATCTTAATTGCAACCAAAAACTATTAGTCTTTGCAGAACACCGATCACTGTTTTTCTTTATCATTCATCAAGACTACACACTACCAAAATGCCATGTAAATTTCTGTCCCCTGAGACCGACACATGCAAGCGTCCTTTAGCACATAAGAATGAGTTCAAAAAGATGAGAAAATAAATTCAATCAAACACATCTTTCGGCAATTTGCGTATTTGTCAGTTTCAGGAGACATAATTTAAAACGAAATCTTTCTTTACGTTCCCCGACTTTTTACAAACATGAATTACGTCTCGTGTAAAATTCATAATTTCTAAGTGTGTAGCAACAGAATTTCAGGATCCAAATCTTCTGAACGAATTCCAAAAACCGTATTGGATAAACTGTTTCTAGAATTCTAGGATCAAGCGTCACATTCAACTCAATAAGACCTCGCTTTTCCAAACCAAAATCCGTAATACCTCCCAATTGCATCAGTCGGAAAAGGGTACAAAGATCAATCACCTTGCCAACCGAACCACTCGCGCGTGTAAATACCCAACTGTTATCGTCAAAAGCGTTGTGCACGCTAATTAGGTTAGCAGTGTAATTGAGCAAGTGAAGTAGAATTGCAGGAAAAACAAAACGCTGAGAAACATTTGCAAACCACGAGACCGTGCGCGCCGAAACCAATCGAGTTCAGCGACGTCTCGATCTCGATGCACCGAAACAATTTCTTCATACATATGTGCGTCAATGTGATGAATTGGTCCGTATCACAACACGGGAGACCGGCCGGCTAGGTCGAGCATTTAATTGAATAAACATATTTTCCACTCAAATCTAAGACATATCAGACGACGAAAACGATACACTTCAAATTAGCCTCCATTCAAATCGGTGGCGGAGTTGGTTGTCTATTCGATGATTGCGTACATTCAAACGCGTCGATGAGGGAGATGGTCTCCTTACGTGATTGATTTACGGTTTTGCAAGCTCATCGTTATAAGAAGGGTACTTACTCTCGGTGGGTACTATTACGATTATAATAATTATTATTGTTATGCCGACGAAAGTGAAACGCTTGAAGGGTGGTGATCGATTTGTAACCTAGTTCTGAAAACGACGCCTGAATGGGGCAATTTTATACTTTGTTGTAGTTCACTGACTGTTCTCAATCGGAAGGAGCACACACACACACACACACACACACGTAAACACTCGATGCTCGGGGCTGGAGGCTATCAATTTGGCCGAATCTTATTTTCTTCTTTCACCGCGCTTAATTATGCAGTCCCAATCAACAGTTGTTTCTGCTGGATGGAGAATAATTGTTTGACGTTCTGTATGAATGAAACTGGCAAAGGCTTAGACGCGAGACGACTTGCGGCACGAGGGGAGGAGAACCTGTACCATATGGAGTACCGTTCTCGAGGTGAAGGCTCCTGCTAATGGTTGCTTGCTGTGCGGTTGTTCAGGCTGATGGTTTCTACGGTGATAACCGAGAACCTGGGTGTTTGGTTGCTATTGGCTACAACGCTGCTGGGTGGTTTGTTTTGTTCGCTCATATGAATTTTTAATTGAAAGGGGTCAAGAGTTTCGGCTATCTGCTTTCTGTGTGGGTTATAACAGTTTGAGGGTGATTAAGAAAAAAATAAAGATGATGGAGATGGAATTAAGTTGTTGTGTAACTTTATCGGATGGATTTAAAGATACGTCGGGTGGTGGTGAAGGTAATTAGGGGGTTTGAAAATTTTGTTTAGGGAGAGGGGAGTAACAGAATGTTAGCGCAAAAAATTGTATTATTCATGCTTGCAATTGTGGTATCAAGTTTTTGAAAAAATTAAACTCTTCAATAATAAGCTTGGGCTTGAGCTTAGATGACCGCACATTTCGTAGTTCTGCTACATGATTGACCGGAACCATCAAAATTTAATATTGATCAAAACGAATGGAGCCTGGGGTTAGCTAACCGTTCTGAGATTAATAACGGCGCCGGCCACGTCCTCATCCAGGAAGGGAAGGATGGTTAGTTGGACTTCCGTCAGAGACCGAACTGGGGGGAAAAAACGACGTTTGATGTCCGCTTTGAATCGATTACAGTAAGGATGCTGTTGGAGTCACTCACAAAGTGAGATAGTGGTTTTTTCCTTGCCAACATTTTTAGAAACGCTTGTGAGGCAATTTGGAACAATTTATACCAACAGTAAGGATGCTTTTGGGGCCAGTCAAGAAGTGAAATGGTATTGGAGCCTGGTGGTTTACTTTATTGAGAAAACAAACAATTGTTTAACTACGCTTAATAGTCGCTTTGAATAGATTTAAACCGAGGCCACTCACATAGTGTGGTGGCGATTTCTAGTATGTGGCAACAAGGCCATTTTTGAACCGAACCTATTTGAACCGACTTATACCAACATTGAGTATGCTGTTGGGGTCAGTCACAAAGTGTGATGGTAGTTCACTTCATGGGATAAACAAACAATTTCCCAACCACGCTTAGCAGCCACTTTGATAGATTCAAACCAACTGCAAGGATGATGTTGACGCCACTTGCTAAGTGTGGAGGTGGTTTTTAATTGGGAAGGCAAGACAATGATTAGAAACGTTTATCAGCTGATTTAGAACGATTAATACCAATAGTAAGGAGGCTGTTGGGGCAGATACAAAGCGCGATTGTGGTTCACTTTATTGGGAAAGCAAACAAAAAATCTGAAACTTGCTTTAAATCGATTTTAACGGCCAGTAAAGATGCTGTTTGGGCCACTTACAAAGTGTGAGGGTGGTTTTTAAATAAGAAGACAATACATTCTTAACGACGCTTGAGAGCCGATTTGGATCGACTTATACCAACAGTAAGGATACTGTTGGGGCCACTCACTAAGTATGGTGGTGGGTAACTTAGTTGGGGAATACACAGATTTTAAAAACTACGCTTGATGGCTGTTTTGAACCAATTTCACCGGCTTGGTTCAGTCGAATATATCTATTTTCAAACTCCTTGAAAATCTCTGCCGCTCCTCTAGCGTGTCAGCCTGCCCTGAACCCATCTCCTCAACTGCAATCCGCGATTTATCGTACACGTCAAGATAGTCTGTGAGCACTTCAATCTTCACTCTCACTTCACAGTACTTATCATAAACGACATATTATTTCTGCAATCGTAATTCAACTGCACTTCTGTAACATTTTTCTTGATACGAAGACAAGAACTCCTTGATATTCACCAACAAATTCCATGAATGGTGAGCCAACTTCACCAACTGTTCAAGCTCTGATACTGGCATCGCTGCAGACTAGTTGCTACTAGAATCACTCACTTCCGAGACTTTAACCGACCGAACGAATAACAATGCTCCTCTCTGTTTGACTTGGTCAAGTTTTAAAAACCACCCATCATGTCATTGTATGAAGGGTCCAAAATGGGGTGGATGGATCGATAGGCAACATCACCTATATGTCCACGGGGTTATAAAGAGTCTCATTCCAACAACAAGATTGTACAATTGATCAAAATACGAGAGATCGAACAAGACTGTGTCCCGATAAGTGGGGAGAAGAGCTCGTCCTTTATCCACGAACTTTAAGCAATGGGGAGTTGGCATTCTCACTCTACCCATCCAAATCGCTTCAATCGGGTGCCCTGATGGTCCCTCCCATATTCCGATTATATGGATTTATACTTAAGAGAACTTAATATATGTACGTACACAATATATCTGACATCCACTCTAATCGTTGTTTGGGTGATTTGGGAGTTAATTACATATAAATAAATTCAATGAGTCACAGATCAATAGTATAACATCAAACAGAGATTTCACATCGCTAAGAACCATTCTGTGCCTTTGGCGGTGTTTGAGCGCGATCAGATGTAGACATTTTTGCCAGTCAAGGTGGCGGATCCGTCTCTGCCTTGACCTACCCCGTAGTGGGACGTTTGGCAAAGATGTCTATGTTTGCTTCGAAATACTGCCAAAACAAAGCCCTACGCTCAATTTCAAACTACTTCTATTCAATTTCATAACCTGCCGAGCTCTATCAGACCCCTATCGACACTTTCTCTTCACATCTTTGGTTCTAGCTGAAACTGCTGTTCACTACTGGGATCCCATGATGTTGAGAAGATATTTCCATTTTCAAAACATTATAATTTAAATTTGGCGCACTGTACGCAAAAAAAAAACATAATTAATTAATAGTGTATCAAACTAGGTTTGAAACTCGTTAAAACTAATTACACTGCAAGAAAAAAAAAATGTCCTAACTTTCACAGAATGGAATACACACGCTGCAGTAGAGTAATTGGATGGGTCATGACGATAATGATCTCAATCAAACTACGAAATTGTTTTCAATCTTGCATACACAAGACTTGATTTCTTAATCGGGCTTAAATGAACATGAAATATCCCATGAATTTATGCCAAATAAGGACTGTATCGAAAATAAGTTATCCACATATTTTTCTTTCAAATCATATTAAAATGGATGCTTTATTCAAACAAATGGATGATTCTTTATTGTACGAGATTGAACATGAACATTGTGAAGACCAGATGAAACTAATATTATGTTTTCTCGAATTTACGAATTTTTGATCGAACACTTTTCATCAAGTTCCGGACAAGAGTTTCATCACATGTTTTTGGACGCCTTAGACCAATTTTTTTTGAACTCCTGCTTATTCTCAGCTGTTTTACCAGTCTTTTTGAAGACCCTCTTCACAATCGCCCAATAGTGCGAATTGATGTCTTTCTCATCGAAATCTATACCCTTTTCCGTGACCTAATTGAGTGTTGTTTTGGCGTAATCGATAGATTTCCGCATTGATTGTTTCGGTAGTGTAAAAAATGGTAGACTTCATACCGCAGGAATATTTTGCTTGCCATACCAGCACTTTTCGGCAAAACTTCTCCACTTGAATCGACCTGTCTGCATCACTTACATCCTCCCCTACGACGGCAGTGTCATATTGTGGACCTGGAAGGGTTTTTGAGTCCTCTTTGACATAGGTCTCTTCGTCCATCAAAATACATGCATCCGATCGCTGCAAAACTCGCAAATACAATTTCCAGGCGCTTGTTGCTGCGCGTCGCTTGTGTTCTGCACTTTTCTGGCTTCTAGTAGGTCTTCAGGTTGTTCCGATTCATGATACGTTTATTGGCCAAATCACGTATCGACATTGATTTGTTCTTCCGAATTAAAGCTACCGATTTCTGATCCAGTTTAGGGTTGGAAGTTCCAGGTTTTCTGCCTCTTCCTGGCAGTTCATTCAGAGAACATGGTTATGATAGATTCTACACTCACGTGGCAAATTCCAATGCGCTTCGTCAATTGTCGCATAGTTACACTCTTTTCGCGTAGCCATGTGTCCAAAACCTTGATTTTCACGTCTTTTTCAATGCACGATATTCTGAAACCGAAGAATTTAAACCGTGCAAACAAGTAAACAAACGAAAGATGATAGTCAAGCGCTCAGCATGCTATGATAAACACATTAAAACCATCACAAACACACGCGTACAACGCAAATGTACGTGGATAGCTTATTTTCGATATATTCCTCATAGTATTCCATTTATATGTGCACTAGATATCGCAGGAAAATACATGTTTCCTTCAAACTAAAATAATTATTTATAAAAAATCTGGAATTATTATATACAGGGGAGATGGATGTATTATTGGCCAATGGGTTCAATAAATTGGCCCTATTGCTACAAATCTGGAAAGGTTCGGGTTGTTCTTAAAGTACTGCCTTATCTTCCGCGCCTTCTCTGGGTATTCCGTTTTCGGTTTTTGGCCGCTTCCAGCGCGCCGCTCGATGGTCTTCGTCTCCTGGAACATCTTCACAACGCGGGACACGGAGGAGAGGTGGATTCCAAGCCTTTTGCCGATCCATCCGTGCAACTGACCAGGATTATCGATCACCGCGCCCAAGATTTGCTGGCGTAGCTCTTCTTGTTTCGAATGCATCTTGAAAACTACTTGACAGATCGCGATAAAATTTTGTACACATAAACATAACACTCTAAACTCTCTTACCCAAAATTTCATTAATTTTTACTCACGCAATAAAAAGTAACACCCAAAACAAAGTGTCGCATTTTTCCGAGTCCAATCTTTATATTATGTCTTGGTTAAAAAAAAAAATGTTCAAACGTGTTTACGTAGCATATTTATTATGAAAAATTTGTAAGCGGACATAAGAGGAAATATTTTAATAGACGCGTAACATTTCCATTCGTTCAACTACAAGCCAAAGCAAGCGTAAAGAATGAAATTTTTATCAATCTTCCATACAACCGAACTGATTTAGGCATACACTTACTTTATTTACTTATTTATTCATTTGGTCAACCATTGTTGACTAGTTAAATTCTTACACTATAACTAGCATTACAATCATGTGTCCCTAGTAATTAACTTTTGTGAATAACGTTTCGGTACATAGTTACTTCAATAACATCGCAATATTTATTATAAGCACCCATCATACTATTTACAGGTCCATTTTTAGCATACTCTTTTATATAAGAATCCAATACACAGATTCCAATGAGCACATAGGAGCGTAAAAATTGAGATTTTCTAACAAATTTGCAGAGCTTGTGTGTTGCGAAACTATACCGTCAACAAGAGTTACCATAGCTATTTATCTTCCTCTTTCAAGTGTTACAAAATTGATAAGCATATACAGGTATACCTCGATTATATGTACATTTTTTATTCTGGAATGTACATAAAATCGAATCGTACATTAAATCGAAGCACATTTTTATTTTGATATTTTTTTTCTTATGAAAAGATTTCAAATTACAAATACTTATCAAGTATTGGAGCCGAAATTTTCACACCATTCAATGTAAAGTGGCCCAAGAGGGTGATTTTTAATTTAAAAAAATATGACTTCAAAAACGAAAATATTGCAATACGGTTTCTTAATGTATTTTATTTGGATTTAAAAAGCAATTCTTATTCATATAAAAAAAAAATTTATTTATATTTATTAAATAATTAATTTTATTTTATTTTGCCCAAAGTCCAAAGGCTTCATATTATATCAGTTATGAATCCTAAACAGCTTTTTCCAACGGCTTAAAACCTTGTTTTCTAAAATTCCTTTCCCCCCCAAAGGTTTTATTTTTACTTTTAACTAAAATGCTGTTTTTAAATCCGTTAAGGACTCCTTCATATTATCTTATTATGGTCAGCTGGAAAAGCATTTTAAAAACCATTTTGCCTTCGGTAAATGCATTAAACGGCAATTTGCATTGAGAGAAGTCACCATAAACAATTACTCAAGTAGGCGTTTCTAATAACTTCACGTTTTTGGGGGAGTTTTAGAGACCCCGCCCTCCATATCTCCTCTTAGTTTTTCATTTAAAAGATTCTTCTAATAAGTATTCGTACATCTTTTGACCCCCTATCACCCAAACTACAACCTTGGCAATATACTAGAACATTGTGTGCCGAAGTAGTGCTTAACCCTAAGGATAATATAAAAATCGTGATGGAGGGAAAACAGGGGGATGGTTTGCGTATTTTAACTATATCATCCCTTAAGTACGTCACGCTAAATTCTGGAAAAAACAAACCCCACTCCCCCGTATCGTTACGTTTTATCCATACTTTATACATTGCTTGTCACAGATTCTTAAGCCGACCTCCCTCCTTGAAGCGTGACGTACTTAATGGATGCCGTCTAATGAATCAACCCTACCATATCACCTCGGTATCACCATATCTCCGAAGTTATCAAAATAAAATAAAAAACGGGAAATCATGTACATAAAACCAGCAGTGTTAACTAAATTTTCAAATCCACATTTTTAGTCAAATTCAAGATCAATTCATATAAAATCAATTATTGTTGACATAACTGAGTGGGGTAAAAGACAGATAACAAAACAATGTGGATGTATTCTTAATATTTGGGCAGGTATTTTCTTAATCATCCTTGCTTTAGCTGATTGTCAATGCTTATACTAATAGCCATTGCTTTATTTATCCCAGTTTTAAAAACAGTAGATCACTTTGAATTATTGAAAATGAATTATCAATTTTTTATTGCTATTTTATATGGTACTAGTACGAATTGTTATTTTTTCGTTGGAACACGTGTTTAATAATGTACTGGCGATTTCACATAGTTTTTATTGCTATTTTTTCCATTTTTATTGATGTTTTATTACCCTGCCATTCTTAAACCGCCCTCCCTCCTTGAAGCGTGACGTACTTAATTGATGCCGTCTAATGAATCAACCCTACCATATTACCTCGATATCACTAGATCACGACAGCGGTATCTCCGAGGTTATCAAAATGAAAAAAAAAAACGTGAAATCATGTACAGAAAACCAGCAGTGTAATTTTCAAATCCACATATTTAGTCAAATTCAAGATCAATTCATATAAAAATCAATTATTGTTGACATAACTGAGTGGAGTAAAAGACTGATAACAAAACGATGTGGATGTTTTCTTAATATCTGTGCAGGTATTTTCTTAATCATCCTTGCTTTAGCTGATTGTCAATGTGGTTTTAAAACCGTATAGAACCCCGGTAGAAAACAGGGAACATATTTCCAAAATATAGCGTAGATAATAAATGGTACACCACCGGGGGGTTATTCAGTGAGTGTGCGCCCCCCTATTTTATAAAGTTGGAGATTGTTTTTTTTTTTGTCCCGGCGGGGGGAAAAACCGCCCCCCCCCTGGGGGAAATTAATAAAAACTTATGTTAGCTTCAATGTGGTTTTAAAACGGCAAAAAGCATGACCAAATTATGGCAAAATTGATTGAAATATAAGAAATAATTGTAATGTGGAAAAATAAATGCCCCAAATTTTAAATGTAATGCAAATGAACTGTAGATCGAAGGCCAATTTCAGCATTTTTAGATAACCTTATTGAATTTCATCAATTTTCAGGAAATTCATGATTAATTTATCGAATATATTTGTTCTAATTTTGTTTTTGTTTCTTGTAAACTCGCATAATTTTCGGCTCTTATCGTGCCAATATTCACCATAAAGCTAGATGCGCATAAGATTTGGAGCATGATACGCTGTTAACAATCAATTGATTTTGGATATATTGCTATCAAACAAAATTTTCCATGCATCACTTGATCTTTTTCTTGGATATTATTTACTGCTAATCGAATCAGAAGAGCAAAGAATCAAACAAAGCAGAACAACAAAAACCAACCACGAACTCACAGTGAAGTTTGACAGCTGTGGCCATTTGGCCGTATGCTGGTTCTCATGACAGCCAATAGGTTTTAGGAAGGTTCTCAAGTGGTCATAACATCTTTCACTAGAAATTTTCATAGTCTTATAAATTTATTAACTTGTTGTCACAACCGTCTATAAAGTGGGTCACATAGTACAAATTTCGGGTTTAAAAACAAAACTACACTTGCCCATTTGGCCGTATGCCCTCTTTAATGGCAAACAATACGTTTTATGAAGTTTCTCAGGTGGTCATAACATCTTTCACTAGAACATTTTCAAAATCTTTACGGTCTTATAAAGGAAGCATAGAGGAGGTGTTGGTAGATAGAGTCTGGAACGCGCAAAAATTGGTCAACTTCAAATTTGTGTATTTCTGTTAACGGTTCTGTGCATTAAAAATAAACCTGAAATGCTGCATTTGGAAATTGAGTGGATATACAATGGTTGCTATGATGAGTGTTCACCGTTGGCTCTCCAGTTTTCAAAATGACGTCCAAACAAGAGGAGCAGCGTATCAAAATTTTGCTCGCTGAGCAAGAGAATCCGACGTTCTCGCGCGTCAAGTTGGCAAAATTGCTGGATGTGGCCAAATCGACCGTGACAAACGTTTTAAAAGTGTTCGGGGAGCGGCTGTCGACCGCCAGGAAGCCTGGAAGCGGCGGCAATCGTAATCCGGACGTGGCAGCGACGACGAAGAAAGTGGCGGCGAAATATAAGCGGAATCCTAACCTCTCCATCCGGGACGTCACTCGCAAGCTCAATGTCTTCCATACTACTGTACAGCGGGCCAAGAAACGAGCCGGCTTGTCGACGTTTAAGAAGGTGAAGGTGGCGAACCGAGATTACAAACACGTCGGCAAAGCAGCAGTCCCGAAAGCTGTTTATGAATTTGCTCACAAAGTTCGACTATGTCGTCATGGACGCCGAAACTCATGGGAAGGTACCTAAAGACCGCAACTATCCCAACCGCCCAGAACTCCACCCTATCGAGCGGTATTGGGCCTCAGTCAAACGGAATCTAAAAAAAAACTAATAAATCCATGGAAAACGAGCACCAGTCTAAACCCAAGTAACACACAAAACATCTTTTAAGAATGATTTATAATTGTTTGTATTATAAATGTATTATACACGTATTGCAAAACATGTCAAGTTCGGAGCGGTTTGGATCTCTTGTATTCTAACGGTCGAGCTAAAAATACTTTTTTCACAGCTGCAAGGGATTAATACTTTTTTATTGTTCTTAAAAACATGGTTCCACATATTTATAAAACATAAACAGGACAAGATTTTATGGGCAGTTCTATATACAGTTGAAATTACATTAGACCAACCATGTTTTGCAAAACGTGTTTTTTTTTTTCTCACAACGATGAATTAGTTGTACAATCTTAGTGGTTTCACTGCCAACGGGAACCAAATCATAGATACTCAGAGTTAACTTTTCAACTATCAGAGTTGGCTTAGTAAAGAAGCTACAAACCTATCACGCCATGGACTAGTGTTCAAATCCCATGTTTGGCGATGTTATATTTTTTTATGTTTTTTTTTTTTTTTTTTCTTTTTTTTTACATCATATTAAAGTATGAAATAGAGCAGTATAAAACTTGCATTGACAGGCTGTTTTTGTCATTTGACAGTACTTTCAACTCGTTTAATACAACCTGTGTTGCTTGGGAAACTAACTGGCGTTCGGTGGCGATAAGGTCGATGAGACCACTGTGCAAAATTTAATGGAAGGGGTTAAGCGGAAGGCACGGCAGTTCGGATTTGACAAACCAAAAGAATAAACAAACATTGTTTCCTTTGAATATATGAGTTGAACTGCCAAAAGAAAAATGAGAAGATTTTTGTACTAAAAATGTTGACTGAAAGAAACGATTTTTTTGTCGACCAATTTTTACGCGTTTCAGTTTTTAAAACAGTTTTGAATGTAGTTTTATCAACAAAGCCGGGAGGAGTGCTGGAATAAAACTAAAATTGTTAATCGGGTGAGAGCCTTCTGAAACCCCCGATGTCACTTTCACTAGGTCAGAAAAGTGTCCGTTAAACCGGACAATATTTTTTCTATTTAGCTTATCAATTTACATTAAGTATCTAAGGAATTTATGCCATACATAGCATTCTAAATATGTGCATTAGATAACGCAGAAAATTACATGTTTCTTTCAAACTGTCTTTTCCTAAAATACACGGAAATATTGTTTCACCATTTTTTTTTCGTGTCGCCAAAAATATTAGATTTTTTACCGATAGACCCAACTCTAGATTCTAGACCCACATTAGACCCCTTTCTCCGATATAATATGGAACCGAAGTTGTAATTTCATTGTTTTTTTTTCGTACCAAAATAATAACTCATTGCGTCGAACCACATTGATTTTCATATGCGGCTGGAAAGATGAAAAAAAAAAACAAATCCTTTCTATCGGTGTTAACCAATGTAAACATTGAAAATATGCATTTCGAATCCCGGAAATCTCGACAATCAAAGCAAGAGGAATGTCGTTATCGAAATGCATCAGATTATCAACTACAAAAAAAAACATCATTGGAATGTAGTTCACCTTGAAGCAGAATACGAAACGCTCATCCACGTCTGTCACTATATTCCTCACCAACAACTTTTTCCTCCATCGAAAGCAGCATCCTCAACACTCAACTCTAACACTGATTACCATAAAATAATCATTAAAAAAAAAAAAAAACCCAACAAAAAAAAAAAAAAAAAAAAAAAAAAAAAAAAAAAAAAAAAAAAAAAAAAAAATAACAAAAACCAAAGAAAACGGCGCATTGACCGGGAGGTTTTGAGAAATTGAAATTGCTCGATGAATCTGCAGTTAAATTTAATTTGAATGTTCGCCTTGAATTCGACAAATGCGAGAAACAGCCAGTGTTGGCCTGATGACAGCAATCCTGCTTGGCTAACGGTCATCTGTGGAAAGTGGGACAGGGCAGAGCAACTTCAACCCAGTTAAATAGATAGGGGAGAATGGTACAAAACGCACCGTTTAAGCAACATCGTGAATTACTAGTGAATGGAAGCTGAAATTTAGGAACAAGTTATTGGGTATGGCGCATTACTATGTTTTTGTTGCAGATCAAATGTAATTTAAATTCAAAACGAAGATTTTTCGTGATTTTTTAAACCTTTTCCAATTTGATACCAAAACGACACTGGGGTAAAATGCCTGTTTCATTGCTCAACATGCACCCCAAAATTGGGGTAAGACGCACCACAGCACTGGTATATGATGCACCACAATATTGGGATAGCATGCACAGTTTGCAAAAGGTAAACACACGGCTATAATAAGTTACTCAGAGTTGTAAAGTGAGGAGGTTGCAACATCTCGCCACATCTTTTTAGCTCAAGCAACCAATGGGTATGGAATAAAGATAGCAAAACGTTGCGATATGTTGCCAAATCCTCATTATATACACGCTTAAAAAAAAGTACCCAATAGAGCATTTAAGTGTGGAAAGCCAACTTTGGGTATAATTATGTTTACCTACCATTAGGTTCAAATTACATACGTGTGGGTAGAATTTTACCATGAGTAAATTATTTATACTCAGCGGTAGATTAACATGATTATACCCAAAGTTGGTTTCCTACACTCAACTGCTCCACTGGGTACTTTTTTCTAAGCGTGTAGACGTATATAACGCCACGGTGCGTTCTGCCCCAGATTTAGTCTTGCATTGTTTTGTCTAAATATTCTGAAAATATGTAGAATTATAGTGAAGTTTTGATACTATCTTGAAGTTTTTATTGTCAGCGATACATGTGAAGTGAATTTATTACTAACCATGAATATTAACGCATGGTAAAAGCTTATTTCAAGAACACTATTATTTACATGTGAAGTACAGTCATGAAGATTTGTTCAATTTTGATCATGTGTTGGTGTATTTAGTGCCTTATTGTACTACAAAATTATGAGTTATGCTGTTTTATGTATACATTGATAAAGTATCATTCCATTAAAACTATAGTTTTGAAGAATTAAGCACATTTATTGAGTGGGTCGTTCTACCTCACCAGTGCATTTTGTACTGTTCTCCCCTACACCCCCCCCCCCCCCCCCCCCCCCCCACCACCCCCCCCCCCCCCCCCCCCCCCCCCCCCCCCCACCCCTTATACTTCTCCCCCCCCCCTTCCCTCCCCCCCCCCCCCCCCCCCCCACCATTCTCCCACCCCCCTCCCCCCCCCCCCCCCCCCCCTCCCCAAACACACCCCCCCCCCCCACCAACAATTTACCACCCCTCTTACCCCCCCCCCCCCCCTCCCCCCCCCCCCCCCACCAACACCCCCCCCCCCTTTTCCCCCCCCCCCTACCATACTTATTCCCTTTTCCTCCCCCCCCCCCCCCCCACCCCACCACCACCACACCCCCCCCCCCCCCTCCCGCCACCCCCCCCCCCCCCCCCCCCTCCCCCCCCCCCCCCCCCCCCCCATGGCACCCCCCCCCCCAAGAAAAAAAAAAACCCACCCCAATCCTATATTTTTTTCACCCTCCCAATAAAACAACACTTCCCCTTTATTTTGTTCCCTTCAACCATCTCCTGTCAGTCTTGGATCTTGGGGGTGGTGTTGCATAAGAGTTGGACGGGTTGTTTTCTGGTTGGCAGAGGAGAGGCGCACGACAATTTTTTTGGTGCGCTAGACATGCGTTAGACAAACATGTCGGCAGCGGTCGAACGTCACGCTGTTCATATTAATTGCTCGAGCTTGGGACCGTACCGTGGTTGATTGGATGGGTCATGCCCGCCCGTATACAACAACGATGGACCGAGATATCGGGTACAAACATGTACATTGTGTAGCTTATCATTAGCGATGTGGTCAATCGCTCATTAGGTTGTTTTACACATGTGATGTCCCCTGCATGCATAATCATGTGCCAACGAAAGGCCGATTCAAGAGATTGGGACGTTTGAACAACTTCATTGCTCAATTCGAGAATGGGTCGCCTATTCGTGAGAGAGTACACCCGGGTAGAAGATGAAGGTGGTTTACATGGTAATGATGGGTAGGTGAATAGCAATGATGATGTCTTCTGCAAATCATGACATGACCTAGTGGCGAGCTTGCAGACGTTTTTGGGAGTGCAATGGAGATTGGGTGAATGTGTTTACTTTTCTTAATGGCGTGTCTTTCGAAACATGGTGTGATGTGATTAAACATACCCATTTCCATCTGTTTGGCATTGGAATTTTCGTATACCCATTACGTAAGACCATGTGGCACTCAAATCCGGAGTTTTGATAACTCATTCGTAACAGATTGTGTTATGTCAACATAGGTATTATAGGTAGCTAGCAGAGGTTCCAAAACGGATATCTACCGTCAATTAGACCCTCTAACTGAAGTATAAGTTAAAGAACTTTATGATTGGTATCCGGAAAATATCTAGTAGACCGAGATAAATTTAAAATGTTTACTCCCCTGTGCCGCCTACTTTGCTCAACCATCAGGCCAAGACCTGGGCCCTCTCCAAATCACACTGTGTTGGACATCCAACGTGCCCTGTCCATCGTAGTCGTCCGATTTTCACTGTTTGGACGATGGTAGGCTCTTTCAACTTCTCACCCAATTCGTGGTTTATTCGTTTTTTTCCATCCGTCTACACTCCAACGTACGTCCTCTTTCCGTAGAGATCTACCGATCGAAACGATATTTTGTAGATGGTAAGATGGTAGATGGTACACCCGACCAACGGATTCTACCAAATTGATAAATTCTAATACCTGGTTATCATTGTTTGATCACTGAATATGTTATTATTGAGGCTGAATAAACAGCCAAAATAACAGAATAAATAACAAAAAAATACTCGTTGAATATCATAATAATAGCTTATTATATTATCAGTGAGAACATCTTGATAACAAATCCTGTATTTTAAGCAAATTTGTTGCAATAGTTTCAAATTATGTTATCAATTTCAAATCAAATTCTCACGCTAATATCTGAAAAATTTGTTTTTTAATAAAAAGCAAAATTTCTTGTTCAAATATGCTGATAATATTTATAGTTTTTCATTCAATAAGTAACGTTCGTCAAAAAATGTGTGTTTAAAATGATAGCATGTGATAACAAAACTAGCCAATGCTGATAACTAAATCTGTTATGTGATAACAGCGAAAATCAAAACGATATCTGGGATAATAGAACTTGTTACTTATGTGATACCAGCTTGTTATTTTCCTTTGCTAGGGCAAAGTAAACATGGTTTCCAGCTATGCGTTGTTGTATCGCTTTGCCGGTGTTGTTGTCAGCGAAAATTGATGAAAAAATCATCAAAAACACACCAATACGGGGTTAACATCTATACTTCTCACACCAAAGTCTCTAGTTCAAATCTCACCCCCGGATAAATTACAAAAAAAAGCCTAATAATAATAATACAAAAAAATCTGAGATGCATTAAGACTGCACATGAACATAAAATTTAGTTCACACCTGTGTTCACACTACGAAATCGATTGTTTGACTCTCCAATGTATTCATTGTTCTCTGCAATGAAATTGATTGGTACTATTGATGAAGATGACTTCGTATGCAATACCATATGTGCTGTCTAAAGAACGAAGTATTTGTACAATTAAAAAGAACTTTCGTAGATTGTAAAAAGAACTACGAAAATTTTGTTGAAAACAGACAAAAAGATACATTCGTGCATTTTACGAATGAGGTGTAATGAATACATTTGGCTGATGACAAGAAGTATAAGATATGTGTTCAATGTACGAAAACTGTGTTTACCAAAAGAGCGTAAGTGAATTTACGAAAAATTATTTTCAGTGTATTGATTTGTATCCTAATAAAGGGCCGGTTCCTTAGTGCAAATATTTTCAGGGGCGATAGGAGATGAAATTTGATGAAACAAATTGTTCCACGCATATGGTCAAATCTCAAAGTTTACGGAGTTATTGCACTTTAAATGTGTTGGTACATGTTAGTCTTAAATTGGCTGTAACTAATATATTATGCTACTAATTTTAGAATGTTTCGCCACGCAAGCCGGTTGGGGACTGCTTATCTCCAGTTTCTTGAGTGTCTCACTTGCTCCACTTTACGGTCTTTACGGCCTTGCTCGCTGCGTACATCTGCGTCTCGTTCCGGTCGGATTCGATGCAAACGCCATTTTCGCGAGATTTCAATTTAGTATTCTTACAACATCTTCCGCCCATTGTACACGTCCATCTTTAGCGGCTTCCATGGAGTTGCGCCAGCTATTGGCTCATTCCTCTCTCCATTAGCATTTTTTCATACACCGCCAATAATAGCCCTGAGCACACGCGGTTCGAAAACTCTAAGTGCTTTCAAATCCTATTCGAACTTTGTTCACTTCTCACGCCCGTAAACAACTACCGGTCTTATCTACGTCCAGTACAACGTCGTGGTACGGAAGTAAAGTTTTCCAGACCTCAGGCATCTATACGACTTCCGACAATAATGCGTCTCCGAATGTAGCTATCCGACGTCACCAATGATCCGGGTGCCCAAATTCATCCAATATCTCGAGCTCAACTCCGTGGACTCTATAGGTTCGACCTTTTCTAGTTTTATCACGCTCGTTTCCACTTACCAGCAAACATTTAGTCTTCGACGTATTCATCTTTAATCCAACCTTCTCAGGCTAATGCTTCAGCCTAATGTACTGACCAGCAACCGCCTGGAGGGTCCTTTCATGAATATCCACGTCGTTAGCGAAACAAATGAACTGGCTGGATTCATTGAAAATCGTACCCCATCATGTTGAGCTACTACGGAAACTATTGTATTTCCTTCTTTCTACTGGTAATGGTGGAAAAGTGGGTTTGCTCGGAACATTTTATTTTTAATGAAATCCTGAAATAAGCATAAAAACCTTTAAACACATCTTGGTTTTGGTAGCCAACACAAAAACACAGTTTTCCCTCGTTTTCGGCGCTCTCTTCGCGGAAAGTATTTGGTTTAACAGCTACGGAACAGCATGAGACCCGAATATCGTCATTTTAAAATAATATTCACCATTGAATATTATTTGAATATTTCAGTGAATAAAACACTTTCGATATTACAGACTTTTTCCAAGTAACAATTTTAGTTTTATTCCAGCCGTATAGCACTCCTCTTAAAAAAAAAAACTACAAAATATTTCCCACCAACCCCCCTCCACCCAAAAAAAAAATAAAAAAAACCCCCCCCCACCCATAAACAAAAAAAAAAAAAAAAAATAAAACAAAAAAAAAAAAAAAAAAAAAATATTTAAATAAAAAAAAAAAAAATAACATCAAAAACACAACACAACCATCCCTCCCCACCAAAAAAGAAAGTGACCACAAGGCACAACCGCAGCAACACCACCGTGTAAACGAGGTTTTTTTTTGTTGTTTTGCTTTTTTCGTTTTTTTCCTCTCCTGTTTATTTAATTAGTAAAAAAATGGTCTAGTGATGCGGGAAATTTTGTTTGATAGCAAACTATCCAAAACAAATTGTGTTTTGTACAGCGTAGTATGCGCATTTATTTTTATGGTGAATTAGCTGAACCCGGTGCGAGCCTTGCTACGCTTGCAACTAAATGAATGAAAACATAATAGAAATTGCGCTTTCATGGTTCTTTTTTAGGAATGAGTTTTGTTCAAATATTTTCGTTTGCTAATGTGTGTAATTTCTGCAAAGTTAAACGCAGGTGTGTATTTTTCATTATACCCTCAGATCTTTAGTTTCTACCATGGTTTTTTTTTTTTGTGTAGAAGCATTTCATTGACCAAACATTTATCTTCAAACTACGCCGTATACTGTCACTTTTAACGTTATATTCTCTTGCATAACCTTAGATTAACTGTCTGTGCATATGTAGCACTGAGAGTAACTAAAGCATCCCCCATTCTTGACTAAAAAGGGGTAAAAGCTTCTTTCAGAACATGCTTCTTTCCCCACGAAATACACATTTTGTGTTTTAGTTGCCTGGATAAGTCTCATGTTTGGTTGAAATTTCTGTTCCATTTGTATGGGAGCCCCCCTCTTCTCTTCCAGACGGGAAAGGAATTTCAAACCATCATAAGAACTTTCTCCGGCCCCAAAAACTCCTGCATACAAATTTTCTTTTCAGTAGGGATAGTTCTTGTTTGGTTAAAATTCGTGTTTCATTTGTATGAGAGCCCCCCCCTTCCATAGAGAGGAGGGGTCTCTTACCACCGTAGAAACATTTCTTGCCTTCAAAAACCCTCACATGCCAAATTTGGTTCCATTTGTTTGATTAGTTCTCGAGTTATGCAAACAAATTCTGTTTCATTTGTATGTTCTCGAGTTGTACAGAAATTTGGGTTTCATTTGTACGGGAGCCCCCCTTTCCCGCTCTTCATTTCAGACGGTGGAGGAGTCTCGAAAAGAACCTTTTCCGGACAAATTTTCAAAACAGTAGGAAGAATTCTCATGTTTGGTTTAAATTTGTGTTTCATTTGTATGAGAAACCCCCCCCCCCCCCCCCCGCCTACCAGAAAGAAGAGGGGTCTCGAACCACCGTAAAAACATTTCTTGCCTCTGCCCTGCAATTTGCTATCTTAGTTCTAGAGTTATGCAGAAATTTCAGTTTCATTTGTATGACAGCCCCCTTCTAGTAAAGGGGAGGGGTCTCAAACCACCGTACCTCCTCTTTTAGAGAGGGGAGGCTTCCATACAAGTAAGTAATAAAACTTAATAAAGCAGGATGGTGTTAGCAATGTTATTTGGGATAAGTTGATACTATTTCTTTTTGGTTAACGATGTTCTGTTCTGAAGTTACGAACTTTTGAAAAAGGTGTTTGTCTGGGATAATCCGAAAATTATAATTGAGGTTTTCAGAAAAACCGGCAACCCTCATTTTTGTTATTGTCATTTATCCGTATCTTTATTCGTAGACAAAACCTTACTAAGACTTAACACCTTGTGGCCATTTAGGTTAAATTACAAAAATTTCACAAACATGAACAATGTAACAAGTTCTGTAAAAATCATGCATAGTTTAACCATCATCCAGCCAAAAAACACTAAACTGTGTGTATTTTTTCTTTAATTTGTCGATGACAAAAATTCAATACTTACTGAAAAATTCCACAAGTTCAAGATTTTGGTTCGTAAAGTTGAACGGCCAAAATGGTTCCGGAGTTTTTTCGGTTTGTCTCGAGGAAACCAACATATGATATGATCAACTGACATAGTCAACCAGCATTTCACTGTTTAAGACATAGTTTGGTAAGAAATATTCTCTACGGACATGACTGGGATGATAACAGGATTTTTAGGCAGTTTTGATCATCATGATCACTTCTAGGAAGGGCCCTAGAACCGTTGCTTAGTCACAAGGCAGCCCTAGTAAGTAAGCAATTTTATATGTTTCCAGAACCAAACAAGCCAGAAGGATGGAATCCGCCGGAAAGTTCCTTTTATTATGTAGAGCTTCCTTATCTGACTCCACACATTTCATTTATTTATTATTATCTAGGGCTTCATTACAATTGCCAGTTTGATTTGAAATTCAAGCACATAGTGTTTGTGGGCAAAATGTTTTTGAACTTCTGTATCTCAAGCATCTGATGGGCTAGAAGGTTGAAATCTTGGGAAAAGTTCTTCGGGTTTAGACGATCATGGGCAATCGGGCAATGTGAACATCACATTGATTCGAAATTCATCACCCAGGTGGTGTTAGTGAGTGAACAATTATTTGAACTTCATTATCACAAGCATCTGATGAGCTAGAAGGATGGAATATTCGGGAAAGTTTAGACGATCAAGGGGTACCCGATCAATTCTGGATTGATTAGACACCTATCCACATTGATTCGAAGTTAATCCCCCAGGTGGTGCTGGATAGAAAACAATATTTTGAACTTTTGTATCTCAAGCAGCTGATAAGCTAGAACGATTAAATCTTCAGGAAAGTTCTTTAGACGATCAAGGCTAACTCGATCCAGAATCTGCTTTTCAGAATATCATTGTAATGCTAGTTTATTTACATTAGCTCACAATGTATTGCCCTAACTTCAAAATGTAAGGCGTGTGTTGCGGATCTTTGTTGGGTAAAGTTTCCTCCTTACTTATATACTTACCTACCATCTGCTTACTGGAATCCAGATATAAGCATAAAACGGACACACTTATGTTGAAACACATCTTGGCTTTGACAGCCAACACAAAATCCATACAACCACATACATTTATAAAGCAATGATACATAAAAGAAAACTAACAACTAAAATCAGTAACCTGTAGCTATCTGAATAGTAAAAACGTTTCTTTTGCCCTCGGTCCAAAACCAGTTTTCCTTCGTTTTCAGTGCTATCTCCACCATCTAGCGTGAGAGTGGAATATCTCTATTTTCAAATGATATCCATTGAAAACATTTGAATATTACAGTGAATATAAAACTTTCGATATTATAGTTAGTTTGGCAAAGATTCAACAACTACAGTCTGGAAGCTACAATTCTACCATACTATGAAATTTAACTTCTGAAACAAGTTATTGGTTATTTAAATCAAACGGAGTCGCAAATACTTTTGAAAGCACTGGTCAATAGTTATTCGGAATTCAACCATCTGGTGAACAATCAATCTCTGGAGCATAATGAGCTAGAAGGATGAAATCTTCGAGCAAGTTCTTCAGGTGATCTACATTAAAATGGCCAATTCGATTTGGAGTTCAAACGCTAGGTGGTACTAGAGAGCCAAACATAAAAACAACCTTTGCATTCTTAGAACGTAACCAGTTGGATTCGGAATTCAACAACTAGATGGTGCTAGTGTGCGAACAATCTTTTGAACGTCTGTATCTTTAGGACGTAATTAGCTAGAAAAATGGAATTTTCGGATAAATTCATACAATGAGTGCAAGTGAACGAACATTTGTGTTTTAAAAGACATTCTAGTTTTCGGTATTGAAAACGTGAACTTGAAATCGTTCAAGTGTTTAATCAATCCAAATGATCTTGGAACAGTATTTTGTTCGTACCTTATTTAGCAATCAGACCAAGGCTGGGGTGGCCTCTGCTGTATACAGAAATTGTTTACACAGGTTCACAGGTCGCCTTCGACTTGATCGATCCACCTTGCAAGTTACGCGCCTCTTCTTCTTATGCCAGTCGGTTCGTTTTCGAGAATCATTTTAACTGGGTTATCGTCCGACATTATTACGACATGCCCAGCCCACCGTAGTCTACCGAATTTAGCCAATTCATGGTTCATCCGCCTCCTCCACGTTCCGTCCTCCATCTGCACTCCACCGACCGTTGGACCTCCACGGACAATGTCCATGTTTCGTGGCCATAGAGGAATACCGTTCTAATTAATATTTTATAGATGGTCAACTTTCTAGTTCGGCGAACTTTGTTCGGTAGTAGCGTTATTCGGAGTCCAAAGTAGGCACGATTGCCAGCCATAATGCGCCTTTTTATCTCTCTGCTGTTGTCGTTATCGGCGGTCATCAATGAGCCTAGATACACGAATTCGTCTACCACTTCGGTTTCATCACCGTCGATCTGAACTCCTGGACGTTTTAGTTCATTCGAGACGGTGTCTTCACGTGAGCCTTTTCATGTAGTTTGTTTTCAGCGCATAAATCACAAGCGAAATCCTACTAGCTTCAGCCATCAATCTGGTGTATGTTTCTGCCATCGTCACAAAAATACGGGCTTCGATATCAATATCTTCGGCGAAACCAAAAAGTTAGACAGACTTTTTGAAGATCGTGCCACTCGTGTATATCCCCGCTCTCCCCTCTAGTGCAATGTTTAATATCAAACACGACAATCCATCACCTTACCGAAACCCTATCCGAGATTCAACGGGACTCGAGAGTGTCCCTGAAACTCGCAAGATACACATCACTCGATCCATCGATGCTTTGACCAACCACGTCAGTTTTTCTGGAAATCTATTTTCGTGCATTATGGCAGATCATGCTGGTCTTGATTGATTGAATCGTAAGCTGGTGACAATTGGTGACAGGTGGCGGCATAAAATTTGGAAGAGCAACATGTAGACGGCGCTCAGTAGCGTCATTACACGATAGTGGCAGTAATCCAGATTGCCTACCTTTTTAAAGATGGGACACAATTTCTATTGAGGAAAATTTCTTGCCTCCTTGAGCATAGTCTATGGTTGTACTTACAAACAGTTATACTAATGATGTAGAAGGAGATGTCCGCTCATCACCATGAGGCACCAAGAGTGGACAGTAATGTTTGTTAGAATGAAAGTTATGAAGAGAAAGTGTTGAAAGTTCCGTCAGTGTACGGTAGGTTGAAAATTGAATAGAAGTATTGAAAATTGAGCGAAAGGGCATGGGTAAAATAGTACTCGAACCTCCCACTGCGGGGTAGGTCAAGGCACGGACGAATCCGCCACCTAAAATCATTATTTTATTTTAAAATCGAACGGCAAAACTAGTATGGCCTCTAAAGTCACTGAGAACTAAAAAATGTGTTTTAGTACGGCAAGCAACAGAAGGATGTTTTCTTCTAAAATCCCGAAAGAATATTGGAACTGACGCGTACACAACTCGAAGAAGTTCCACAATATTTGGCTCAATATTTATCAAGTTAAATTTTAAGAAATATTAGAATTTGGTGAGTCCCATCCAATTTAAAAACATATGTTTTAACGCATTTCGATCTACTCACTCTTCTTCACATCTATTTTGTATTCGTTGACAATTTTTTTCACAAGACTATACTGCCATTCTACACATAACTATCCCATTGAATTATACACACAAAAATCTAATTCGTCAATTTGTCCATTGGCAAATGTAATATGACTAGTCGTTGGCCTTTTTAAAGAACATTGGCTCGTCAACTTGCTAATATAGCTCATTATAGCTAGCACAGAGAACCGTTACGCTGTCGGACGCAGTTCAAAACTCGTTACCGACTCTTGGCTTTTTTTTCTTACGAGCCATAACGAAAAATGAAACGAAACCTTTTGAATATCTTAAGACTATCTTACTTCGTAATTTTGGATGATACAGTTGTTGATTTTCAATGATATTTTAATAATTAATGACCACTCATCAAATAAAAGGATACGTTTGAAAAATTGAAATACTTTTACTTAAATTCCACCTATTGTTGAAAATCGTTTAAACATCTAAGCTAAGTGACTCAAAAAATGACTTTTATCCAAAAACAAATAGGATAACAGTCACCATTACTAATTTCATTGTTCTTACATTTATCCCACACTGAATCTAGAGGATGGAGATTAAATCATGATTGGTTTCCTTTCTTTATAGAGTGTCATAACAAATACAAACAATTCAAATCAAACCAGTCCTGTAATTTCGTAGGACAAATTGCGAAGAGATAAGATAAATGTATGTTCGTCGCAGGAAACAACTGACTATAATACCATTTTCTTACCTAAATACTTTTATGACAGCTCTTTTTCAATCCATCGCATGCCTATGATTTCCTCCGTATCTTCAGTGAAAGGGTTGTTTCATGGCACAAAGTCATTGTCAATGCTATTGCCTTCCAGTTCTTGATGCCTAATCAAACCCGAGGCAAAACATTGTGCACAAAGTCGATGAAACTCAAGGGTGCCCCAGGTTAAACCGTACTAAATTTGTTAGCAATGCTTCTCAAGCCGGAAAATTAGCGTAACTTTAATTCCACTGCTTCAGGTGCTGAAGGTCACCTTTTTTGTGTAAACTCGTTCAAAGTAGGGAACGTGTACACTACTATTAAAGAAATTCCAAAATATGGTTGAGGAATTGAACTATTCAAAACATACGTAATATTCTTCAACCATCGTTTTCACAGTGACGCAGTTTTCCAACCTGGGAATCTTTCGTCATTCCCAACCACTTCATCTTCTCAGCATACCAAATTATGCTCTGTAATTATCCACCGGCGTCGGAGGCGATCACAATCATATCATTATGCCATACCCGATCGTCGATCGATTGATCGATAGCTTTTGATAGTTTTTGATGTTCTCTTGCGATCCAAGCAGATATTTTACATGCACTCCTATTTTGCGCTCGCAAATCATTACTATTATCTATTTTGTAGTCATTCAGCATCCATCCTAACATCTAATTAAACACAATTCTCTATTTCAATTTCTCAGATGTAACATCGAAGCAGTTGGCAACAACAGCCAGTATGGATTCATCGCCGTCGACTGCGAACGAACTGCTCTAGTGGGCGGCTTCCCTGCTGGCCTGCCGGTCATTTCCCTCGCACACCGGAGCAGTGGACATCAAGCGATACCGGTAAATATCAAGCAACTTCATCGCACGTAAAATATTTTCTCATCCTCACCCATTGCAGGACCTATCGATGCTGAATGCGGCCATTAGGCGGTTGGACTTTTCGAACAATGCCATTCGTTCACTTCCGGATAAGGCATTTTCCGGTGTTGGGGTGAGACGCTAAACACTCTGCTCATAACACAAACAACCTTCAATCAAACCTTTCTTCACACAGGAACACATTACCGAACTACGTCTGTCCAACAACCTTCTCGGAGATAACCTGAATCCGATCTTCTCCACCACTGAACTGCAAACACTGAAAAGCGTCAAGCTACTCGACCTGTCCCACAACCAGCTGATGGCACTGGACGAAGGAATCTTCGTAGGCTGTCGAAAGCTGCAGGACATTCAACTGGATGGCAACAAACTTTCCGACGTACCGGCCAATTCATTCAAGGATCTTCCTGCCCTCCGACACATCTCGCTCCGGAACAACCTGATCGAGAATGTTTCATCGGAATCATTCGAGTTTTCAAACAAACTGGAACGGATCGATCTGCGATACAATCGGATTCACATTTTAAAACCAAACGCCTTTTCTACGCTGCCAGCAATGAAAGAATTGCTGCTGGCAGGAAATCTAATCAGCATCGTAGACGAACGTGCGTTCATGGGTGCCGATTCGATCCAAAAACTGGATCTCTCCGATAACTTGATAGGAGATTTCCCCACAGCCGCATTGAGTTCGATCGAATCCCTCAAAGTATTGAATCTCTCGCTTAACAATATCGATAAGTTGGAATCAAAACATCTGCAGCAGTTGAAAAACCTTCAAATTTTGGACATTAGCCGAAACGTGATTGCATCAATTCTCCCCGGAACGTTCCGCGATCAAACCCTGCTAAAGTATCTGGATCTTAGTCTGAATTCACTGCGAACTATCGAGGATGATGCTTTCGAGGGGCTAGATAACCTTCAGACTTTGATCTTGCGAGACAACAACATTCTACTGATTCCGGGCAGTGCTTTGGGCAGGTTACCTCGTCTGTCAAATCTGTACCTGGACTTCAATCGAGTGGCAGCCCTTTCTTCAAGTATTCTTAAATCAATTCAACCGGAAAACATCCGATACCTCTCGCTCTCACGGAATGTTATCCGTGAACTGCCTGCCAACAGCTTCACTTCATTCAAGAAACTGATCTACCTGGATATTTCCGGCAATAGCCTGGGTGTGATCAACGAAGACACCTTTGCCGGTTTGGACAACACTTTGATGGAGATCAAGATGTCGTACAACAAAATCGCCACTTTCCGCAAGATCGTCCTGCCTAAGCTTCGGCGATTAGACATCAGTTCGAACAGCATCGATGATCTGGCAGTGGATGCCTTCCATGGGCTAGGAAACCTGTTGTATCTGAACATGAGCGGAAACGAACACGTTACGCAAGTTACTCGCACTATGATCTATCCATTGAACAAGCTGCAGGTAATCGATATAAGCAACTGTGGTTTGAAAGGATTACAACCGGATCTGTTCCACAACAATACTGAGTTGAGAATTGTGCTGATGAGTCACAATCACCTGAAGACCGTGGATGAAAATACCTTCATGGCTTTGAACAGCTTATTCAACGTTGATTTCTCGCACAATGAAATTACGGCTATCAAGCCTAGATCGTTCATCAATACGATCAATCTGAGGACACTCAATCTGAGAGATAACAACCTGAAGGAATTCAAAGCCGACATATTCAACAGTGAGACGGCAATGGAAACGTTAGACCTGTCGGACAATGAGATTACAGCGTTCGCTTCGAACACATTCCGTATTCATCCGAGGCTGCGAAAAATCATCCTAGCCAGAAACAAAATCCAAAGATTTGCACCAGAGCTGACGAATAGTTTAGACTTCCTCGAAGTGATTGATCTCAGCGAGAATCACCTGACAATTATCGATCAGTTAGATTTTGCTCGCTATGCGAATTTGAGGGAGCTGTACTTTGCCGACAACGAGATTGAAATGGTGAATGATATGGCGTTCCACAATTCGACACAGCTGCAGATAATTGATTTGAGTCGGAACCGGTTGGAGCGTTTAACTGAGAGGATTTTCGAGGGATTGACGCGTCTTGAGCGGCTGGATATGAGTCATAACCCATTGCAGGAGCTACCGGAAGGAATATTCGATAAAAGTCGAATTCAGAAGGTGGAAAGCTTGATTCTGTCGAACAACAGCTTTAAATCGATTCCATTCAATGCGCTGAAAGATCAACATGACAGCATTTATACGCTAGATATGAGTCACAATCAGTTGAAGGATATTCCTTCGACCAATACCTACATGGTGATGGTCAACATTAAGAATATAGATTTCTCGTTCAATCCGTTGTCGGAGCAGGCGATAAAAATGTTACTGGAACAACCAAAAACCGCAAGGAAATTGAATTTGGCAAGTACTGGAATCGAACGGTTGCCCATCTTGGAAACTCCGTACCTTCAGGTGTTAAATCTATCAATGAACGCCATTAGTTCCGTAGGCGATCGTGTTTTCGACAAGACTACTTTACTTGAAGTGCTTGATCTGTCCTCAAACACTTTGGAAAACATCGATTCCTTGAAGCAAGTTTGGCCTAAACTGGGCTTGTTGAGTTACTTGGACCTGTCTGAAAACCCGATCAAAGCAATCATGGCTCATGCTTTCGATTCTCTCGGTGCTTTGAAGGTTCTAAAGATGCGTGATTTGGCTGAGATTAGTCGGCTGGAAAAGAATGCTTTCAAACCTTTGAATAGCCTTTCGGTGCTGGAAGCTTTTAACTTCGCCAAGCTAGGTTACATAGATGTTCAAGGTATACTGCAAGAGTTGCCCTCGCTGGCGGCGATTGATATCGAAGTTAAAGACTCCATACTGGAATCGGATCTGCTGCAGGTTATCGACCACCCTAAATTGAATCATCTCGGTCTGTACGGACGAATGCTACAAAGTCTGTCTTCGGGCAGTTTCGCGGGTCTGCGGAATAAATTATTGAGCGTAAGTTTGAAGAATACCTCGATAACAGCTCTTCCACCAGCTTTGCTATTCCCATTGCCACGATCGTCACACATTGATTTGGACATTTCGGGATCGAAGATTACAACACTGACTCAACCATTCCTAAGTTCGATGGATGATCGTAAGAATAGTTTGACAATCACCGGATTGAATGAAAACCCAGTGCAGTGCGATTGCCAAGCAAGAGCATTCCGGCGGTGGATCATGGCCGCCAAGGTCATGGACGTGAAATGTGCTTCGCCGGAAAGTGTTCGAGGTCGACTTTTGATAGAAGTGGGTGATAATGAATTGGTTTGCGATCAAAAGAAACCAACGACGACAACAAGTAGAACATCAACGATCACGTTCACGAACTACACCTCAGGAATTACGCAGGTTATTACCAAGGTTACCCCGACTACGGAACAGGATATTATTTGGAGTGTCGCTCCAACGGCAAAAACCAAGACAAAAACGAAGATGCCACCAATGAAACAGATGCCAATTACCAATGACGATATGCTGATAATCGGAATTGTAGGTGGAGTGATTGCCTTTATCTTCCTGCTGGTAGTGATCATTTGTATCTGCAGAGTACGAATGAACAACGACACCTATCGTGGTCCACCAATTGGAATGTCTACGATGCATCCCAATGGGATGCAAGTTAATTACAAGAGCGGGAAGGGAACTCCGATCTATCCGATGGTTGCTCCGTATGGACAGAATTACGCAACGCTGCCTTACAAGCAAAGTTCCTCGCCGGATACACAACCGCGACCAAACTACTCGACGATCGGGCGAATCCCGTATCAATACCAAAACCAACACATGATGCCACCGCCTTCTCAACTCTCAGCAGCGTCGATGCATTCAGTACACTCGGGCCAGAATCCCTACATGGCCTATCAGGATGATAAGGCCTACCGATAGTCCCAGTAACATCTCCTCCCCCTCATTCAGTCCTCATCATTGAGATTTTTCTTTTAGCCTTTAATTTATTTATAACTGCTAAGTACAATGTTCTGTATTTTTAAAAAGCGAAATCCAGTCGTAGAACAAGGAGAACCTGCCAACCTCTTGTCACTCTGTCGGCAATTTGCCGATCTACAGGACTTAAGAGTGTGACACTGAAGTCAATACTAAGAAACGAAAAACGAAAATGCTCAAATCTATGTTTACACTAAGTCGAGGACCCTGCCCGGATGGAAGAAAAGAAGTCTTCCATCGATCGGACAAGGAGTATCGTTGTTAAATAGCTCTGTAGAAAAGATGAACTCAGATAAAACTGTTTTTGTGTGGTGGTGCAGCTGATGCACAGATGGAAGCAATATCACACTTAAACCAACACTTTGTTTCTGTACTTTTTCGATCGTAAATAAAACAAAACAAGTGAAAAATGTGCCCTTCTAGTAATACAAAATCGCTTTTGATTTATTTCACCGTCTTTGATAAATCACAACATGATTGAGATTTTCACTTCCAACGGAGAAGTCTGTCACGAATTCCCAGTTCTGGTCGGCGGGGAATTTGGCTGAGAATGGCAGTGGATCAGTATGAATTCCCTTTCCCTCGATCGGACCTGCAATTATCACATAATGACCTTTAAAATGTTTCACGTACTCACGAAAAGCGACACCGTTGTTGAAATAGCAAAACATCATCGCCTGCCAGGTCGGTTGACCTTGGTTCTCCGCCACGTTTGTCAACGCATCAGCAAATACCATAGGGATGTACGTCTTCTTCGCATATTTGGATCGCCACCAGTTTTCATCCTTTTCGATACCAGCCACAACTACACCAGTCACCGCCGTTATCAACCACTCCAGAAGGCCCGTTCCACAGCCAACGCTGAATACTCGACCAATTCCGTATCGCTGCAGACAGTCTCCTATTCGTTCGAGATCGCATTGAAGTGGCCACAGCCATAGGTAATTCACGCGTTCCTCGAACGTCAATGCCTGACCTAGGTCGATCACTTTCTTCCAATTTTCCGCGGCAATGTATTCACTGATTTCATGCTCTACTTGCGTTCCACTGCTAGCTTCACTATCGCTGCCTCTCCGTTCCATTATGTATGAAGGGAAGATATTAAAAAAAAGCTGTCTGCAAATTTTCACGCGGACGGACACGCGCGTTTGCGATCGCGCGCTCTCACCTACTCGAATTGATAGCATAGATCTGCGATGTACGCTTTCGCCAATGAACTTCAGTGAAATTATTTATAGAAGAATTATTAGTACTGTTGGCGCTGGTTGTGTTGACGGATACCGACGCCTGCGTCGACGTAATGCTTGTTGTTTTCACCGGGTTGACCGTCAAGGGTGATCGAGGCCTTGGTGGTTGATTGTTCACATCGGCACGATCATCTTCGTCATAATCGTTGCTTGGATTCAGAATTTTCCGGTAGATTTCCAATGGATCGACCTTGGGCAGCGGTTTTTGCGGGGGTTCAGTCTTTGCTGGTCCGGCGATATTGGTGGCGGCAGGTTTGGGCGTTTCGAGAGGTTTCGGTTTTCCTACCACTTGGATGACGCTGATGCGATTTGAAACCGGTGTTTCCGTGGGTTTGGGATCAGTCTTTTTTGACGTTGATTTATTACTTTGTTTGGCATCTTTTTTTATTGCGTTGAGTTGATCGGGAATAATAGTCTTAAGTACAACTTTCTCTAAGTCACATTCCGGGTGGAAACTTCTGGCGTGGCGCACGACGTTATCCTTTCGAGAGCTGGAAATTCCGCAGATGTCGCATCTGAATTCTTTGGCAGTGACATGGGTTTTCAGATGTCGCTCGAGGTTTCTGGAGTCTACGAATTCTTTTTGGCATGTCTTGCACTGGAAATCCCGGGAACGATGATTTAGCATGTGGAATTTAAGGGCATTGTTGCGATAAAATGCCTTGCCACACTGATCACATTTGAATAGTTTCGCTTTAGCGTGTATAATCTTGGCATGCTTTGTTAGGTTGCCTTTCAGGCCGAAGGTCATATCGCATTGGTCACATTTGAATCGCTTCGACCCAGCATGCCGTGCTCGCTTATGCTGAACGAGTGCCTGCTGCGATTCAAATTGGTCTGGGCACCTGTTGCACCTTGCTTCTGGCACCGGCGTCGAAGAGCTATGCTCGCGTAAGTGAAGATCAAGATCGCGTTGGTGTTGGTAGGTCTTGTCACAGCGATTGCACCGAAGTCGCCGTCCCGAGTGGGTCTCCTCGTGGAATGCCTTGTGCGATTTAGAGCTAAAGGTGCGCTCGCAATGGTCACACTTGAACGGTTTCAGCTCCGGGTTCTGGCAGTGTTCGTGATAGTGCCGACTGGAACGACTTTTCAGCGGTTTTCGACATATGTTGCATTCTTTTGGTGGCGACGAGGTCATTGGTTGATTTTTTGCACTCACTTGAACATTGGATACAACTGGCTTATCGAACAGGTTTATTGCATTTGATGGCACTTATTGCAATCGATGATAAAGATTTTTGAACTATTTTAACAACTATGAAATAATGATAGCAATTTTTTCTGGCAAAACAAAAACAAAATTTGACGTACAAGGGGTCGATCGTTGGAATCATACCACCCAGAATTAGCTCTGCCATTGAGAGAAGGAATATTTGAATGATTCTCTTCCTTTGCTCGCTCAAGCTCTGTTTGGTGTTCGGAGTCCAATAAGAACAAAGAAAACCTTGAAAATGAGAGTGTGTATGTGCGCGAGGAGTAAGCATACAACTCGACTTTTCAATTTAGTCAGGGATAGATGGCGTTACTCATACTGGTTATGGAAAAACTACACAAAATCCTCATAACATATAGAATTGATGAGAAATAAGCCGTCGGTCTTCTTATTCGCTCAAAGGTATAGCTAAACAAAGCCATGCAAAAACAGCAACTCCACGATTACAGAAACAAACATTCAAATAAAAATGGGCCCATTGATCGATTCAAACGTCAACAATTACTCGATGAATGGATTGATTGCTATTCATAGCACCCTGTGTACTCTCCAATCTTTGCTGCTGCACCCGTTCATTCTCTTTCTCGCACATTAGACCAAACACGGTGCTATGGCATCACACGCATACATGTTGTAGTCCTCAGCAGCAGCATCAGCAGCTACAGAGAGAATAATTTTACAGCCATCCTATCAGACGTGAAAACATTGCAGACGAGAGAGGTAACATTTTCGATGAACGTGACTAGTGAGCTCGAGCAAACTCTGCATAGCTCTAGCAAAAAGGGGGAAAAAATGAACCGAGGCTGAAAATTTCCCATCGCAATCGTTGATTGTTCAGTGAAAAAGTGTGATAACTGCAAGAATCTAGTGTCGAAAATGCATCATGTTCAGATGTAATGTGAGTACGCGGGTGAAAAAGTGCAGCATCACAGTAGGCGAGCCGTGCGTAGCTAGTGAAAAAATCTCCTCTCCCTTGTCGAATGATCTTTTTTTGTTCTTCTGCTCCGAAGAGGAAAAAAGAGCCCATCGTCGTCGTCGCCGCCGTCGACTGGCACAGCAGCAGAGGCAGAGGCAGCAGTAGTAGTAGTAGTAGAAGCAGAAAGCAAAGGCAGCAGCAGAAGCAGAAGCACCTCTGCTTTGCTGAAGAAAATGTAGCCCATTTCTGGGTGAAAAAGGGCCGAAAAGCGTGAAAAAGTGTGAAAATTTGTGCAAGCAGATAGGAGAATTGAAAAATATGTGTAATCTCAGTGCGGCGAAGGTGCACAAACTAGTGAACAATTTACTGACTCCTCGCAGCCAGGAATTCGAGGTGGAAAAATCAATACTAATATAAAAATTAACAATGGCGGCTGTTTAGTTCGGGGAGGAGCTTTAAGTAAGTTTCAGATATAAGATAATATTTGGCATGTGAGTTGTGGATCGCAGTAACCATGTTCTGTAGTGCCGTAAATCCAGTCTGCTGCGATCGAAGGATGAAAACTACGCTTCGGAAGGAACTTACATTCATCTTGGTGGAATTTTCCACTTAGAAAACTTTTTTTTCGTCCTGCCTTTCCCTGAATGGTGTCTGAGCAGCGATAGTGGTACACCCTTACAATTACAGCTTTCCAAGTGAAAAAGCTCCTGATGTGTATCGAGGAGTAGGATATTTAATTCTTCTATCCGTAGCACATTTGCTCGCTTACTGGAGCGGAATGCTCACTATGCTGTGTACTGGATGCATTTTTTCCGTGACTGGTATCAATAATTATTATCTTCCATTTGTTCTACTTTTTCAATGGTGGTGTGTCGATTGAAAAAAAAAAAACATTCTGAATTTTTGTTTTTAATAACGATCCATCGGGAGAGGAAAAAAAAATAAACAAGCGAGAAGAGGATATTGATTTCATCCATCCTTCGGTCGCCTATCAACAGCGTAATTACTCATTCCCTCGATAGCACGACGGCGGCAGCCACCAAAAATGAGACATGAATGCGACAAACCGAACACAAAGAAAACTAAGAAGTTCGACACAATCACTCCACAATTGGAAATAATTGAAGCTGATTGCTTTAATATCTGTTTTCCAATTTTTCTCCTTGCAGATCGAATCCTCACATAGAAATACCTACACAAAACATGGTGATATGAGTAACTTAAACAAATAATTTAATTGATATTAAAATAGCTAAAAGAAAAAAAAAGCTTGGCAGCCGAAAAAAGGCTACCACTTACCTAAAAATAACGAAACAAAAACAAAACGATAACAAGCTAGCTTCAACAAGAGACAAAAAGACGAACAAACAAATACGAAATCCACAAAACAAGAAAAACCACGCGAGCAGCTTTTTGGTTTCCTCATCTCTAAAATGCACAGCATGTTCAAGCCACCTAGCGAAATTCAGCGTCAAGTCGAAAGGATCAAACTATTAAACATTTCGCTCAAGTCATTCATTTTCTCTCGTGATTATTTCAACATTCCTGCATCATCATTTCTATCATCAACGTCGTCGTCGTCGTCGTCGTCGTCATCAATACAACAACAACAACAACATCACACAAAAGGATATCATTTAGTTAGTACGGCACACTACAGTAGGAGCAAGACGTTACTGTATAGGTTGATTGTGCAAACTTTTTTGGCCTTGTTCTTGGTAACGAAATGCTGTGACGCAGCTAAGCAAGATGGTAAATAGCAAATACGAACAAATAATAAAATAGGACATTTTCCATATCAGACCACCGACCGCGCGTCACCACATCGACGGACGAGGAAGGATAGTGAAACGAGGACGCACCATCGTCAGAAATATCTGCATAATGGAATTATCATACAGAAAATTAAAATTGGACCATTATGCTTCAATAATAATCAACCAGACACTGGGTGCCGTCCGCTGAATGCCCTCGGTTTAAGGCATTGTCAGATAATGTCTTTCACTCTCGTTCCCTATTCCGGCGGTGGGGGTGCGTGGGATCGGAACGGTGGCGGTGTTCTTGAACGGTCTCGCAACAACATGCTCCAAATAACGTCGTTGGACTCACATAAACTATACCTATACGTATCGATCGTTTCCATGCAGCGAGGCTCAATGAAGACAATTATGAACATTGTCAGAATAAACTTCGGTTGCCGGCTGAATTTGCTACAGCAAAATAAAATGAAAAAGTTGAGAGGTGTTTGCAGTTTCGATGACTGAATACACTGACTGATGAAAGAGCTGATAACAAACGATAACGAAGCGTAGCGTAGGTGACATCACCGTGTTTGGTTTTGGTTGAACGTTGAACAGCTTAGGTTTTGGTTCGTGGAACTTTGTATGACGTGCACTATATTTTCATGGGATGGAAACAGTCTATAAAAATTTAAAAATTGCATATTTAAGTTAAATTTCAGTCCAACAATGTATCCAAAAATGACAAAGCATTTACTTCTTTTTGTTTAGATCATCTCACACATCAGCTTATTGCAAAACATGATCAAACCCTGATCTATGTTTTAGCATTCGTAGAGCAGTGTTGAAAAAGCTCACCATGGCTCACGAACTGCTCCCTTGGTGAACGTTTAGAAAAATCTTTTCTAACGCAGTTTCAGTAAATGTGGATCATCAACGAAACTACTTAATTTCATGTTTACAACACGAATCACTACACGGGTAAAAATCCACACATATTTATTGGTAAAAATCCATGTAAAATTGTGCACATTTAAACAGAACCCTCCGAGAAACACACATGAAGTTTATGTGGCAAATGAAAAGTATGTGTGTCCATAGTGGTTATTTGTACACATAGGAAGTATGAGTGGTTATAAATAGATGTCATTTGTTGATCAAATTGCAAAAATTCATGTGTGGGACACACAGATATTATCATTGCTTTTTTATCAGTGTACAGAGGGCTCTCTCTGTAATGGCTAAGGTTGATAAGTTGCACACTACCAAAAGTCATTTAAATTTCGATTCACTGAGACCGATACATGCTAGCAGCCTTTAGAACATAAGAATCAGTCGAAAAGACGAGAAAATCAATTCAATTAAACACACCTTTTGTCGAGATACGTCTGTTTCTGTTTGGGAATACTTAATTTTACAAGAAATCTTTGTTTGCGTTCCTTGACGTAAATAAAATTTCAATTACGTCTCGTGTAAAATCAATGATTTCTAAGAGTGTGGTAAAAGAGAACACCTTATAAGATGGTATCAAAGAAATTTCTATTCTAAAACAATCCCATCGATTGGTGTTTAAGTCTAATAGCAGTCGAGATCCTTCTCAAGAAGTGTCAAGAGGATAAGGTGCAAACAATCGTCATCGTTTTCATGAACATACATGATTTTTTTTTTGTTAAAAATCGAAACACTCTTTATGAAAATGTGTTAATGGTTTTCACTTCTCGAACGTAAAACGGCTTTTGTAATCTGATGGCGCCTCACTGAAAAATAATAAAAGCTGTTTGCACCCTAATAGTGATCCAGAGACTCAGCTCCACTGTGAGAATCAGGAAGATTATGGATATCTGAAAGTTCAGCCACATTTGATTCTTTCAATTTTGTTCAAGAAAGAATCTACAAACTACTTTTCAAATATTCTCGTACGAGCGCCTGCATCTTCGGCATGACTGCCGTTCACGGATCCCATAATAAAGCAATATAAATAACGCACCTACCTTTGGGCACTCACTAAATGAAAACATGCCAAAGACGATTCACACCTCGATCAACTCGATCAGAAAATATCATATTTTAATGGCTTAGTCGCTCTTAGTTTTTAGTAGTCACTCAAAGCTTGATAACTAAAACACTAAAATGATCACTCCGTGTAATAACGTTTCATTTGGTATTTACATTGTGATGTCTGTGTTAGTATTTACTACATTTATTGAACAGACACAAAAATATATCGTAACACATTTACACAAAGTTAGACCGTAGCAGGCCTTGTATAGTGTGAGCAAACATCGCTAGAACTTTTCAAGCTCACTGGTGGTTCTTGACTATGATCGGTCATGCACAGTTTTGTCAATCATGGCGGGACAATCTCCTTCTTTGCCTATCCTGGATATCCGTCGGATTTGTAATATCATTGAAATGACCTATTGGACAATTCTAATAACATTTATTCCATTTTCATACAGACCTACTTTAACATAGCTATAAATGCTATTCTCATCATATCGTTCTCTAGTTAATGAACTACCACTTCTCAAGCCTCATGTTGATGAGAAATTATTTCCTTCAATATATGTTTCGAGAGTTAGATGGTAGTCCGTTTCAGAATATTTCGTCCATTTCGAGGTCAGTGAAATTTAATATTGTATTTACACTCCCATCCTGAAAGTATATTCTGGTTTGAAGATGGTACGTATTCAGCAGTTAATCAACCTCAACCCCGCTCTATATGCAAATAATAGAGTAGGAAGTACTGTGCATACAGGTTATTATTAAAGAGAATCTCCAAACTAACGAAATAAATTTCTCAAATAACTTTTAAAACTTTTTTGTTCATTGAGTATCCCAACGAATATCGAGCGTAATCTAGCATGTTTTTACACGGTATTTCGATAGTTCGATTCCCGGTCTGGTCTAGGCATTTTTCGTAAAGCATAGCGTATGATCATACTTGCCACACAATCAACTAATGCAAAAATGGTACTTGGCATCGAAAGCTCTCAATTAATAACTGTGGAAGTGCGCTAATTGTGAAGAAATATGCTAATTGTGAAAGCAATAAGCTTGAAGTGCTAAAAGAAGAAGAAGAAGCTCTACAAATAAAGATGTACCGTGGTGGAAAAAAACTTTACATCCGGGCTAAAATAACAAAACAACAGGATGACTATAGCCCTCATAGCTTATAATAAGGAGTGAATGTGAAAACATTGAAAGGAAATTGCTGAAAGTCCTTTCAAAAGATCACTCGCGAGGCCTCGAAATTCTTAGAAAAGGGCACGGTACTCTATATGGATCTGTGAAAAGAACATTAGAGATAATCTTAGAAACACTTTCCGTTAAAAACAAACACCAGAATATACACGCAACGCTCACTGGCATTGGTAAGACCAGGACGGAATTTCTTCAAACAATGAATATTAGACTGGGTTAAAACCCGCCATGGAAGATAACCATAGTCTGGAAATTTTTTGACAGGAAAACGAATTGAATTTCTGTACCTTTCAAATCACCAGGTTGAGACAACATTTAGCAAGGAATTCTTAAGAAATGTTGAGAACATTCTTCACCTATTCTTAGTCTTGTTTGGATCAAGCTTGACATTAAGTTATATGCAGATAATCTGGCGACTAGTGAAGGATATTTTATTCCAAAGGCTTGCAAAAAGGATAAAACTTCGCCAACACCCTGCTGGCAAATCGTCCAGTATGTATTTCAGAATGGAGAAAGTTAAAGATGATTCATATGATAACAATATATGAGAGTTACTTTACAATTGTCGACTCGTCAAGTGAGAGCTACTCGTTTCAACTCACCCGACTCGCAGAATAGGCCTAACAATCAATATCTGCTTACAATTCCTTTATATACATATATGTTTCCATATCATGCTGGTAAATCAATAATAGCAACGCTAACTATACGCTTACTAGAAAATTAGAAATAACTTTTGAATAAAAAAAACACTATTAGCGTTTACTTATTTTGAAGGGGCATTTCAAAATGCATCTGAGAACTCAACAAAAACACTATGCTAAAAAGCTGTTTTCATAAAAACATAACCAAATGGATCAATGAAATTATGTCTAAAAGAGAAATTTCAGCAAATCTATTATGCTTATCCAGTTAGAGTACGAGTTATACAGTTAGAGCTGTAACAGTGTGTTCATTACAACTATGTTATAGTATTTAATAGTTGACATACTATTAAAGAATTAGAAGCACTATTAGCTTTTCAGGTGATAATTTAATTTAAAGTTCAATGCAAACTGCTTTAAGTTATGTACACTAAGAAAAAATATAAACTAACTAGTTTAAAGTATACTCTAAATCGATATTCGCCTGGGTTGACGCATAGCTTCGTATAAACGACAAGTATACTCGCTTAGCATAAACTTGAAGTATTAGGGATGTAGTTTAGCTTTCAAATATAAGAGCGTCGTTTAATGGTGATTTATTCTAAATCAAGGATAAAATGTGCACCTGACCCGGATTTGTTTTTTCCCAACTACAAAACTACTAACACCGAAATTTAAAATCTGTCGGTGTTAATAAAAACCGATTGATCGAATGATTGCATACACTTTGGTCGAGTGGGTTATCAGATTTTTCGGGATGAAAATTTGAAACTTAAGGATACAGTAACGCTTAACACCCCACTTGCAGGCATAGCGCCTTATTATTTAAAAGATTTTATTAATGGATGTAAACCAATGCATTGCCTTTGCAATGGCAGCAAATCGGTTTTCTCTTTCTACGTAATAGTACGCTATGGCATACTATCACTTAAAAATAGAGATCCGATTGACTGGTATCGGTTAATTGGACCTCACTTATCTCACAAGCATAACGCGTCATAAACCAGTATTCGATCGAACAACAGTTGGAAAATGAGAAACACAAAAACGATGGATTGCAATGGGAGTCAATTTGTTTGTTCCTTGAGGTGTAGAATCATTGAACGGACACTTTGCGTCACCATTCGGCGGTAGGGGATCAACTTGGAATAGTTGTTCTGCAGCAGATTCGGTTCCAGATCCATTATATATTGTGTCGTTTCTGCTGGATATGCCAGTAGCCAGATCGTAGGGAGCTCGAGTAACTATCGGTGTAAATCGAACACGTACTACCAGATCGCTTAGACGGTGCTGTGAGCTAAAAATAGGAACGAAATTACGTAGGGTTGCAGTTCGATGAAATAACCATACATACCCTGAAGAGTCGTCTCATTCTGGATTAAACAGCAGCAACATAAAGGTACGGTAGTTATTGACCAGATGCTTGGGGTTGCCCCGAATAATATTCACCGCAAGAAGGTTGGTTTGGGAGATGTCGTAGAGGCGCTCAGTCATTGTTTCGTCTTGCAGTTGAGTGCTATGTGGTTGGGAGAACAAAATTATTAGCTCACGTTGAACATACCTAAAACATACAAAACTGATCAGGGCCGCCAAGTTCGTCGTTATGCAACCGAGCATCTCCGATCGGGGAATTATCTTTTCTTGCTCGACCAACGCCACCAGGTTCTTTCATAGGCACCAGTTCAATTCTATGTAGTATTTTTCCTTCATCTGAGATAAAAGCACCGTACACTCAGCACACGAATTGAAGGCACTTTTTGCTTCGCCTTCCACTTGTCTGAACAGTAAAATTTTTTTGATTGAAAAAATCACAAACCGAACACTCCTAGCGATTTTTACGAAAGTCGATGAAATGTTGACATCATCAACATGGTCGCGCTAAAGTAAGGAAAATAATCTTATGTATACAATTTTCTATCACAACTTGGACTAAGTTCAAACTATATGGGATGTTAGTATACTTTTTATACTACAGTACTTGTAAATTACGTGAATGCTACAACTGATTACTTTTTAAACTATCACCGCTTAGTAATATCTCATTTCCTCTTCAAGGATTAATCGCTTTCTTTACAGATAGTTCAAGATTGAATAATCTAGTTGAAGCGCGTGTAACTGGTTTAGGAGTTGCTCTGTCATTACCTATACAATCGTTTTAAGGACAGAAATTCAGACAATTCTTGCCTAAAATTTTTAATAATGTTACATATAAAGCCTAGTAGTCAATAATTCTTTGAAGTTGCCTACTTTCATGGTTACATGCAATTTCACTTCAAAAATTGGGCTGTCGAAAGCAAACTATATGGGTGTTCTGGCCACTGTGAATTAAAGGTAATGAAAAAGTAAACACTCCAAACACACCCAAACACTTTAATGACTCGTGATATTCTAGAATTACCAAAGAAAGTTATAAATTATAAATATGTCATAAATCATCGTTAGCTCGAGGGATGTTCAACTCTGTATACCTCAATATGTGTCTATTAATTCAGCTGTACTTTCCAGCAGAACCATACGCAATGCCAGCTGAAGAAGGTCCAGGTATGTCAATCAAGTATGACTATTTCATTAGTTTGGTCACCCGGCAGTGATATTATTTACGACTGTATTCAAGTTCCAAACCAACCAGTCAGAAGCTGAAATCAAAATATGACGAAGCACTTGATTTCACCTCTTACTTTGTGGAAAAATGCATTGCTCTAACTTTTAAACATATTGCTAGAGAGCGTCTCTTCGTCTTCCATTCATCGTAAGATTCCCAATGAGTCTTGCGACGAATGTTAGGCATATGGTATGCTATCCCACTTAGTCCAACAAAGTCTAATTATGTGCCAGTCAAACAAATTATTCCACTTCCATTTTGACAGGATATTTTTTTATAATTACAGATGGTTTTTGAAATGTTCGAAGTTTTTATTCTTAATAGAAATTATTTCGAAATATCTGAGCCGAGGTGAACGGGTTCCTGAGGATTGGCTTAATTCAGCAAGATCTTCCATTTGGCCAACCGGCAGGAAATTGCACTTGCACCGCTATGACACAACAAAGATGTATTTGCAAAACTGTCAGATCAAAAACAACAGAACTTTCACAGCCACCAAATTTACTCATATTTGAGTCCTTTTTGACTCACTTTCATCAAAAATGGAGTAACTCAAATTTGAGTAAACGTTATTGCGGTTGACCAAGCCGATGTTTTTGGTTTGATAATCCCAACAATGTTTACTCAAATTTGAGTGACTCCACTTTTGACGAAAGTGAGTCAAAAACAACTCAAAATTGAGTCAAATGGTGCGGGCGTGTTGGTTTATGTCACACTCCCGGAGTCTCTAATCTGTAATTTTCATCTACTTTTCAATTCATATTGATAGTTTTGAGGTGAAAGCTCAATTTGTGCATGATTACTCTCATTAAACATCAAATCTCTGCAATGACAAAGAAAGAGTCACGTAGAATTACTTACATGCCTGAGAACGTATCTGGATGATTGAGTACAAATAGACAAAACAAGACAAACCTGGCTTTACTATCCAAGCATAGTTTTGTTTTCTTTGTTGATATTCAGGGACTATTTGGAAGCGAAAATCTAATCAACTTATTAAGCAAAGAGCAGTTTGGCCTGTTCGCAGAAAGACTTGGTCACGAAATGAATTTATCACAAAATCCTGAATAAAAAAACCGTGAAGAATAATAAAAAATCTGAACTGTTAAAATGCAATGTAGTAGAATCTGGAAAACTGTTGATGACTGTTAAAGTAGCATGGACAAATTCGATAATTCCACTGATCATGTGTGAATGCAATCTAACACCCATTGGCCGGCAATAATGTTATGGAGGAATTCTGTAAGCAACAAACCTTTAAGTGACCACTGGAAAAAGCTTTAATCCAGGAGCTAGAAAGTGATAGCTCTACTGCAGACGCAGCAACCCATTTCAGAATGTCTGGGGAGTCACGCCTATTTGGATATGTAAAATTTTCAAACCCAACACGTATTTAGTACTATATGGAAATAGGATTTTTGTTATATATTTATAATCAGATTGATCTCACCCATGGCCGCCTCCAAAATGACACGACATTGATTCGTAAATATTTTCATGCACTCGTTTTATTTTAAATATCGAAGATATTTATTTATTTATTTCTGTTGAAACAAATAAAGAAAATACAATTTACATTTATTTTAGCTTACCATCCTAAGCAACGATCGTGACCGGATATCCTTATTCCTGCAAATTAGTATAATCAGACTTTTGCTTAGACCGCCGCACTAAAACTTGAAGATGATTCTCACCTTCACTCATGATGACTGCAGTGGTTACCGGCGCTGTTATAGCAAGAGGTGATGAAACGATGAAACGGAGAGGACAATTTCTTCCAATCCTGCATCCACTTCTTATCCTCTCGCATAATTCCTCGTCCGATTCCGATACGTCTAAATCACGAGGTTGGCAATGCTTTTTGCTAAATTGTTTTTCTTTTGCTACATCCCCATCATTAGCACCCCACCTCCGACTGTTGAAGTTCCAGAAGACTTCTTGCTGCTACTGTGGACATTGTTGCCTTTGCATTCTTTTTCACAACTACATTTGCTACTTGCACAGCTACTCTAACTTTCGGTTGGACTTGGAACGAACAATTTTGTTTGGGATTTCCATTGACGGAAGTTTCACTGCCCGTTGAAACTTCGTTACAGCCGATACCAACTGTGGCATGAACTGCAACCGTCACAAAATTCTCTATTAAACTTGTTCAATGCTTTCGAAATTCAATTTTATTTCGCGGAAAAATCATGTACCAAAATTCTAGTTGTTTGTTTTGTATACGGCTGAGTAAAAGCAATACAAGCTGGGAATTGGTTCAAGGCGGAAATAGTACTCCTCATTATTTATCAAAATACTGATCTAAGCAACTAAGCATTTCTGAAAACAGGTAATATGAGCAGAATGAAAAAATACAAAGCCGATTGAAAGCGTGTTGTTTGAGTTGAATTGTGCTGAAAAACTTAATGCAAATGAGTTGATTTTGATACAAAAATGATTTATTCTATAAATCATAATTTCCGATAAGAACTTTTTTGTTTGTTTGATATTCCCACCTGTTTTGATTCACTGCTGGTAATTTTGAAAGTAAGGGCAGTCATCTACTTGGTAAAATTGTCACTTGTTTAGCCATCTATCTTAGAGTTATTAATTTGTTGGTGGCTTAAAGGAATATCTCAGTCCATTTTCAAAACCATTTTTTAAAAAGTAAATTGAAACTAGTGACTTAGTTACTGAAAAATCCTTTGTAGTGTCTCACTATATTTTACAAGAAAATTCAAATTCTAAATATTAAAGGGGGTATAGAAGCATCTGAATATACCGTGGTTCAATCAACTGCAAATATAATGATTAGTAAAGTTTATGAAAATTTCCTACTGAAATTTAAGTTTTTCTGTGCAAACCCGTAAATTAAAAAATGGCATAATTTATCTCATTCACTTGAGAGAAAATGCGTAAGAAACCACAATCCAAGCCGCAGGAATCCTAGGAGGACTTTCGAATCAAACGCTGCAGCCTCACCGGTTGAGCTAAGCAATGCTTTATTAACAATCACCTTAAAACATTATCTTATAAATTGCTTAAGACAGTCAAATGAATTTCCACAATCCAACTGCCTTTTGGAAATCCTGTGTCTAAGCTGGTCTTAGCCAAAGAGGAAACCGCTTTAGATACTCACAGCCGAAAAAAAGATTAACGCACCTGCTCTAACCGACTTCGAAGGGTGTCGAAACAATTACAATGCGATAAATGACTACCTGCTTAGAGTCGCATCGAATTCTTTTCTTCAGCATGCTTCCTCGCACCAATAAACTCCCCTCCACGAAGGTAAAGGAGACCGAAATTCTAGATGATACCGACTCGCTATGATCATGTCTAGCAAGCTTATTAGCATCTTCTATTCGGTTTTACGGCCCATCATCTTCCCACACGACCAAAACTCAACACAGCAGCGGATTGATATTTTATGCCTACCGACACCACGTAATCTACGCTATCATCAAACTGTAAACAACGTCGACCTACACCGCCGTGCCACGGAATAGGCAGGCGCGTGGGCGACACATTTTGCACTCCACAATTTTCGTAAAGCCAAAAGGAATTGAATTGATTAGCATGGAATGTGAGCCAACGTTATTTGGAGCAGGATTGCCGAGTGTTCGGAGTTTCGTTGTTTCTAACATCTTTTCCCTTCATCCATTCAACAGCTTTACAGAGCGGCACAGGGTGCACTTTTCCAAAACGATGGGAGGGACGATGGTTTCAATCGGGGGTACAACAGGAAATTACTATAGAAGGATCAACTTTAAGTACTAGAGGAAGATGTATCGCTAGCGAGGGAGATAAATTTTTATTAGTGAACGAGTAAGTACGACCGTGTTCCTTCGCTTGCCTGTTTCTCTTCATCTCTTTTCAATCTCTTTCTATCACATGAAAATCCTTTGAACTTGTATTTCTTTTATCCATTTTAATTATATTTACGACTCACAATTTTGTGTTGTCTCTTTGTTTACACCATAAGGTTTTTTTTTTCGGACGCAAGAAATAAATCCACATTACCAGCCGCTTATCCAGTTCTAGCCGGATTACGTTTTACCTTTTCTGATTTTCATGCATTTGTTTCTTTTTTCTCTTTTCTCTACTTCTACGTTGGATTTTTCCACGGTAATCCGCAGAAAAGGATGTCATCGATGCGTTGTAATATACCAGAAGCATTTAAACACACTTCAGTATAAAGAAAGTGAGTGTGAAGATATGTATATAGGCCAGTTGAATCCAGCTCCAATGCCTATTCATAGCGTTTTAAAAAGTGATCATAGTCGGGGGGCTCATCCCAACATGAACGGGCATTCACGATTATCGTCATCGGATCAATATTCACGATCCAATGAAGATAGCGACAATTGTAAGCAACGATTTTATTTTACTCTAGCAGATAACAACTACTTTTAAGTGTATTTTTCCTTACTGTTCTGTTCTGTTTTGATTTCCATTCTCAACAACAACAGCCGTCAGATTGGTTCTTTGGTTTCTATTCTTTGTTTACGTTTTCCGTTTCCGTCCTTTCTCACATTAGAGTCATATGTTTTTCCTTGTACCATAAGAGAAACCTAGAAGCGTGAAAGTTTGATAATTTTCTTAAACGATTCCAATAATCACCGCGCGGCATAGTAGCGTTAAACGGGTTCAAGATAAGCCACTGTCCATTTCTATAGTTACTAACAAGTCGATGATTACTTCGGTGAGTGCTTTTGTGGTAGTGCACAAGGTGATGGTGGGTGGTTCCGCGCGTGCACGCATACAAGTACAACAACACAAACACGTAGTGGCAACCGATAGGAATAAAAAAAATATATCTCACATCATTGGCACACGGCATATTATCATTCCCAGCCGCTTTTTTCTGTTTGTTTAGGAACGCGCTATGTTGTAGGATCAAATGCGACTTCGATGGGTTACATTGCCCTAGAGTCATTTACACCCAACCGAAACCATAGGCCAAACAGTTTTCCCCCTGTCACTTCTGTTCCAAGAGAATGAGTGTGGGTGGGGGAAGAAAGGAAAACTAGGAAGCTACGCACCGAGCGAAAGGAGCAAAATATGAAAAACTTACCAGTCGTCGGTACCACGCGCAGTCCGGTGTGTGTTTGTCAAATGCGCGCGCGACAGAACAAACACAGAAAGTCGTATTCAGTCTGCTGCTGTTGCTGGTGCTGCTTTCGTTATTGGCTGAGCCCTTCTGGCCAATAAATTCCGCTGCGTGTGCCAGAGGGCAATATATTTGAGTTAGAGCCGTCCTAGATGGTGACAAGGAGACGCCGCGGGGCGGAGAAACCAGCTGCCGGAAATGAGAGTCTCATTATTGTTTGCTGGAAATTTAATATGCAGGTTATCTAATCGTTCCACCCAACAGGTCCTTTTCTGCGGCTCCTAGAATTACTCGCGAGCTGTGTCAGGGGTAAATAGATGCGACTGGTTGGTTCGGAACCACCGCTCAGGCGACGACCGTGGCGGAGGTGCGGGTGATGATTGTCGTCTTTGTTTTGTCGATGAAAGAAGGGTGACAGTCCACGGGTAGTTATTATGAGGTTGATACCGATTGCTGCGTTGTGGTTAACGATTTGAATTTCTGTCAACTTACGTGACGGTGCGGAATTTTTGTTTTTTTTGGGCTTGAAATTTATTAGGATTGTATTATCAGAAATCTGTTATTTTTAGGTCGATTTTCCGGGGGTAAACGGAATGTTAATTCACGGGAGAACTAGGATAAAAATACCAAATGAAAGCGTATTACCAAGCTAGTTTTAAAACTATTTTGGGATAAAACAAAATTAATCCTGAGAAACTGTGGGAACTCCAGCTCAATTCAATTACTCTGAGGTCAGATGGAGGAAAATTTAAATTATTTGTTGATTTATGTTGATTAAGGTGAAAAAAATGTGAACAAAAAAGACAATAAATTTTTGCACCAACTGGTACTCAAATCTGCACAACCAAACCGGACTGTTGGTCCAATAAAGTGTTGGTCGATTTGATAAAAATCGAGTATTTTCCATAAATAACTTTGATTTTATTTCCAATCATGATTCAATTCTTACAACGAAAAAGAATGATGATAAGATTTGTATGGCAGTGTGATACAACTTGAAGCATCCGGCAAATATAAGACATTAACTAAATGCCGGAAAATAATCGATAAGTTATGTGACCTGACAAACTACACTAAAAAATGGAGGGTTTATAATTAACACTGAGTCTTCTCTATCAACTAAACTAGAATAATCTTCAGAGCTTTACGAGTTTCGCACTTAAATTTGTATCTAGTTGCCTCCTAACCGTCCTTTTATACATTTTACGTGCTATAGAGTTTAATTTGAAATTGCGCCCTGATACGTAGTCATCGTTGAATTTACTTGAAAAACACTATGTTCTCCGAATCCCCGAATTCTTCTTTCGAAATTTCATTATAAATGGCTTCATGATCTAATGGCTCTAGATGTTTTTAGAAACACTTCGAAAAAGGCATTTGAAGTAAAGTTTTTCTCAAATAGTTTCGAAAAAGGTATTCGAAGTAAAATTCTTGCCATTCGAATTGTTAGCGGAACTGACTTATGCTTGATGTCCGGATGAAAAAACATTTCTTTACCAAAGATTCAGATAGAAATCTACATTAAAACAGGGAATCACTGTAGAAAGCATCTTCAGAACGTTTTCTGTAATTCTTTTCGGGCTACAGTAGAATTTCAAAAATACTTACATAATTTGGTTGATTTAAATTCAATTTAAAACGGTCTTCAATTCGACTGAACTAGCCGCATTCAATCCGATTGAAATTTTTTTTCAAACAAATTGCTTTTTAGATTCCCCGATAATTCTTTGCGAAATTTTCTTTGACAAAACTGATAGCTATCCAATCCATCTCCATTGATTTCTTAAATCGAGGGATCTAAATCAAATTCATAATTTTCCATATTTGAAACCCAAATTATCATTTTTTTAGAATCCTACAATTAATTCTTTTCTCGCCAATAATCTTGTTAATTTTCCTCTGTCAAAATTTCCAAAAATCTGCTTAAATTTTAGAGCAGCATTTTCTCGATATTTCTTGATAATTCATTTCATAACTTTTTTTTGAAAGTTGAATTTGAATTCCCTGAGCTCTAGATTCATCCTTCCTTACCGTTGTGAATAGTTTTTGGAGACAGCGCCCAGATGCTAGCGCATTTGCGTATATCCATCGAGACAACGTTCAAGCGACTCAGATCTTGATAGACAGGAAGTATGGCTGTGTAAATTTTCTTTTTGTGTGGCTTTAGCTGGTTTGTGTTTGTAGTTGCTAAGCTTGTCGTTGAATTTTGCGTTCTACCATGTGCACCAGGAATCCGCTCCTTCCGGGCAGCCGTCATGCTGTGGTTCCTCAACCGTGGATATCGTGGATATTGTGGTGCAATTTATCAGTCCCCTCTTCATATACGCTGTCGATGCCGAGTTCTTTCTGATAGCAAGTCCACAATAGATGGTGAGCTCATCTATTAATTTTCCCTTGCCTCTGAGTCCTTTGGTCTTCCTTACTAGCTGACGAAGTCGGCTGCCCATTAACTTTTTTACATGATCAACGCACTCCTTTTTGCAAGTTCTCGTATGGTTGTTAATCCAGGATCCCCTTGAAGATTTTAGTATCACCGTCTCCGATAGACTGACTGTATTTTACATCGTGCAAATCGACCGATCTAAGAAGCATTTCAATGATCGAATCCACTTCCATTTTCCCAGAAGCTCCCTCGTGGTGTCGTTGACAGCTGCTCTTGCGATCTTCGTTCCATTCTTCAAATCCAGCGGTGTCTTCCTCTTGTTTTCACTGATCGCATTTTTTACAGGCTTTACACTTAACGTTCAGGTCAAGTACCTGTCCGGTACGCCAGCCAATAAGTGTAGAAACACCCAGCAGAGACGAAAATTCCCAATTCTTAAGGAACCGTCGCCGGAAACCGTCAACCCGCTGAACCAGAGCCATCTGGTAATACGCGGTAATAATCTGATCTCAAAAGATCGCCCGCTAGGGTCAGCAGGTGTCGTAACAGGGTTTCGAATCGACCCTGCGGACAAATTGAATGACTCCTTAATGTACGCTTGCTGGTCGAGGCAGAGTTTGGGTTGTTTTCAATTCTGTGCACTGTCACGGTCACAGAGAATTTATATTTTCACTTTAAAGTATGTCCCATAAAAAAATGCGAAAATCCATACCTCAGTTTCAAATAAGATTTTTTTTCATAGAAAATGATTAAAAAAAAATCATAATTTTATTTAGGGAATCGTTTCTTAAGCTTTTCATGATTACATTACTCAATATGTCCACAATTTTTCTCGATCACCTTCTTCAAACGGGGACGGAATCGCGAGCATACCTTCTCAATGTATGAGTCAGTTATCGAGTTCCATGCCTTGGTAATGGAAGCTTTCAAGGCGCCAACACTGGATTGAGGACGTTCACAGGCCTTAGCCTGAACATATGCCCTTATTGAGTAATCCAAAGGATTCAAGTCCGGGCTGCCAGGAGGCCTTTGGCCAACATTCCATGTTTTTTTTCTAGCCACGCTTGAATCCTTTTTGAGGTATGACACGGTTTTCCGTCTGTAGGAAAATTACGTATTGGTGTGCTCCAAAGTTGGCTTTCATCCATGGCAGAACGTGGTCCTTCAAAATGTTTATGTAAACCTCGGTATTAACTTTTAATCCAGCTTTGTTAAATACTGGAGGCATTTTCAAGCCATTGGACGCAACTGCCCCGAAAACCATGACTCCGGCCGGATGTTTGGTTGTAAACTTGAATTTCACGTTCTCTTGAACATCCTCAATCTTCTTCGGCGAAATAAACCTGTCTGTACGTGTGTTACATACGGGATCGATGGTAAACATTTTCTCATCGGAGAAAACGATGATGGTGTGCTTATTTTTTAATGCTGACACCAAACGTTTCGAGCGCTCCAGCCGTAGTTGTTTGATTCGGTCCGTTACAAGGTGGCGGTTTACTCTTGCCCTGGACGAACCTTTCAAGTCATCTTTGACCAACCGTTGCATGGTAGTTTTTGAAATATCGGCTTCCTTAGCCAATTTCCGGATCGATCTGATAGGATTTCGCCTCACGTTGTCTCTCACTGATCTGATGACCTTCGGTGTGCCAGGGGACCGTGGACGGCCACTTCCCGGTTTCCGTGGACGTGGTCCATCAAGGAGTGAACGTTTGATACGGTAAACGGTAGCCAGGTGGCATCCCACAATCGTTGCAATTTGTTTTACGGGCTTTTGGGCGAGCAGCTAACTAGTCACAACCTCCTTTGCGTACCTTTTTCTCAACTTTGTTACTCGCGAACCACTGTTTTGTTTACATCGTCTCAGAGTATACAGTCAGACGATTACACACACGCTTTAAAACAGTAAAAATAATGTTTAAAGCTACCCAAAAATAAGTATTGAAAACTTTCGCATTTTTTTATGGGACATATTGGATTAAATATCCAATTAATGTTTGGATTTTATTTCGCGAAAACGACGCAGCAAAAGGTAAACACGTCAGTTTGCATGGGCTGCTCCGATCGCAATACTGTCAGTCCACACACATATTTTGCATTCATTGCTCTCTAATAAAGAAGAAAGAACACCCGCAGTGGACGTTCAGGTTACACACACCCAAAAACTTCCTGTTTAAAAAATCAACTCAAGATAAATTCTTATGCCGTTGGATCTAGCAAATTCCGTGGCCTTTGGCGTTGAAAATAGTCAAAATGTATGGAAAAACATTTAGTGTTTCTTCCCCCTTTATTTTTTTTTTTTTTTTTTTTTTTTTTTTTTTTTTTGTGGTTTTTTTTTCCACCACTGGGTTGTATTGTTTTGTTTCCTTTCAATTTAACACCGAATGCTTATTTTTCTCTGAATCGGGTATATTCAACTTTTGTCAGGTAGTTTTGCCGACAGTGGCTATCACAGGACCAAACATTGTATTGCTGAAAACCATAAATTTTAAAAGTGCTCTCTCAGCTTCTAAGCGCACTATACTCTGTTAATGGATCTTTTACACTGAAAATTTATTTTCGTAAATTAGCTTTCAGTCGTTTCGTAAACATGGATTTTGTACATAGAACAAATGTCTCGTATATTGTATGAAACATTCATATTTCTTTTTATCTGGTGAAATGCTATCATTACACTTTTTTTTGTATAATGCACGAAATGGATTTTGTGAAGACCAGCCAATCACTGCGTCGGTGATGTTGCTGCTGGGATGGGCGGGAATAATTTATTTATCTCAAAAGAAAAATTGAAGCGCTGTCTATTACATTTCAAATAGATCTCTCAGTCATACAGGCAACCATCAGAGAGACGTTTTTTTTTAACTTGTAATCAAATATTCGTAGCTCTTTGTATTGTTTTCGTACAATGCACTAATGTAGTTTCTGTGTCAACAAATGCTTCCTGCTTTTGACAGTTGGGCGTGTGCCATTAATTACGGATGTATCTTCATAAACGGTACAAATCAGTTTCGTTGCTGAAAACAACGAACAGATTCGTTAGTTCTACCTTCGATTTCGTAATATAAACTAAAATTAACTTTCAGTGTACATACCCAATATTCAGTAGCGTGCAGAGGATTATTCTGACTTTTTCGGTGAAGAGATTTTGTCTCATTTATTGGAACGCGAACGAAGTATTGATCATTTCATGTTGTATATGGGGGAGTTGAATTTGAGATGGATCTGATCGAGATATTGAAATAAATAATTAGAATAATATATGAATGTTACAGCTAAAACAAATACAAATGTGCAGCGACTTGAACATAGGGTAATATTATCTAAATAAATAGTAGACTATGGTAGATCAGATATTCACCAACTCAGATATTTTGCACGCTTGTTCGTGCGTTTTGCGCGAACATTGAAACAGATCTTAGAAGTGTGTTTTGATCAGGAACTTCATGGTAACTTTTACGCCTTTTCATGTCGGTTTGTCGGTGATATAGCCACTCAGATAATCAGAAGTATGGATGGTATGGACAGTGTCGTAAATTCCTATTGTATACGATATCAATTTTATGTGATATCCTAATCCTAATTCGCTTACAAAACTCTCCAAAGCAATAATAAGCGTTCGAATATATACATCTGTTCCATATTCCAAAATTCAGTCAATTAAATAAGTCACCGTCTTCACCTATGAGGATTCCTCAAATTTTAACATTTGCCAAAGAAAAAAAAAATAGGAAAACATCGCTTATTCCAAATGCAAAACAATTACAAAGCTAGTAGAACAACGAGAATCATCATCCGCATCGCACAAGGGATCGCATCACAGCAGCAGCAGCAGCAACAACTACAAAAAACGAACCAACGACTGGAAGAATCTAATTTAGGTTGTCACCCTGTCTTACATTTTCAAAATTTAATTTACGTGTATTCTGTTCTTGTCTGTTTCTATATTATTTCTGTGTCATTTTTAACGATAAAGGAAAACAAACAAAAAGTATGAATCCGGGAAAAGCAGTGGCGCTCAGATATCAACTTTCGGCACTAATTCAATTATGAGCGTGAGATAAAGCACGCCAGTAGAGTATGTATGTATCGCCAGCCAGTGAGTGTACCCGAATCGAATATAGAGCGAAATCGCGACACGGACAAACGCGAACGACGAGCAAAATCTATATATGTGTGTTGGGATGGGTTCGCCCGACTGCCTTTTCTTTTTTGCCTAGAGCCGTTGTTACGTTTATTGTAGAGCGAATTTGTTTTACTTAGTTCCTTTTTCCGAGAGTGCAAGAATACATTTTCCACTTTCTCTTCTTCTGTATTTTGGCTACTGTACATTTAAATGGTATCATTGCACAAACGAAAAAAAAAATCCAAAATAAAAAAAAAACTAAATTTGAGAGAGTACGAGAGCAAGCGAATGTACAGAACAAAAAAAAAATGGTAGCGACATTGCAAAACGCCTAACGTAGGAAAATAGGGGAAAATTGCCAATAACCGGCCAGCCGCACACAAGACTTTGTTCCGATGAATAAAACAGCATCATAAAGTATTTTTGTTTGTTTTCTGTTTATTAACGTTGATAGTATACATATCTATTACTCTGATTCAGCTTTTATACTCGTGTAGCAGAAATGGAATGACCGTATTTACTAATTTAGTTTTCCTTTCACCTTCCAATTCATTATTCATTTGATTAGTTTCCTTTTAAAAAAGCAATTACATTTACCATTTTTATCTCTTCATCGTTTCCATTTTTATTAATATGAGTAACAAAAATCAATAACCAGACATCCCCGAGACTGCAGCAGCAAGCGCAATACAGAGCAAGCGAGCGAGCAATCACGTGACACAGTTTCCAAACGCGAATCAAGCGAAATTAAAACGCTCCCATTTTCACCTCCCCTCCCGACCGGTCAATTATATATAGTCAATTCGTGGCGGCGACTCAAAAAAAAAAAAATCACTCAAATCGAAAGGAAAAAAGGGACAATTAGCGTTATTATGATTGAACCGATGCCAACCAAACGTGATCGAACGATTGTTTAAGAAAATTATGACAAACTTTCCAATGCAATGATGATAATGATAGCGCACTAAACGCACCCTCGTGTTTGTAACTAGCAGCAAAAAGTAGATTTTTTTGAAACTTAGCCAATTGATAGAGAATGCTTGAGCGTGATGGTCTCTTCAGGTCCCTGGCTGCGTAAGTTTCTGCACGCACGCTTGCCAAGTCCAGGATCCTGAAAGCCATCCCAGTGCAACATTTGGTACATCTCACACCTTAAATTAACTCACATCGATTTTACATTTCCCTTACTTTCTAATTAGTCGTGTTTTCTTGTGTATTGTGTCGTGTCTCTTTGCGTTCTGTTTCAGTTCCTATTTCCCAATTCCTGATTTGTCTCAAGAAGCATTAAATGACTAAAACGTAAATATGATTTGGGAGCTACCAACGTGATTATTTTGTTTGTGTCTTGTGTCCATAAACTGCCTTGATTTGATCTCTCGTGTTTCGTGTATTCGTTTGTTTGTTGGAATGCAATTTAAGTGTTTTTTGGTACAATAAGACAAAGAAAACAGAGAAAAAAAACTCGAACAAATGTAAAGGCGCGGCTGAGGAATTGCCAATTTTCCTGTATTTTCCTACCCCGAATGCTTGCGATAATAAAACTCTCGAACGAGAGCAAAACATATGAACCAATCAGATAGGACAGCATATTTCGTTTTAGTCATTTCATACTTGCTTGATCTCGGTGTCGTCTAGCTGCTAGTTGAATTATTCAATCGAACATACATCCACAGATAAGGACACAGGGGCAGTGTGCATGGATGATATGCGCACACCAACTGGAGCTGCAAATCAATTAGGAAAACGCTCAAAGGAGTACGAATAATTCAGCTAGCATCACAGACTGTTTGGCACTGTGCTGTGCTATCTATGAATTTCCCTCTCTCTCTCTCTACTCTCCAGCTATTTATGTATATGTATATGATCTACCATACAGTTATAGATGTAGCGATTGTGTTGTGTTTTGTGGTGCAAGAGCTTTAATGCCATAGCTAACCGGATGATGGACGGTGGAGTTTTGGTTCGGAATTTTCGTTCTATTTTTCGTTTTTCTGGCATTTCGGATTCTGGGGGATGCTGGGATCAGTGAGATTTGGGCTAACCATTTCCTCTGTGCGAAATCGTTCTAGGTATGGGATGCAAGGGACGCGAAACGTTACACTACCTTTGCGAGCAGATCCCCGGCGATGCACTACTCTTCAGTATGTTCAAGATCAACCCCGAGCCCATCAAATGTCCACTGGCGGGTGAGTACCAATTTCACTATCTACATATATAAATAGCCAAGTGTGGTGCTTTGATGTTGTGCAAAGTAACCAATCTGGATAATTGGTAGTTATTAGCAGCAGGGGCAGTTGGTTGGAAATGATTCCTAATTTCAATTAGATAACTTGTTCCACTTTTTGACAGGACGATTTGGCACGCATCCAAACGGAAACACATCTAGTTGATTTTTTTTTTTTTTTGGTTATTTCGAATAGGGTGCGTGCACAAGTTACCTTGTTGTCACATTCGGTGGAATGAATTCAGATGCGAGTAAACTTATAAATGGTTAACGTTTTTAGCCAGCAGGATGTTGAATGAAATTGAATCATTTGCTGATAGGATTGCTATTTTTAATGGTTATTGAATACAAGTAACGGTACGAAAAGTCTTTTAGGAGTGTTTGTATGTATGTTACTGATACATCCAACACAGACTGGTCAGCAGTGGCATTAGAGATCGAATGTGTAGGCAATAATTCAAACTTGAAGCATTCATTCAAAAAACCATTAGTCTGGGAGTTAGAATGTTATGCAGTTTCAGCATGGTGTTTTCCTGTTCATCACGAGATCAATTTCACGTAAAAACCGGCAATAACATATATAAATAGCAAATCGAAATTTCCAAATCTGGCCTGCATTCAGTAATATTTGAAAATAGAACTTACCGAGTTTCACCTCCGAAATATCACTAACTGTTTATTCACGGCCATAACCAAAACATTCTAAAATCCTAAATTTCCTAACAATGGAACACAATCACCAAAAGTAATTATTCGCGGATCCGTTCAACCCACAGTTACAACCTGAAACTGTGTATCATATATTGATGGTTGTTTCAAAAATTTACCTCCGGTTTGAGACTCGCGTCGACTAAATGATCGATTGAACGCATTACTGGAACTGATTCCCTCCCCCGATAGTAAGTTACTTTGACATGAGCAGCAACAGAAACAGAATCAAAACATGTCAGTTGCAAAGCAAAGCCTGCTTCGACCAAAGTCTTACGTTGAAACAGAAATCTTCAGAATAGTAAGTTTGACGGTGCCGCAAGCAAAACGAATGTTTCTTACAATTTACGAATCAGCTTTTACAAATTTTTACTAAATTGCGGCTGATTTGACACAAATTATTTGAATTGTTCAAGTCGCAGGATCATTTGAAATTGTTTTTCATAATGATCACAATCGGTTGTGGCTTGGCGGCCTGTTTTCTTTCATTTACAAAACACCATACACCTCTTCCAATCCTCTTGCCTCTTGAGCTTCTTGAGACAGCTGACCGATTTGAACAAGGAAATGATTAATCACGGCCGATCTACAGGGGATGATCAAAAAGGAGAAGACTAGCAAAATTTTGTCCAGATTCAAAGTGATACAGTTCGGTGAATAATTAACCGATTTTGATGAAACTAGAAGCGTTCGACGGGGAATTTATTCTAGTTTTAGCATGTTTAATCAAAATTTGATTTGACTTCCGGGCACCGGAGATATCACGGATACTTTGAGGTTATGTCAAATGTGCTAATTTTCTGCAGCTCGTTATTTTTTAGGTTACTTGAAAATCGAAAATATTATATTTTTCTCAGAATTCATAACAAGTCTGTCAGTGGTTGAAGATCGTGAATCGGCCCATAAACAACCGAGATATGGCTATTTCCGTAAAATGTAGTTGTTTACCCAATTGCCTGACACTTCTTATGTTGAAAAACTCCTTTTTAATTTATCTGTAACTCTGCGTACCCTTAACCAAATTAGATGCAATTTTTTCCATACGATCACAAATTTATCCTAGTTTTTGGAAGAGTGGCGGACATTTCGTTATTTTCCGTAGTTCCGGATTCATTATCGGGAATCGTGAAGGAAGTACCCTACCAGTGTAATGGCCAGAGTTAGAACTGCATCAAACCTGGCTTGCGACATATCAAACTTCATGATTTTACAAACCAATACCACTGGTAGTCAACCTGAGAGTATTCTTTCACATTGGCCACACCTGGTGACGTTCCGGATTCCGGGTTCCCCCAGGGAAGTGGCCAGATTAAATTTTGATTAAACATGCTAAAACTAGAATAAATTCCCCGTCGAACGCTTCTAGTTTCATCAAAATCAGTTAATTATTCACCGAACTGTATCACTTTGAATCTGGACAAAATTTGGCTAGTCTTCTCCTTTTTGATCATCCCCTGTATGTTTCAATACTACATTGCAAAAGTCATCAATTGCGGTTGTGATAATCTTACATTTAGATGCCATGGCCTGTAATGTCGACAAAAAAGGATGAATTTTATCGGACGCTTCAAGCGTCCTCTCGTCCAACTGTTAGCCAAAGCAAGCTTAAACAAAGAAATTGTATGCAATTTTTCATACAACAGACCTGATTCAGTCACCATATGGCCTAAATTTACACCAAATATCCCATGAGCTTAAGTCCAATGTAGCATTCCATATATGTGCATTAGATAACGCAGAAAATTATACGTTTCATTCAAACTGTTCACGTTCACAAAAAAACGTGTGCTATCATTGACTGTACCAGCTCTCTCAGGGCGTGTTTTATTAACTTTCATGCCCATTACGATTATGAATTGGTTGTGAATATTTTTTTACGTTCAATTACTTTAATCTGCCTTCTCCGCGAGCTTGCCAGTTCTGTATTTTATGTCGATACGCCACGCGTAAAAAATATTCAATACATCGAATCCATACATAAAGTGTAGATAATCCGAATTGGTTAGCCGTTTCATTTACTGCACGTTCATTCACTTTGTCGGTGTTCTTCATTTCGGTCGGTTTGGCTCTGCATATATAACACCTGATTGAAAACTATCAAGAAAGGCTATGAATTGCGATCTTCTAAACTGGTTTCTAGTATTATCAGATCCATTGATTAGAAGCATTCATGGTTGGCCTAAAAAGCATGCGAAACCTGCTAGCAGAAGAAGTGGTTGAAATTGAAAACGGCGTAGAAAATATAAATGCTTAGTAATAATTAAAATAATAATCGGTTGAATTATAGTAACATGAAATAATATAAATACAGTGCGGGAAATAAGTATAAAGACAAACTACTTTTTGAACATTTTGATATTACATTCTATTCTATGTAAACCAATACATACTCAGCAGCAAGTCATCAGTAGTTTTCCCTTTGAGACGAGTCATTTCAAAACAATCCAAAAGTTATTTTTTTTCTCATGGGAAATAAATATTCAGACAAGATCAAATATTTCAACAGTATCATTTATTTATCGAATTTCAATTCAAGAAAATAACAAATTAGTAATGTGTAGCATTTCCCTTTTTAGAAATAACCTCTTGCCCAGACGTCTTGGCATAGAAGTTATGAACGATTTCAATTGATTCGGATCAAGTTTAGACCATTCATCCTGAATCGCTAACTTTAATTCTTTCACCGTGTCATACTTTATTCCCTGACCATAAACTTTGCGAGAAAGCAAGCCCCAAACATTCTCGATTGGATTTAAATCGGGACTGCATGCCGGCCATTCCAGCACAGGGATGTTAAGGAAGTCCAAGAAGTTTTTTGTTGCTGCCGATGCATGACAAGAAGCATTATCCTGTTTAAAGATCATGTTCTCATCCATCTCGTTGTCAGCTAATGGAATAAGAACTTGCTCCAGAAGCTGGCAATACATTTCCGAGTTCATCCATGTTGAAATGAAACAAACGGGTGTCTTTGCAGATACGCTAAATCCTACCCAAATCATAACGGTGCCTTCACCAAAATTCCTTTTTTCTTTAGTTGGCCTGTTTTGCCTTTCTTCACACCAGCGACTGCTGAAACCATCCGGCCCATCTAGTTTGAACTTCTTTTCATCACTGAACACCACATTAAACCACTCATCCTCCCAGAACTGGTATTTTTCAGCAAAGGCAAAACGGGCCTTCTTATGACGATCAAGAAGTTTTGGTGCAGGTGCCGTTTTCCTAAAGGAAGTATTGGGATCTTCACTCAAAATCTGACAAATCTGACGTTTGGGCACAGGAAGATTCATTTCGGCTTTGATGGCACTCGGACACAGCCTTTGATGGACTGTAAGTCGTTTTATTTCCCTCTTCATCCTCGGTGTCAGAATAGACGGACGTCCGGGTCGCTTCTTAGTGGCATATTTCTTACCCAACCGTAGGTAATTAGGCACGACATCCTTACTCCTTCCTATTCTTCTGCCAATTTCCCGAAGAGTCAGACCTTGTTCATGGGGGATAGTTACTTGTCCTCGCTCAAATTCAGCCAATCGCTTGTTTTTCGGCATTTTTCCTTCAAATCCAACAACAAAAAACACAATGAACAATATTTATCTAATAAATAGCCCATGTATTCCAAACAGAAGCAATTTCGACGACAGCAAACAAAAATTTGAAGTCTTACGCAACAACAACACGTCCACGGGGAAAGACAGTCTGGCGGTGAATTGCGTCTTTATATTTATTTCCTTTGAATACGAGATCAACAATTGAATCTTGTCACACACACACACACACACACACACATGCTGTAAGTGAATTAACCGGTCATGAACAGTTGTGCTTTCAATACATATTCATTGATATGCGTGTTGCTCAAGTTACTCTCACTGAGAGAATGAAACAATTGAAATCATTTTGTCGTTATATTTATTTCCGGCACTCTTTTGACAAAAACAAAATTCAAAATTAAGCTGAAAACAATGAGTTTGTAGGTCATGACTACGCAAACTTTTATACTGTTTGAATCATGAAATATAATAAAACCATCGGTATTTGATTTGGGCATAAGCCTCCAGCAGACGTGGACGGATAAACTAACCACCACTTGAAAGCTCTTATAATGTACTATTAGATGTAGCCAATTCTATCTGCTCCTATCTGCCCCTAAGTGTGGTACAGCTGTCGAAAATATGACGAAAAAAAACGGAAAAAAGTTCAATAAATCATCCCACTGAAATAATGCAGGCATAATAGGTTTTAGAAAGTTTTGTATTTTGATATTGCAAATAACTTTGTAGAACATTATATTGTCCTAAAAATTAAAAAAAAAAAACGTTTCGGTGAAAAATGTGTTTTTGGAGGTTAGTTCTTATAAAACGCTCTCCATTTCCAATTGGGTAAAAAATACGATTTATATGTCTTCAGCAAAGTTATTTGTATTGACTTTTTCTACAATTTTGCTGAAGACATCAACTCTTTATCTCAACATCCTAAAATACTTGAATTTTTATCTCACTTTTAGCCGATCACAAAAGTCATTCCGTCAAAATACGAAGCTTTCCACCAACTTTGCAAAAGACGCCATCGCTCTTGCTCCACTATTAAGAGAGCTATCAGTTAAGAGCATTTAAATCGACTTTTTGACCACTGTGCGTCGTTTTGAATAAGTTTTCGAGATTTCTTTGAAGCATTTTTAATGTATTTAGAAATTCAGTCTGAATCGTTACGTCCATTCATCTTACGTCAATTCATCTAGTTATTAGTTTAAAAGATTTCCTCTAAACTGTCAAAACATCTAAACCTCAAATTTCAATTATAGCAACTTATGGCCTAACAAACTCAGAAAAAATCATACATCGCGTAATATAAGAAAAGAGGGGCTTATCTTATCGACATGCTCTTTGATGTATAAGGGCAAAACAAACAAAATTGTGGCTCAGTTTGCGGCTTAAGTCGACAGAAGACATTGTTAGTTTGTACATTCTACAATTAATTCCATTGAAATGGAAGTCGATGAGGAGAATCGTTTAAAAATGATAGACCCTTTTCTTATTTTATGCGAGATTTCTCAAATAACAGCTTTAAATGTAGGTTCCAATTCTTCTTGGAATCTGCGAAAAACCTATAGTGTAGCATGATGAGTCAAAGATTTGCGTAGAACGTTAGTACTCAAAATTGCAACATTAGTAGGCGCTGGAAAACACCTTCCAATAAAATATTCCAAGGATATACCAGGGTTTATTAGCTCCATGAAAAACATTGAACCTATTGTCAAAGGAAGCTCTAAAGATAATCGTGGGAAAATTGACATTGTTGTTTTTGGTGGATGGTCAAATGGCTTAGAACGACAGTATAGTTACAACTAGGTGTACTTGAAAACACTACAATAATTCAACACACACGAGCTGAAAGTCTCTTCCTAATCTTTTACCAAACCTAATTATGATATCATCTCCGTAACCCTCTTCCAGGTTCCTTCACCTTCACGTACAACCGAGGCCATGGGGAGTGCAAGAACCCGATTTCGAAGATGGACATGTGCACGGAAGACAGCAGGCTGCTGCTAAACTTCCAGGCGTGTCCTGACGTACCGGGTACGGAAAGCACAGGTAGCTAATATCCATCAGACGAAATTCGAAACAACACGTTGATTTTTCTAATTCTTGCCCTTTCAGTGGAAGAACTGACCTGCCTAGCGGGATGGAAGGATGGCAACTCTCGATATCTCGTAGGATTAGTTTCGCACCATCATGCCATCTCGAACGAGGACCGCTATAGGTGCTTTGTGTACGAGAAGATCAGCGGATCAGGTAACTTTTTAGCTCTAGTTGTGAATTGCGGATTCATGAGAAAATGTCTTTTAACTAAATTAGGAGCAGCGAACGCCGATGCCGAGTACAAGCTGGCTCAATCAGGTGATGCCACCTGCAACGGGTTGGAGAGTGCCGAGGTCGGTTCGCGGATCATGACCCTGAAGCGTGCTCCGATGACGGAGCGGTGCGATTTTCCTGCATGGTTCAAAGGCCCCCGCCATTGGCATGCGCTGATGGGAAATGCCAACTTCATATTCCATCCTAGGTAAGTGCATTGCGTCATATAGCGAAACGATGCAGCTACTGTGAGGCAATTGGTTAATTGATTGTTACTTTACCAGTGATGGATCGTTGCATATTGTAAAGCCAAGTGGCTACATGGAGGCACGGGCACTGTGCGAACAGATCAACAAACAGACGGCCACGGAGATGATGGCCGTCGTTCATCACACAACTGGATGGTGAGTATGGATGGCATGACACGAGAATCTCAGCTCAATTACACTTAATTGACGATTGATTGTTCTTATTTTCCTTCTTCTCCGTTTCCCGGTGCAGTACTTCTGGATATATGTGTGTGATGTTCTATCGACGAGATACTCACGTAGCTGAGCTACAAATGGGAACACCCGCAGCTAGATTAGAGGATGCGTGTACGACTGAGAATTTTGACGTGCATCGGACTCCGTTTGTTACTTTATTAGGTAATTGCGATGCACTCACAGCAGTGGCTATAAAATTTCAATTTAAACTAATCAAATTAACATCTTTTATTCGAATTTCGTCGAACAGCTAATAATCCAGAGACACAGATCTGTCCAATGGAAGGATACTACTCAATTAAAGGTTTCCTTATTCCTTCATCGACGATTTCAAGGCACAAACGAAATCACAACAACAAAAGCCGAATGCACCGGCATAGGGAGGTAGTCAGCTTCCGGAACCAGGAAAGTGCGGACGGCTACTACTACAACCTGGAGAAGCGGAAAGCCTTCTCGCGTATGAGGCGGACAGCTGCGACGCAGCCTAGTGATAATGTCACACAAGACTTTTACAGTTTAGGTGAGTTTTCCTACAGTTGTAAGTAGGACTAATCTTATTATAAACATGGCGCAACTATTCCACAGAATCGACCCGAGCTCGTAGAGAAACGATGGGATGTAATATTAATCACAATACCAACAGACGTTTATTCATAGGATGTAATGAAAACACTGTAATAGAAGTTAAGCCAAAATGTAAAAACGACGAAGAGGAAAGTAAGTTTGGACATGCACACATGATTTTTCTGCTTCGGGGTTGATTGATGTTGTCCCCCTTTTTTTTTTGTCCACACTAGCGTACACCTGCCATGGCCACTGGCAGGAAAACCAGACGACGTTCATTATTGCGAAGCATCTCAGCTCGCAACATGGCGTCTGCATAAGCTACGTGCCAATCGAGGGAAACCAGGTGCAAGTGTACGTAGGCGATACGTGCCACCGGCCTGGGATGCAACAGCATCCACAGGCCGGCGTCAACGGCAATGGGGCTGGGGCGGCCGCAATGACGACGGCGATGGGTGGCGGCGGCGGCGGCGGGGGTGGTATCTCTACCACTATTCATAAGACTATGGCAAACGTTACCGTTATAGGTAAGTAGGGTGGGTTTGAGGTGGAGGAGAGGAGTGTTTTGGCATGTTTGTCTTTATTAATGAAACGTAAGACCAGGATTTAAGCGCAATTTTCGTGGAGCAAGTGGACTGCGTGGAGTCTCTTCTTTGGTTGTAAAATTTGATACATTTTCTCGAGTGACAAAAATGGTTATGAGTGTGAACAAATGGTTTGGGTTTCTCACAAGTTCTTACAAACGTTAGATTAGTTGGAGACCATAACCTAATAGTAGTAGATGATTAAAAGCATAGAATTTTACTGAAATCATTAGGATCCTGTTCCTTTAACAATAAACAAAGCAGAATTTATGGAAATTGTAAATCAAAAATTTGTTCTACTACAGATGACTTTATTTTCATTCCAACAGTAGTTTTGGACTTGAAATATAGTCATACGTTGATGAGATATTGGTTGGAGTCTAACATCGAGTTTCAATTTCAGTCTCAATTATTGGCTTTCCTTCGTATAAGCATGAATTCAGAAAGATAGCTTGAATTCGCTCAGAGAACTGGTTTACTTTTTGAGAACAATGAGTTTTCTATTAATTAAATGCGCTCTAGGCAGCTTTTAACTATGGTATTTAATGATCTTATATTGGCTTGCAAATAGTAAAACCATTATTTTTCTTTCCCGCTCGGTAGAACGGAAAAAGTCGATTACAACGATTACTACACTAAGCTCTTTCAACACCGATTTCTCGTAAATAGCAAACCAATTCAACAAACATGTAAGGACTGTTCATGAAAGAAAGTGGACACCTGTTTCTCAAAGGAAAATATTTATTATCGAAAAAAATCATAAATTTGCTTTAGAAAAATGAAAATCAACAGACATATGACCGAATTCACGTCATTTTGAATATTTACTTCTCATTCCTGAAGAACGCTAGGACTTTTCTCTTAACTTTTAGTTGTGCTGCAGAATTTTTTTTCTTGAAGCAGTCCACAGAGCTTGCTTCTCTTCCATCTTTCTTAAGATGCCGCTTAATTATTGCCCAGTATCTTTCGATAGGACGCAGTTCAGGGCAGTTTGGGGGATATTGGTGTTTTTCGACAAAATCGACTTTTTCCTACTTGAGCATCTTCAATGTAGCAGAAGCGTAGTGAGCAGATGCTAGATCCGGCCAATACAAAGAAGGATCCGTATGCTTTCGATAGATGGGTAGAAGCCGGTTTATGATGCATTCTTTTCTGTAATTTTCGCCGTTGATTGTGCCCGCTGTGAATGGCAAATGGCAGTGGCAAAACATTTTTCCCCAAATTTTTCGGTTCAGATGTATCGCACATCAGGCACATCTGTCCTCTGCTCAGCGTTGAAAAATTGCGGCCCCGGAAGTGTACTGGTATCCAATTTGACGTACGTCTCGTCGTCCATCAAAATGCACCGGTTCGGTTTTTGAAGGAGAACGTCATACAAGTTCCGTGACCGTATTTTCGAAGAAGCTTTCTGTGAATCCGTCCCTTTGGGTGCTTTCTGCTTCTTTTAGCTTCTGATATTGTTACGCTTTTTGATATTCTGCACAGTTCCGACGCTAATGTCCACTTTTTTTGTCAATTTCACGAACGGAACACGATTTATGCGATTTCAAAAAGCTTACCGCTGCCAGCTCCTTTTTCTGGTCCGATGCCCCCTTTTTGCGTCCAGATTTCGGTAAATCTTCAAAAGAACACGTTTCTCCAAACTTTTTAACAATCTTGAACAATGCAGATTCAGTGCACTTCACGCTTTTAGCCAATTCTCGAAACGACAACTTTTCGGAAAACAAATTGCACCGAATTAATCTGCGAGTTGATTAGCTGATCCGACCCATCGTTCGAAATTTCTCACTTTTTTTAGATTTTTCAGGTGTGTAAACAATGTATTTACAAACTGATTTTTCTTTAAGTTTTAACCCTAAGCCTTTGATAAACAGGTGTTGACTTTCTTTAATGAACATTCCTAGTTATAAATTTATAGAGGAACGTCTCTTCTGCCTGTTGCTGTTGTTGGTTTGTCATTTTCGATGAATTGGTATCGGCAGTGCTTAATGTTGTGTACATATAATCGAGTTATACTAGTATATTCTCTCTCAGGATACTCCATCTAAGATCTCTGTCGAAATGTTGAGCAATTTCGTCGGGAGTGGCTTCGAAGTTTTTCGGAAGGTGATAAAAAAAGCTAAGACAGATAATTGCTTTTGATAAATTTCCCATGGAAGGTAATTATTTATGCTGACTTGCAAAAAAAATCTACGCCCTAGCGAGCGGCCTACCGGCAGTTAACCGGAACATTCGCCATGGCGGACGAAAACATGCGTGTAGGCATGTTTTTGAGTTCTTTCTTCGTTTTATTTATCAATTCCTCCTCAGAGTTCGCGACAAAATTGTTGGAGTAGATCTTACGCTTCAGGTTCGCCCAGAAATTCTCGATGGGACAAAGTTGGGGGGCGTTGGGCGGGTTCGCCGACTTGGGTACCACATCAATATTCAGCCGCTCCATCTCCTCCAACGATCGCTTAGAGTAGTGGGCCGACGCCAGATCCAGCCACAACACCGCGTCTTCGCCCTTATGGTATTTCTTGATGAACGACGCAACTTTCGGCAGGCATTTCGTACTATAAATCTCCCCGTTCACGGCCAATCCGGAGCGAAAGAAAAGCGGCTTTGACATCCCCTTCTCGCTGATTGTCACCTTCTTCGGGAACTTGGTGTGTGACTTCCTTCGTGGGGGAAGTAAAATACAAAGTGCCCTGCCAGTCGTTGCCATCCAGGGTGAGATAGGTCTCGTCGTATCCGGCGTCCACAAAGTGCTTCACGATGTCCGTTTTCGACGCGGCGGTTCCGTTCTTTGAACGCTCACACTTCTGTATGGAGTTGCTTCACTGTTTTTGCCATCACGGTTAGAGTTCGACTGATAGAGCTGTCAAATTTTGTCTGCTGACTCATGGGTTACTATGATTGATGCTGCATGGGTAGTTTCGTCAGTGCGGGTACAGGTAAACCCATGAAAAATCGGCAATTTTTGTCAATTTTTTTTAAATGCAAACGTAACATGCACATTTACTAATGGAAAGCTTTCAACACAATCATAGAGTATAATCGAACTCTATGCCCAGAGAGTTTTTAAATTTCCGTCACGAAAAAATCCTAGATCGTAGCGGGAACCCAGCCTTTTCTTTCATGATTTTGCTTTGTAACTTCCCATTGAGTTAAGATAAATCTTTGATTCTCTGAAATCGGCTCGGCTTCAGGCAATTATCTATTCAAACCAATTTGCATTTAGGTTATTTATATAGTACCTACAAATGCATCGTGTTGAGTTCTTAGATTAAACATACCAGATAGTCTAAGCAAACTTTGACAGTTTCATATGCTCACAAATATCTGCCACCTTTCATTTTCGGGTGCCGTATAAAATTCCTGCCTTGGCAGCTGTTTAATGCATGTCTTGCCGTAGGTTTCGTCGTCAATTGGCACACAATAGAGTTTCGGCTGGTTCGTCGTTTACAGCTTCCGAAATCGTGTTTTGGCCATCATTTTTTGTTTATCGTTGCGAATTGGATTCACTGCCTTCTTATAAAGGGCGAAAACGCACTTATTGTAACACTGGTCAGACCAAACGAAATTGAGTGTCAAAGCAAGAGCTGGATTACATGCATACAAGGTTTAAATCTTCCCAGACCGCGACGAACGGCAGTAAACTGTTTCCAAGACCCGTGTTATCCAAGCTCTACACGGAGATGTTGATCATATAACGAATGGATTAATGGATGTTGATCATATAACGAATGGTTGTAATGGATAACGAAACATAAGTTAAAGCTGACCTCCAAGAAATGACAGGACAGGAGTTTTACAACGGAAAAGGTTCGATTCAAAAAGAAGAAAATGCCGGAATTCGCATCGAAATATTTTAATTTGCAGGCAATTTGCTCCAGAGAATGCAAAGTGAAGTTTTCCTCTTAACAATTTACAAGACTGAATGCCTCCGAAAACGTTTTTGTAGACATCACAATGAAAAACCAGTATTTTGGCCGGATTTAGCTTCAGGCCAATATTCTAAAAGCGTACGGGAATGGTATGAGTTAAATTCGGTGTAAGTTGTCCGCAAGGACATGAATCCACCGATCTGCCCTGAACTACGTCCAATCAAAACTTATTCGGCCATGATGAAGCGAGAATTCAGCAAGACAGCAAGGAGAAAGTAAAGGCTGCAAATGACAAACTGCGCTGCAAATTTGGTTTTTATCCGATAAATGCATGAGACTTGTTTTTTAGCTCGATGCACGGTTCTGGACGACTCCAAGCTTGTTTGCGATATCTTGGACGGAGAGGTTGAGGTTCCGTTTGAAACCGCTGGTGACTCTTTTTGACACAGCTGCGGCTTCCAGCTTTCGATTTCCCCCAAACGGTCCATAAATGTTCCCCGAACACTAAAATTATTTGAAGACAGTTGCGTTGGTCACTTTTAACGATTTTGCTAACTCGTCGTATGAGTAGTTCGGATTTTCACGATGAAAAAGTCAAATTTTGATATGTTGCTCCTATCGCGTGTACGCCATTTTGATAACAAATTTCTAAATAAAAATACAGGAATAATTTGGCGTGCATACAATACAGCTTCAAAGGGCTTTAGAAATTCACGATTAAAAGAAATAAGTCAAGTTTAAGTCGACTAAACTTTGATCTTAATGCAGTTTAAATGCCGACTTGAAACAATCAACAGTACCCTTCTAAAGATAACCTTCAAGCACACTTCTTACTATTGAGTATCAAGATCCTGCAACATGACTATTCATGAAAAGTTGTTCACCATTTTCTACTACTTTTGAATTTTGATGGTAATGATGACGCTCCTTTGCAAAATGATGACACCCGTTTGCATCTTTGTATTGAGAAAACATTATCTTTAACTTGACACGAACAAAAGTGTTCATTTCCACGAATGAAGCATCAAAGCAAAACTCTCAGTTGCTGTTTTCTTGAATTTCCACTATTATAATGGTGGTCTTTAAATATGCATGGGACCAAAGGCTGATATTGTTCATAACTATGAATGCCATAAGTAATGAATTAATGCACTTAATGAATGCATTGTCAAACTATTCTGCAGCCAAAAGCACGTCTGTAGAAAAGAACAGGGGATTTTCAATTTTGAAACTTTAACCGCTTTTCGTAATTGGAATGGTCTCACCAATTAATTAATAAAACGTATTTTCTTCAAGATATGTGTGTGTCTCGTTTGAAAATCTTTAGCCAAAATTTTTGGTCGCACCAGTGCCAATATTTGTTTGGCTACTTTAACTTTTTTGGAATGGTCAATGTTTTACTTTTTCCTACAGAGTGTAAATCCCTCCGTGGTATTAAAGTAGATTTTTTAGTATGGTAAAATTAATTAATTCATAGACCATAGCGGACAAAAAAATATAAATGGCTATGGCTTTTCAAGAATAGAGCAAAACCGAAAAATCTTCATACATTTTCTGATTGAATAATACCAAGCCCAAACATTTCGATGTAGGTCGCCTCCTACATGTGACTGCCAGCAGAATCTACTGCCATCGGTTAATTGAAACATGCAATCGAGCAGCAACATTTAGGATGTAGTTCAAAAACGTTATTTAAATCCAATATATGAATCATCAGGCCTATGTTGCGCGGCGTGTGAGGTTAGGCGACTCACTCTCACTTACGAGCTAAGAATTCATAGACTGGTGAGCTGAGGTGATAGATGGAAACCTTCGGGTTGTAAATTTTCTCAATTTCCCTGCGCATTGAGTATCATTGTGCTTGCCACACAATATACAATTTCATGATTCATCGGTGTTGGCATCGAAAGTTCGTAATTAATTACTGTGGAAATGCAATAATAACACTAACTTGAGAGCAAGCAACAAGCTAATTGTGAAAGCGATAAGCGTGGAATGCTAAGAAAGAAAAATGTAGTTGAACAAACGGAAAATTAATTAAGCTAAACATTTAAAAATGACAATATTATCGGGAATAACAAGTGTATGCAAAATCTACTCCACTGTTTTAGACAACTAACATATGACCAATTTTATTCTGTTTGCCAATTTCATATTTGTTTTTAATAGCAACACAAAATATGTTTCCAATTTATGTCAGCCAATAATGCGATAATAACAAACAAAATGATGAGTAATATTTAAAAGAAAATGCTAAACGGGATCGGGAAGTGTACAGTTCAAACATATACTACAAAAATGTTACAACTAACCTCTATAAAGACTAATTCACACCATCTTCTTCCAGGAAAATGCGGCGACACGAGCACATCGATCACGCTACACTACCACAACAAGAGCTGGATGATTCTCACTGTAATATCGATAATGCTGTTTACTTTTACTATAAGATGATCACATTGTAAATTACAATAAACGGCAAAGCTAATACCGCGTCAAGCAGAGTCTGGTCGCGTATATTGAAATGGATTTAAAACGCATCACAGGCAAACATAAGAAGCTGGATTAAATTGGACTACATACAAACAACACACTCACTAAAACCTACAACGGTCAAACAGAAAATGAAAACCTATCAGAAATATGATGTACATCCCCACACTGTACAAAGTGACTAGTAGAAGACAGAAAAAAAGATGAACGTAGAACCCAAATAAACCTATGATTTTTTTATTGTTTTATCTCTTTGGTTTCATTTCACTCAATAACTCCCTTCGAAGAAAAATGAACAAATCTTCCTTTTTCGATCGGTTTCACCTTAGTGATGGTTTAGCGTAAGAAAGCAAATTATGTATACAGAGAATGCAAACGAGAGCAGATTGAGAATTGAGAAAACTGCATAAATTGTACCAGAGTAGTATCATTACCGATGGCAGAGGGCATCCGAATACCCGCAGTAATTCGCGACGCCACGAGTATCGTCAGTGCAGGCACAAAACATACACTTCTAATGGCCCTTTAGTCAATATACTCCTCTTGTAACACAAAAATAATCGAGATAAAGAAAGAAGCATAACCTCTATTAAATGTGATCGTTGTGATTGAGAATCCTCTAATACCTGTGCTTTTGTTGGATATATCCCCCTCATTCCTGTACGAAACGAAAAAAAAAAAACAAATATTCCCCCACATGTTATCTTGAGAAACGAAAAGCCTTTCAGTGTTGTACATTTTTTCGGTTAGTTTCGGCTGATCTGGCTCTGTAATCAAAGTTTTGTCAAGTTTCGTACCTTTACACAACCCACACTCACACAAGCATAATAACACGAACACACACTGCCAGCACCATCTCGTGTATTTTATATTAAAATCACACAAATCTTCTACACACACATCCACACTAACACGAACCAAAACTTCCCTAACTAATTCGAACCAAAAATCGCAAACAAAACTAAAACCACTGCGGAATAATGAAGTCAACGAATCACATTGCGCTTACGATACTCCGAGAAGAATTAAGAAATTGAACGAGGTAGAGAGAACAAGATGAAGAATAAGCTAGCAGAAGACATGTATAAAGCAAACATTATTAAACTATTCGTTTTTTCTTAAATTATGTATCCAAGGTTTCCTAAGCGAGAGAAAACTAAAAAAGTGATGAGCGGTGTGTGCAAAACTAAAAGAAATCAAGCTAAACCGGGAATGAGACAAGCGGACACGGAAAGAACGGATTAGAAGCAATCGGTTAGGATGCGTGAGTGGGAGGGACAGAGAGAACGAGCGAAACAGGTCGGTCTTACCGGAGAAGGATGGTTGCGTTGTCGATGGTGTCTAAAACTGAAAAAAAAAACGAAACGAATGGGTTGGTATGAAAACAAAACTGAAGTTTTTAGGGAGAGAATGAAGAGAAAAAAAAGAACTACAAGCAAGTACTCTAGGCTTTTTAAATTAAATTAAATTATCAGCAGTATAAAGATTTGATATTTTTTGTGTAAGTACTTAAAACCAAAAAATAAAGCGCATTATGTTTTTTCGAAACGTTTGGGATAATGAGTTCTATCTAGTTTGAAGAATTTTGAATATTTTTATTTATCGTGCGTCAAACAATAATACCAATCGCGAATATGTTCTAACATCGTTTTTCTGTCTATTTTGTCGATTTTGAAAACATCCAAATGAGCTGACCGACAGTTTCAAATAATGCTTGAATGAAAAAAAGGTACCACTTTGCTTTAAAACACAAAACCGATCTTACATTTCTCGAAACAATGAGTTTTGGTGAAACTAAGACTAAAGCTCTTTGTTAGGACTATATTTGTGTATTTTTCAACATCTTTTATTTATTTTTAATCAAGAAATTAAACTGACCAATGAAAGTAGATAAAACAAGACAATTTACTTTAAAAATTACTCAAACATAAGACAGATTAAATCAAATCCGAAACGAAAGTGTGTACAGATAAATCTTAAATACTTCAATAATTCGTTGGAGACATTACATGTCACTATGAAACAGTATCAGATACTGGTATGTTTCTTCTCACAATAATCTCCGTGAAGACACTTCTCAGTCGTCCACCCGGCGTAGAGAACCCACGCAGTCTTCCGTAGATATCAATGGAAAAGGTAAAATGGATAGTCGGAAAACGCGCCATGCCCGATAGTAAATTAGTGCACAATAAAGCTTCGACTCAACCGTTCACAGCAGATGCTCAAAGCAAACTCTTTTATCGTAGATCATCAACCGTTTTACAACCGCACTCCACAAACCACATAACTAATATCCGCATCAATCAAGAAGAAGCTTCGGAAGCACAATCCACGCTAATCCATCCAAAACTACGATTGAAGGACCTGGCAAAAATAAGGGTTCGTAGGTGCATTTCGTGCCTTCTGGCAACTTTACGCTTCTATTGATGTTCTAGCTCATCGATTTAGCACCAACCGGGGGAGACTTGGTCCTATACCCAATGATTTCATTATCTCAATCCGATCAACCAATCGCAATGTTTTGTGTTATAGTGGACGGATTATTATAATTTGAGATAACTCAATGACAGGCAATCGGTGGAGACCCACCTGGTACCTCATAGCAAGAAGCTTCGAGGCGGACTGGAAGATTTGATGAGCTACCTCATTGACTCGCACAAATTTCCCAATATTTGGAAAAGTGCAATCGCTACTCCAATTCCAAAGACAGCAAATAATAAGTGTGCTTCCCGCCATTTCGAAAGTGCTGGAGAAAATTTTGCTTCACCAAATTACTAATCACCTGCAGGCAGCGGACCCTCCTCTCCTCGATAACCAACAGTCCGGTTATAGGATGAACCACAGTACTACGACTGCCTTAGTAAAGGTTGTACATATAGCAATTTTGACAAACATTTTTGCACTGTCATGGTACTTGTGGATTTTCCCCTTGCCTTCAACTGTGTGAAACACTCAAAGTTACAGCAGAAGCTTCACAGCGAATTTGGATTCGACTTTTCCGCTGTTCAACTCATTACATCGTTACTGCAAGGTTGGAGCCAAAGGGTTAATCTAGGCGCAGAATCGTCTTCAGAGAAGGTCCTTTGAGATGGAACCCCGCAGGGATCGTGGCTCAGCGCATTACTGTTTAGCTTAATTATAAATAGCTTGCCCTCCACCCTCAAATGTGAATATCACCTGTTCGCTGACGATTTGCAAATTTACATCTCGGGACCAATCAACGATGTGGATAGGCTGGTATGCAAGTCAACGAAGACTTAGATGCAATCAAACGCTGGGTAATCAAAAACAACCTCTTTCCAAATCCAAAGAAAACCCAAGCCAATATTCTACAAATCTGGACAAGTCATCCCCGGAATTGACATCAAATTTTGTGGGGACCCATTGCAGTGACGGACAAGGTAGTTAATATCGAACTGCTCATGGACAGCAACCTCAAATGGACAGGACAAATCATCGAGATGATCATGTAGGCGTACATTGTTCTGCGTACTTTTCGACGGTTCACTATTTTACTGTCCCATCAGGTCCGACTGAAGTTGGTTCAAGCTGTAGTGGTACATATGTTCACTTACTGCGACGTCATTTATTACTCTGGACTTGCGGCGGAGTCGAAGGACAGACTGCATGAATGTTTCAAGTTAGCGATACGATTCGTTTTCAGAATAAATTGCTTCGACCCAACAGCAACCGTGTGCAACGTAATACGTAATATCCGACAAATAACGCCATCGAATAAGCTGCTTCTTCCGTCAGGCTTGGGATAAAACACTACCCCAGTACACCCAACAGCACCTTCACCGTGAACAAACAGTCTCAAAATCATTACTCAAAACGGGTTTTATTTTTGAAAATCAAATTCCCCAAAAAAAACATAAAGAAAAGGTAACTGACAGAGCCTCCTTGGTTTTTCGGTATGTTACTTTTATCCAGTACTGTAAACGTTTTCCTTAGTTATGATCGCCATTGACAAGTCGTTTAAGGTTGTTGATCTACAGAAACACATTCCGAAGGTGTTTTCATGGAAAGATAAGCCTCACCTCAAATCAGATGTCACTGATAATGTATCGGAACTTTCAATCGAACAGTAGTGCTGGATTGTTGATGAGTTCGGAATCGTAATCGGGGTCAATATTGATAGATAATATTCAGTCGGTAAGATTAGTACAAAAGACTTAAAAAGCCTCCGTTTCGTAGACAAGAAATAAACGAGCAGACAGTTAAGGTAACGGAATCGAATGGAAATTACCAGGGCTATGACGTCTTATAAAAACTACCGATTCTGACTCTGCCTCAAAACAAATCAAAGTTTAGAACTTGAGCTCCTTATAATTCAGTCCTCATATTATTATTATTTATTGTAGCTAAGTTTAATAACGTATGGGTTTATGGTGGCCGAGAGGTTCTGGAATTTTCTTAAGAACTGTATCACACGCTAAGAAGCACATAATCGATATGGGTTACTTGGATTTTCCGATACCGATTCTTCGTCTGATTCAGATGAGTCCGAGGTTGGTGCGGGGAGACCTTTGTCTCCCTCCTGCTACATCGTCACCACTACCATTCGCTTCAGTAGTTGCCATTGCGGAAGGGAGGTAACTTTTATTTGCTGTTGCTATATTGCATAACGATTTCCTACCAGAAGAATAATTTAAACATTTCCACTGCTGCCTCTTCTGCTGTGCATCCAAGAAAACTAATTTGAGCGATTTCAATTTTGGCTTGGTTTAGTTTGATCTCTAATTTTCGATTAAATTGCTTGGTATGAAAAACTAAACCGATGTTAAAAACTAAAACCTACTCATGACTAACGTTTGCATTAGAAACAAAAATTACCGATTTTAAATGGGTTTACCTTCACCCGCACTGACGAAACTACCCATGCAGCATCAATCATAGTAACCAATTTGTCTGCTGACTCAGACAAAATTTGACAGCTCTATCAGTCGAACTCTAACCGTGATGGCAAAAACAGTTAAGCAATTCCGTTCAGAAGTGTGTGCGTTCAAAGAACGGCACCCCGCCGCGTCGAAAACGGACATCGTGCGGCACTTCGTGGACGCCGGATACGCCCGTTCCGGCATCTACAACATCTTGGCACTATAAGACAACAATCAGGAAGACCGAGGGAAAAGTGACTACGTCGCTACGGGCGCTTGGCCGGGAGGTAGGTTCAACATGAACATAGGTACATGTCAGGAAGCGGAAGTCGCGTCCATTGGTTTTGGAGCTGCAGGCAATGAGGCAGCGGCAGCGGCAGCGGCTGAATAAGATGGTAAACTCTATTTTCCCGGCGAATCGCGACGTGACGGTGGTGATGGACGACGAGACCTATCTCACCCTGGATGGCAACGACTGGCAGGGCACTTCGTATTTTACTTCCCTCACGAAGGAAGTGAGCTTCGAGGTGAAGTTCATTTCACACACCAAGTTCCCCAAGAAGGTGCTGCTGTGGCTGACAATCAGCGAGAAGGGGATGTCAAAGCCGCTCTTCTTTCGCTCCGGACTGGCCGTGAACGGGGAAATTTATAGTACGAAATGCCTGCCGGAAGGGGCGTCGTTCATCAAGAAATACCATAAGGGCGAAGACGCGGTGTTCGTTGGAGGAGATGGAGCGGCTGAATATCGATGTGGTACCCAAGTTGGCGAACTCGCCCAATGTGCCCCAGGTGAGTCCCATCGAGAATTTCTGGGTCAACCTGAAGCGTAAGATCTACTCCAACAATTTTGTCGCGAAAACTGAGGAGGAATTCATAAATAAAACGAAGAAAGAACTCAAAAACATGCCTACACGTTGTTTTTGAGTTCTTTCTTCGTGTGCCATGGCGAATGTTCCGGTTAACTGCCGGAAAGCCGCTCGTAAGGGCGTAGAATTTTTTTTGCAAGTCAGCTTAAATAATTACCTTCCATGAGAAATTTTTCAAAAGCAATTATCTGTCTTAGCTTTTTTTATCACCATCCGAAAAAAGTCCATTTTTTTTAATGCAAACGTTATGGTCTAAAACCCAATTGTAAAAAAATGAATTTAAACGTCGCTCCTCTCGAATCTCAAAACACTGTCGTGAATTGAAAGCAGAGGAGTAGAGGAATTTTTGCTCTACCACATGGTGTATAGACTGTTCCGATAATTATAAATACACTAATGACTAAACGTCAATTCAAAATGCATGCAGAATTCAACCAACTTTTAGCTGCGTCTTGTTGTTTATACATCCGAATTAAAATGATGTTGTCATTTTTTCAAATTTTTCGCACGGAAGTTTGAGAGCAAAGAAAACGGAGTGCGCACAAACGGTGCGCCGTCGGTGGCCTTTCGATCAGAAAACTGGCCAAGGAAGAAGATGTGCTATTTCGTAGACTTCCCGAGACGGGGTAGAAAACCCGGTCCCGCTGACCCTACAATCGACAGAAATGTAAGGAACTATTTCAAGCGTCATCCTTCAGCATCAGTCCGAGATGTGGCGAAAAAGCTAAGTACTTCGGCGACTAATGTTATGCGTGCCAAAGAGAGAATAGGCCTGCAGACTCGTCGGAAACAGAAGCAGTCAAAACGAAGCACCAAATAGGCTGAATTTGTGAAACCGAGGGCTCGAAAGCTACACGTCAAACTGCCGACCAAAAAATCGGGCTGTGTTATCATGGACGATGAAACATAAAACTACACAAAACTCGATTATAAAACTCTGCCGGGATCACAGTTGTATACCTCGCTGAAGGGAAAGGATGTGCCTGGATCAGTGAAAGCCATTTACATCGAAAAATTCGGCAAGAAGGTAATGGAGTGGCAGGCCATATGCGGATGTGTAAAAATATCTCGTCTATTCATAACGACAAAAACAATGAATGGTCAAATATACGTGAAGGAGTGTCTGCAAAATAAGTTGCTATCCTTGATCAAACAGCATAACAAGCCTACAATCTTTAGACCTAATCTTGCTTCCTGCCATTATTCTAAATATGCACTACAGTACAAAAGGAACAATGTCACATTTGTACCAAAGGAGATGAATCCACCAAACTGCCCCGAGATTCGCCCTATCGAAATATTCTGAACTTTGTCGAAGGTGAAACTGAGAACAACACATGAAACCAGCGGACAGGGTTCAAAAATTTAAGAAAGATTGGCCAAAAGTGGTGAAAATGGTAGGAGAAAGCACTGGGCAGAAGCTTATGAGTAGTGTTAAGGGAAAAGTTAGAGAACTCGCCTACCCTACGAAAAAAACAAGCAAATTGAAATAGAAGATGGAAAGAAAACATTGTTAATTACTATGTTTGTGAATAAAATAATCAAAAATCACAGCATGGTCTATTTTTATTTGAGAAAGAAAGAATATTTATATTTTTCGGAACAGTCTATAGTTGGATATCGTAGGAGTTTTGTGGTTCGTGATAGAGCAACGATTTGTCATTTTTGACAATTGACTTTAAGGCCCTACTCATGAGTTACTCGAGATATCTTGATAAAACTTACTAGTTCTATCTTGTATCCTATTATATGAAAGTAATCAATGGAAAACTAGCAATTTTAAATTTGTTCACTGCTTTAGCACCCCATTGCACCAAAGTACACCTTGCACCTTGAACCTTGCGCTTTTTGATACTAGAATGTTTTTTTTTGTTTCGATACGCTGTTATTTTGACAAAATATATGAGGGTTTTTTCGTTGTGTGTTATATTTTTAGGGCTGATTCATAAAGCTTAGGTCTGATGTGCTGGTACTTCCTGAGCCAAAACCTATATCCATGTTTTTCTTGACCATCCAGACCATATAGGCAGAGTAGGTCTCATAACTCATCTTCTTCTAGGTGTACTGAGTTTCTGTAGCGAACTGCTATTAATTGTGCTTTCAATGAAGACAACTCTATGCCCAGGGAAGTTGAGAAAATTTCCAACCCGAAAGGTTCCCTCGACCCGACCGGAATTAAAATGTGCATCAGTACCATTTAAGAAAGTCCCATTTGGTGCTAATGTTGGACTGAGAACAGCAAATTTTGACGCTTAGAAGGTCCAAGATAAACTAATACATGGAGCCAAAACTTCGACTTTAAACACAATTCGAAAATAAGATTATAAAAACATTGCAAAATGTTTCATACAAAAAAAATCCTATTGATATCAAATATTTGTTGAAAAATTATTCGTATTAAATCCCGCATGCAAAACCACCCCTATTACTAAGCTATGATACGGAGATGTGTGTCAAACAAGCGACGAACCTCAAATGTCACGTCAAACTATTTTTTATTGAAAGAAGGAACCGGACTTAATCATTCCTGCGTGAATCTAAGCAATACCAGCCAAACACACGAATCACTTATGAAAACGATAAAATTTGAGAATACTTCCAGACATCCTGAATTCACCAACTATAACGTTCGACAACCATGTGTAACCCCCTCTTAAACTATGTGCGCAACTTTTCAACCCGACGTCCAGATGTCTCACGACGCAGCATAACTGATGCCCATCCACACATTCCGTATCATTCTCTGCAAACACCTATTTAACCAACAAATGTTTCACCTCCCATAGCAACGATCACCGTTCAACCAGACACCTCAAACCACCCCCCAACAACGAGATAACCCATAGAGTGTCGTCGTTTGGCACCGATCCCAACCGCCACATTGTCATAGAAACGCGCTGGGTGAGGCACCACACACTTCAGTACTGCTTGAAGAGTCGAAGCGAAGGGAGGCCCCCCGAGGAGTCAGTCGTCGAGATAGCTGTGCGCGCATACACAACTTTTCTACACATATTTTATATGTTATTTTTCTTCGCCGTCGCGCATTCCCCTGCCGCAACCTTTGCTGCCACCCGGTATTTACCATCGGACCGTTTTCCGTTCCGTTTAGTGTTTGTGTGTTGTGTCGTTCCGTCCCTTTCTATCTGGTCGGAAAAGAGGGACGCTAAGCACTGCTGTTGTGCTATTTCGCTTCCTCTGGTTCTCGCCGTCGGTCGAGTGTATGGAACCGATTTCGTCATTTTCTATGTGTTACTACACATTGTTGATGTCGAATTTCGAGGCTTAATTGGGCTCATTTTCGGGGCTAGCAAGATTTTTTTCGAATTTCGGTGTAGTATCCGCTGTTGGTGGACCGTTTTGTGAGGATTTAAGCGTCCGTGGCCTCCCCCTCGGTGTGGAGGCGCAGTGTTGATTTTCCTCTGGCTGCCTTGTGACGACGGTGGGTTGAGCAAGAGCGCGAGTGAGAACGCGACAGGGAGGGGGATCTACTCGTAGTGCATAGTGTGTTGGAAAAAGTGTGCTACTGATAGCGGGCTTATACCTTAGAGATCCGTGTTTTTGGGTGTGATAATCGCTCTACAGCCGCGCGCACAGTTCATTGCAGTTGATTCAGTACCCTCCGCTTGCAGCGAAGCAGATGTGAGAAGAATGCAATTGACGTGCGGGACGACCAGTGTGGAAGGTTTACAGTGCTGATATTATCGGGGCTTTGAAGCATAGAACCCACGATCGCGCATCGGCTGACGATCGAACAGCTATAGAGTTGGGTTGGGAAGACAAAAGCGATATTCCGGGTGTGCGTGCGTGTGTTTAGTGTACCATGGAGCATAGATCATAAAGTGAGTGTAAGTTTTGTGGTACCGAGAAGGAGCGAGAAAGAGCCAGAGAGCATAAAACAGAAGAAGGGAAGTAAGAGTGCTGCTGCTGGGATCAAGTTTACAGAATGCGACTATAGAGTGATCGCATCGACGTTTTGTAAACGCAGAGACAATATTTTCTTCCCAAGTGGCCTCATACAGTGGGATCATTTTGTTCCTCCCCTTGAGTCGGCTGGAGAGTTAATTAGTGAAATCTTGAAGTCAATTGCGTTGCGCGAATTGGCTGATTCATCCGCCCGATTCCAAGAGAAGTGAGAGCGAGGGAGTCATCGTAGTTGGTAACTCCAGCGCAGAAGATCGCGTCGATGATCTGATCGTGAATATATGTCAGCTTGGGTGTATAATTGGTACGGCAAGCAATGCAGGTGGTGTCAGTGATTGTTGCTGCAGCGAATTACCGTCCATCGACTTTCAATCACATACTTGAACCTGCCGTCGATGACGATGATGCTTGTACAAGCAGCCTGAGCTAGCAGAGATTAATACACAACACACAAACGAGAAACACTTGAAAAAAGTAAAGATCGAATCTTGTGTGTACCAGCTGAATGTGAACGGGCCAAGCTGTCGAGGGATTTCGAGTTGAGATTGCTGCCGAATGACGTCACGCTCCATGACTTCTTGTTTCGCTAGCTGCTACTTAACAAACGAAGCAGAATAAAATAAAATAAACCCAGAACCACCGCCCCTGCCTGCTGCATTTAACCAACGACATATGATCGGCGAGCATTTGGTGTTCAATGTGTGTTGACAGCTCATCCGGAATCGAAAATTATGAGGAAAACTCACATGCTGATAAGCAACGCCGATGAGTTCAAAAAATGTTGGCAATATGTTACCGCAGTGTGATTCCAATAACGAAAATAACAATGTGATAGACGCGGATGTTGCGAATACTAACACTACCACCACCACTCCCGCCTCTACTACCACAAGCGCTAATAGTTCGACGGCCACCGCGACCAGTACCACCACTAATCGCGATCATACGGCAGCGATGTGCAAAATACCATCGACCATTGCTTCTGATGGCTGGCTGGGATCACCAACGACTACGACGACGACGACGATGATGGCATCTGCTGGCAGTGCCGATTCAACAACTAGTAATAGCAACAATAACAACAATAATAACACCACCAACGAGTTGGACATGATCAATAGCAAGGACCCGTACGCCGAACTCGAGAGATATCTGGAAAAGGTCAAGGTAAGGAAAAAAGTCAGACATTAGATCGGGGTTTAGCGATGGTAGTTTTGCGACCCAATGTGAAGGGCATACTCGATTGGTCAATTTTCTCCAAATTTATCGTTGTTCGGATGGAATTGATAGGAGTTTTGGATAATAAAACGGGAGAGCGAAAACAAAAACACCTAATGTATCGATAAGAGCATAGAGTTTTTGGAAATTGGAATTAGGAAATGTCAACAACAGCATCAAATAGAAGAGAAGTTCCACTACCTATTGATGAAACATGTTTGTTGAATTGGTTTGTCACTTGCGAGTAGCTTCGTCATTGGAGGAGCTTACTGCCGTGTACATTATACCTGCATTGAAACCACCGCACCCCCCCCCCCCCCCCTTGCCATCCACTAATAGTACTAAGTCTAAGCTTTAATATAAGTAGCAGTTCTTAGTTCCCAGTTTGCCACCTTATCCCCTATATGCAATCAATGTTGCGGTAAAATGAAGTTAAAAAGTGCTCTAACTTTACAAGGAATGCATAAATCTACATGATGTCTTCACCAAAACATGTTATTTTATGTTGTTTACATTTGCTCTAATCATAGTTTGCATAAAAAATGTATATATGAAAAGTTAAGTAATAAAAACTAATTTTAAAGGGGTTGTCATCAAAAACGACTTATATCTCCAAAACTACGTTACATATAAATTTTTAATCTTGTACAAAGTTTCATATTTTGAACAGGTCTACAACTTTGACGAAGAAAATATCTCTCTATCTATTAAGCAAAATAAGTTAGTTTTTTTTTTTTCATAGTAGGCGATGAAATTTTTTTGAGGTTACCAAACTATGCACGGGAAATGATCCTCTTACCATATAAAAAATATTCAGGAGAACTAGACAAATTCGAACTCACACTTCACAAGAGCTCCACACTGAAGCATCAATTCTGGGTAAAAAAATAAAATATCGAAGAACGTTGAATTAATGAGAACGATGACGTTCTCTAATGGCATATTTAAAAAAAAAATTGTTTTTGTTTTTTTTAATTTTTTTTATTAATTTTAAAAACAAAAATAATATAAAAAAAAAAAAATATAGTAAAAATTTGTTGTTTTTAATTTTTGTTTTTTTTTTTTATTTTTTTTTTTATATTATAAATAATTTTTTTTTTTTTTTTTTTTAAATATTTTTTTTTGCCCCTTTTTTTTTTTTTTATAAATTTATTTATTTTTTTTTTAAAGGGTGGGGTAAATTTGTTAGCGGGGCCTCTTCCCTCTGTGGGTTTCTATTCTAGTTGGCGCCGTTGAGTTATCTTAAGACGAAAAATCTCTGATCACGTCTTTGTTGTTGTTTCGTATTTACGTGACTTTCAGCCTGAGGTTGGTTCGTCACGCCAGGAAGATGACCTGGACCCTACATATCGAACCCATCAACACATGGGCCGGGACCGACGGCTTTACTTCCTTTCCGTAGGAAGACGTGATCAGAGATTTTTCGTCTCAGATAATCCCAACAGCGCCGATTGGAATCGATATCAGACCGACTGGGGTGAGTGGCAAACACGCTTACCACTACACCAACGACGGAAGTTAAGTCGACGAAGCATGACAAACCTTCTCAAGAGGCTGAAAGTCACGGCACGTCAGCGTAAAAAAAAAGTCTCAAATTCAAATGTTCATGTGTGCTCCACTAACATTCCGAGATGATAAATCCCATTGAACTGCAAGAAAATATTACAACTCTCGCGCTGGATGTATGTAAAACATGTCTTCATTCAATAACAACATATCCGTTAGTAATATCTTCATTCTCTAGTCAAATTCCAGTTCCATCTAAAATCCTTAGATTCTTTTCTTAAGGATGATCCCAAAAACTGCAATCGATATTCGTCAATTATAATCAAATTCAAATCGAACAGTTCAATTTTTAAATTTAGTTAAAGCCTATTGTTGATTTGCGTTTGGCTAGGACGACTTATCGTAGATAAGCAGCGGAATTTAGTGTTGATATAAATGGTAATGACAATCATTTCAAAAATTTCGTCTTCATTGTGTGAAGAATTGTAATATTCACAGTTTGAATGAAACATTTATTATTCTGCGTTATCTAACAAACATGAGCATGAGCATGATTGACCGCCCACGGATGCTACTCCGATATTACCATATCAGCTGTATTTACACAAAGAACCAATAGATGATGTTTGGGACTAACATACATCCTCAATGTGTAGAAACTGGTGACCCATTATGAAGCAATACCGGCGCTGGCCGTGCCCGAATGCTGGTCAAGGAGGGAATGGGAAGGAACGTGATGACATGATACTCGCTTTGAAAAAAGCCGAGAAATCCTCTGCACTTCCACGAGAAATCACTGGGAAAAGGTCAGCAGCAGGGTTCGTTTTGGTTAACGATACGCTGAAAGTATGTAACTAGCACTATCCGCCAAAAGCATGGGACCGCTCCTTCAAGCAACAGAACAACGAACGCCAGTTGCACCGCACCCCGAATAGTCCGGCATGACCTAATCACCGTAAACTCGTAAATAATGATGATCGCTTTTTCTGCCAGTGTAGGTAATAGTTAGTCATGAGCAGCGGCATGCCCTCTTTTCTGTGGATATCCTGCAAATAGAGATAAGACAATTTGGGTCGCCCCTCCGACTGGTGGCCCATCATAGCATTAGTAACTGATATTCATTATATTGATTCCTACGCTCATTAATTTGGTACCAACCGTGGGAGACTTGGTCCTATACCCAATGCTTGCTTTATCTCTAATCCGTTCAACTACTCGCAATATTTTGTGAACAAACTTTCGATCACATATTTTAGTGCGTTGATAACAATCAAAAAGTGCCATCTAACCTATTTAGTAAATTTACGTACAACTTATGAAAATTTATACGTAGAGCTAACTTTGACCGTAATATAGATTCTCCGTGGTATTTGGGAAACTCTTCACAGAAAAAAAAGATGAATCTCAAAAGACGCGTAAAATTTCCCCTCGTTCATTTGTAAGCCAAAGCAAGTGTAAATAAAGAAATCGCTCGGAATCTTTCATACAACAGACTAGATTCAGGCGTTATCTGGCTTAAATTTAGAAGAAATATCCCATGAACTTACGCCAAATCTAGCGTTACATTTATGTGCATTAGATAACGCAGAAAATAACAAGTTTCTTTCACACTGTGTTTAAAGATTTTTCAACATGCTGGAGTAAACGAAACTACAGATAACAACAATTCAGCAGGATTAAGAAATATCAGTACCTGAACCATCTGTTGTGCATTTAACTGATCATGTTTTTTATTGTTGCATGAAGCACGTAATCAATTATAATGTTTCAAAATTGGAAATATCCTTCTTATCAACATCCAACCCTGGGAATGGTCAACAATTTCTGCTAGAACCAAACAAAGAAACACAACTCAAGCCTCGGTTGAGATGAAATAAAAATACCTAATAACGTTTACTACCTCATAACATTTCATCTACGATATCCATAGTTTCTGAAATCGCAGCACATCCTAGAGTTCCACACTTCAAAAAGTAATTTAAAAAAATATCTTACTTGAAATCATATACATTAGTCAGCTAAAATTTTTGTTTGAGATCCAAACTTCTGTCGGATTTTCAGTGTTTCTGAACATATGAAACTTCTGGGAAAGTCATTTCGTATTTATGTGACTTTTTTCGTATTTATGTGACTTTCAGCCTGAAGCTTGTTCGTCATGCGACCTGGATATCGAACCCATCAGCACATGGGCCGGGACCAACGGCTTAACATCCCTTCCGAAGGACGATCAGAGATTTTTCGTCTGGGAAAATCAGAAGTGCGCCGACTGAAATTGATACCAGACTGATTGGGGTGACAGGCAATCACGCTTATCATTGCACCACCGGCGCCAGCTGGGAAATTCTAATCTCAAAACAAGATGAACAACATTTTTTCAAAATGCTTGACGATCATTGACTTGATTATTCAAGTTCAATTTCACCCCAATTTAATTTTTTCCTAAAATTTACTGTTCACTTAAGTAAGTACTGAAATAAGTGATCATTTTTTCTGATTTTCATCAAAATTGACGAAAGAATTTTCATGAAACCGTAAACTTTCAACTCCGTATAAAAATCCTCGCACATGCAGCGACTCGTGGTTGGCAGTATTCTGAGCTAACATTATACCACAAAACGGCGTGACAATGATCACTTTTTACAAGCTTTCATGTTTTTGAAACAAGTAGGTCTTATGCCTCTGTCAATCTGCATGATTTTTTAGTCATGTTGGGTGTTTTGTTTATCTATATGAATATATTTATATTTATATGACATATACAATTTTAACGCATCGATATGAGGTAACACTGTGTGTGTGATTTGTGAATTTATGTGAATTTAAGTTCCAACAAAAAAAAGATAAGATTTAAGTTCTCTGAATGACTCATATGATGTGAGATTTCTACATAAAGTATAAAAATGTTAGATAACGTGCAAGATTACGGCTAAATGTAGGCAACTATGATGAAAATCACTAGAAATCACTACATACATCCATTTATTTTCGTACAATGGTAATATTTTAAGGACATTATGCAATTGATTCAGTTAATTGGAACTCAGCCAAACAAAAATAAACTGCGTCAAAGTTAATGACATCGTATGTTTTAAATGCCACTTAATGCCTGAGTTATACAGTAAAATCCACGTTTTTGGTATTTTGGCAAGTATTCTGAAACTTCTCTAACTTCAGATTCTTGTGAGAATTTGGGTGGAAAATAAATGACTGGAGCAAGCGGATTTTGTTCCGAATTCTAAGCTGATCTTGCTAGGCATTTCTCATTAATTTTAAAATCCCAGTAAAACAACATTCTGAACGGATATTTCATGAGATTATTATGGAATATTTCGAATGATTCGGAACCAATCTGATTCAAGATTTTGCTTTTAGTATGCTAAGATTTTTGTTTTTACAAATAATGATTTTGAACAGGACCTGGGCCTGAACATGGAAGAGTCTTGTTGGGAACTGTGAGTATTCGGAGCAAATTGGTTTTGGATCTCTGATTTCATTATGCTCAGAATTTGTTTTCATTTTATAAAACACTTCAACAAACGTATTGGTAGACTGATTGTAGCATAGCATAGCATAGAATTATCCGACCATACACTCTCCTGGATTGGCTGTTGTAGAGACGATGGAAGCGCCAGAAGAGCTGCCATGGGTGTGACAGGCTTTACATCCATCGTTCTCTTTGCTCAACACCTGGCCAGGTCCTTATGATCAGCATGCTACCTTGATAGACATCTGGAGTTGGAAATTGGATGGAATCTTTGGGAAGGATTTCCTTGGCGAGATAGCATATGTATATTTGCTTTGATATGAGATAAGTTTTAAGATGAATAGGTAGTTGGGAGTGACGGAGCTAAGAAAATTAATGCACTCCTTTGTCGTCCACTTTTCTGGGCTTGAACACAGGGGTTTCTTACTTGTATCCGGGCTCCAAAGCCAATGGTGAAGAGCCTTTTCTTGCGTGAGAGGTTGTCTGTCGGTTGACACATGAGCACTAACTCTTGTTCTAGCATTTTACAACTTATGGTTATAGCGCGTATACTCGCTTTCTCAAAAGAGAAAAGCAAAGAGCACGATACGGAAAGGAAAAAGAAAATACAAAACCCATATCCCATTTAAAAACCCAAGATCAATGGAAACGCGAACAACTACAAATACCAATAAAGAAATGAGAACTGAACTGTTTGGAACAGTTTAGCCATAATGAGTATAAAGAGGGGTGACCCCATACACCTCCATACCTCTTACGCCAAAGTCACGAGTTCGAATCTCACTTCCGGACCAGGTACGAAAATACCCAAAAGGTATTTGAGTGACTGCGACGGGAGATTAATCAGCCCAGGGCTGTTGTGGTCTTCGCGTCGTTTCTAAAAGTGAGAAAACTGTAAATGCCTACAAACAGTCGTCATTCCAATCCGGCACTTTATCGAAGTTCTTGGAATGCTTTCATTGAAAGCTTCAGCACCGATGGCTCACACAGGATAGCTGCTGCAGTATTCACAACTGGCATCGTGAGTCTCTGTATGCGAGATATTCGGCACACTTGAAAAATTTCAAACGATCCTAGAACCACACAGTTCATGCAAACATTTAATCTCATCAGTAAAAACGTATTAGTAGATTGATTGTAATTGAAAAACTAGGAAAATTTAAGCTAACACGTGAAGTACTTGAACACTCGGCACTTAAGAAGTCTGCAAGTCGCAGACGAAATGTGTCTAACTAAGATAAGCATTTTAAGTGGAATCACACGTTTACAAGTGATTGTTTGAAAAAGTAAATGTTTCAGTTTTTTTATTTTTAAAAAGTGAACAAGTGAAGTCTCTAAGTTTTTCAACTCATATTTTGTTTCGAATGGCACTCAGTACTTTGAGTGTTCCTTGTTCAGGTTTATGAGTGAATTTTGCTAGAAAATAATGTTATGACTTATGAGCGAACCTTTTTCTGAGTGCTGAGCAAATGCTTCACTAAATTGTGTATCTGAAGTTTTCTGTTTTCTGATATAATCCTCCTTGGTATTTCAATTGAGTCATGTAGACATGTTAGTAAATCAAACAAGACATTGTGAGTGCATCTTATTTGCGTTTTTTGATAGATTGTGATCGAATCTTCGTTGGAGTATTTGAACAAATCTTATTCAGTATTTTGATTTAATTCGGATCAGAATCTTTCGCAAGGTTTTGAGTAAATTTCTCTATCTAGAGTTTCTTATAGTATTCATAACGTGTTCTGCTGAGGATTGTAAGCTTATTTGGTTCGAGATGATTATTAATTCATATCCAAACTTTTAATAAAATTTATTAAGGACATTCAGTGTCCAATGCACATAATTTTATTATTTTGTGCTTATCATTCACGGTATTTTGGGTGTTTCCCAATAGTCCAAATTTATTTATTGTAGGGCTTATTACGGTTCTCACTTCACCCGTGACACCGGTAGTAAAGACAGTGATTCCCATTTGATTTGCACGTGAGTTTTTTCACCGTGAAGTGCCACCCGTAATAAGGCCGCACAGGTGCTATATTTTAAATCTTTTCAAGTAAAAATACGATTGATATACCTGAGTGGAAATAACAATCTAATCACGATGTGAAACTGGTGTTGTATTCAAAAGAGTCAATATAAATGTTTGAAAAACATCAGGCAGGTCATCGAGAAGTAATGAATGCCGCTGCCAAATTCAACGATTAAATTGTGATATGCTAGCTGTTTCTCGAAGAACTGGATGCTCTTAGCTAACCTGATATGACACAGGCAATTATTCATTTATTCATTTCTTTATGAAGGTGATTTCAGACCAAAGATGCATAAATTCAGTGGCAAATAATATGAGATGTCTTGAATTCGTGTAATATTAAAGTCATATGTAATATTCTATTCTTATAATTTTATTTTAAAACTTTCACAAGGCTTTTTGGTGCATGAAAGAAATTGAAAATAATGAAATTTTAATAACCTTCCTTGGGTGTTCAAATTGTGTGACGAATACGGTGTTTCGGGTCATATTGACCCGGATTTCAAACTCACATTGTAGAAAGTTTATATGATAAAATTTTAAAGTCTTTGCAGTGAAAATGCTTGTTGGAGTTCAATTTTCAGTTCCTGGTGAGTTCTGCTCTTTTTGATCCGATTGGCCACAAGGAATCTGTGCCGGAAGAGGGCACATTTTTTCCAACAATCCGTAAGCCGGCGACAGATACAAGTTTTCATCGGAAAATGCTCTTCGACGGCTCAAACTTCATGATTTTTCATGAGAATTCTACTTCGATTTCAGGACCAATGAAACTTAATATGATTAACGAAAAGTCAAGAAAATTCAAACTTCTAGATGATTATTTCAGAACGTTATAGCATTTTTAAAATCCATCCCGGGTCATATTGACCCTGACACCTAAAAAAGGTTAAGGAGTGTATCGAAAATAAGCTATCCACAAACTTTCTTTCAAATTATGTTGAAACCCGATATTTTATTCATACAAAAAATTGATCTTTTATTGTACGAGGTTAAACTTGAACATAATGAAGACCGGATGAAATTTAAGTTATTCCTTCACGAATTTTCGATCTTTGGATCGAATGCTCTTCATCAAGTTCCGGACAAGTGTTGCATCGCATTTTTTAGACGCTTGAGCCCAAATTTTTTTGAACTCCTGCATGTTCCCAGCTGCCTTACCAGTCTTCTTGAAGACCCTCTTCACGATTGCCCAGTAACGTTCGATGGGTCGAAGCTGAGGGCAATTTGATGGATTGATATTTTTCTCAACGAAATCTATACCCTTTTCCGCAAGCCAATTGAGAGTGGTTTTGGCATAGTGAGCCGACGCAAAATCCGGCCAAAACAGTGGAGGTGTACTATGCTTCTTATATAAAGGCAACAATCTCTTCTGGAGACACTCAGCTCGATAGATTTCCGCATTTATAGTTCCGGTAGTGTAAAAAATGGTTGACTTCAAACCACAGGAACATATTGCTTGCCATACCAGTACCTTTCGACCGAATTTCTCCACTTGAATCGACCTGTCCGCATCGCTCACATCCTCCCCAACGACGGCAGTAAAGTATTGTGGACCTGGAAGGGTTTTTGAGTCCTCCTTTACATAGGTCTCATCGTCCATCAAAACGCATGCATCCGGACGCTGCAAAAGACGCGAATACAATTTCCGGGCCCTTGTTGCTGCTCGCTTCTTCTGTTCTGCACTTTGTTTCGAAATTTTCTGCTTATTGTAGGTCTTCAGGTGGTTTCGCCTCTTGATACGCTGGATCATTCCGACACTCGTTCCTGCTTTTTGGGCCAAATCACGTATTGACATTGATTTGTTCTTCATGATTAGAGATACCACATTCTGCTCCAGTTTCGGGTGGGAAGAACCGGGTTTTCTGCCTCTTCCTGGTAGCTCATCCAAAGAATAGTGTTCCCCAAACTTATTAATGATGGTTTTAACACTCGCATGATGAATTCCAAACCGCTTCGCCAATTTTCGCATAGTAATACCCTTCTCACTTAGCCATGTGTCCAGAACCTTAATTTTCACTTCCTTTTCAATACGCGACATTTTGAAAACGCAGAATTTGAACCGCACAAACAAGTAAACAAAAGAAAGCTGACAGTCAAACGCACAGCATGCAGTGTTCAGAGCATAAAAAACCATCACAAATACATGCGTACAACGCAAATGTATGTGGATAGCTTATATTCGATACACTCCTTAACTGTGCATCTGGAGTACTGCTATAAATTACGAACTCAAGTAAAATCTACCCGGGATTCAACTTGAATCGCATCTTTCTCACAGGTATGAAAGAATTTAAAAAAAAATCTAAGTAGACTTCTTATTAAAGCAAATTAATCATAGGCATTATTTTAACAGCATTTTCCATTTAAAATAAGTTTTCAGATACTTTGTGTATTTTAAGTTAATCTTTCAACATTCTGAGGCGACTTTCTATTGATTTTGATTCAATCTCTATCAAGATTGTGTGCAAATTATATGCGGAACTTTAATGGAGCTGTGACCGTTGGTTTTCCAAGATTTTTATTATTTTTTATCGTATTCTGGCTTCTGGAATTCTAAGAAATGGATTCTGCTCAATTTTTCTATGCAATCGTGCTCGGTAGTCGAAATCAAATTCACCCAGCGCAGGATTTTGGTAAGAATGAACATCGAATCGTGTTAAGGGTTTTGCGGTGTCATAAAGAAAAACACTGGTTGGAGATTCTGAGCCTATTTTACTCAGATTGATTGTGATAATGACTTGTTCGGTATTATAAACGAATTTTGCTCAGAGTTCAACAATTCAACAATGTTCAAATGATTTGCATTGCGAATGAATTTTAATTTGGATAAGGAGTAAATTATTCCAGTTGAATCTTTTTTAGAATTTCAGGGAAATCTGTCGGGCTGGCATTCAGATCGTATCTCTTCTTCTTTCTTTATCGTGTATTCACTTTACTCTCAGTTCTCAAGGGCTGGTTTGCTGGTTATTTTTTTTCGATTTCTCAGCCGATTATTATATGAGGATTAATATTGAGCGCATAGAACACTTTTGGCAATAGCGTAACTTGAGCTCAAAAGAAACGGTCTGAAGAAATAGCACCGACATTCCTTTTACATTTTTAAACACATAAAAAATAACACTTTTACGGGCGTTTGAGTAAAACGATTGTTATTCGAAAACTAGGAAAATTTAAATTACCCCTTCACTTGACCACTTTTAAAAAAAAAAAAAAATACATATCTGAAACACATTTGCAATCTATCACTAGTAAACGCCGAGCAAATTCCATGAAATTCCACTAAAAAAGCTTATCCTTTGAGATAGGCCTATTTCGTCTGCGACTTACAGACTTCTTCAGTGTCTGAAGACATAGCAGAGACACAACGAGAGCTTCCTGCTAGAATTTTTTAATGGATGTCTATTGATGGTCTATTCTTGGGTGTTTCCGATGAAGTGAATAAGCTTCTGTTCAACACATAATGAAGTGGTCTTCAAAACTAGATGACGTGTGCGTAAGGCTAATTGTCCTTGTTCAGGCTTTTCAACGGTCTGACAATGGCAATGGCGATGCGAGTCGATACTAGAACAGACTTTTCAAATACTGCATTCCAAGAATTATTGAGAAATTTTCAGAAAATTTCATAGTGATATTAAAATGAAAGAGGATTAGAGGCACCAACAATAATATATCCAGCAGGTCTGTTCCTGATATCAAGCTTTACTAATCGCATCTCTTAGGAAAGTGAATCCTGATTCAAAAGTGAACCCGTTTCAATGATCCTTCTCATGGCAATTATAGAGGTGCAAAGCTCTAAGCTTCCCTTTGCTGCGTTGATTCAGATCATTGAAACTTTTAATATTTCAAGTAATACCGGTGCTTTTTACTAAACAGAATACCGCTAAATATTCACCCCTTCCACGCGGAAACAACGAGCTCAAATCTCATCCTCAGACAAGTCACATAAAACAGTCTTAGTGACTATAATGGGAGTTGGACCAGCCCGAGCCTGGAAATTTCGTTAACAAAGACAAATAAATACTGTTGATAAGAGACTGTTCAGAATGCTTCTCAACTACCCAGCTAGGGTAGTTCGAGAAAAATGATGCTCGAAATGTTAATCAAACAACGACTTAAATGGGCTTAAGCTTTGAATCTAAATCAACATTCAAAACACATCTACATTCATTGTTGTGTGGAAAATCATCACATATTCTTCATTCCAATCGCACCACGCACTTCAGGAATTCGTCGAGCACCGGAATTGTTGCCTGACATTGTAGCTTCAAAGATCGTCAACAATACAGACGACGACAAACAACAATTACTATACTCACTTGATGAATCGCTAATTGCACTTCTGGTACTTGAACAAATCTTCTCTTTAATCGACTGATTCGATAGATTTGTAATCATTTATCGCTATTGAACGGTAAACTTACTGCACGTCCCTCTATTTATCCAAAGGTAATCTTGTTTTTCCAACACTGAACCAACCAGAGCGACAATGTTGTCCCGTTTCTCGAGTATTCATACACGCGTTAGCAAGCCGGGCGAATGTGCATCGCCGACGCAGCCGCAGCCAACATGGAATTTGGTTTCGACAGCTTTGTCTGTTTGTTTACCGGTATATGCAAACATGATAAGCGGCTTATGTTATTCCCCAAGCTGGGACCGGACTCGGCTCTAGAGATTCGCGAAACACAAGACGCAATTTGTCCAATTTGTTCGCATCGGCAAAGATCGTTCACAGAAAAAAAAGAGCGGCGAATGTGGACACCAAAAACAGCGCGACCCGATCCACTCGAAACCGATAACCTGCGCGCAACGAGCGCCGTATCAGCGTGTTTATAATAACCAAAATAGGGTCAAGATTGACTCATCTTATTACCGAATACGATTGAATAATTGTGCGTCGGGCGAGATCGGGACTTTCACGCGGATATGAGTACCGGCCTATCCTAAACGGGGATGACGCCGATGAGTTCGCTCGTCATTATTTCGGTTTTCTCTTTTTTTTTCGAAGGGTGTTTGCACATGATTATGATGATGTTCGGACTTCATGACCCGTCCAAGGAGACGTGAACTTTGGAGGTCATAAACATTAAACTAGAGTTTTTATTAATGCCATAAAGTAACGAGCCGCCGCCGCTGCCATCGGCTGAAGCTGCTGGTACAGAGAGAATGGTTGCCTAATTGCCCCCTGGCTCGAACGCATATGTTTTAAGCGGGCGCGGGCGGTCGGATCGGTGACTGCGCGGGTTTTTGTTTTTGAGTGAACTTGTGCAACTGAGAAAGTGGCTGGTGACAATAACAATTATGAAAAAAAATTGGGAAATGGTATCGTATGACGGGCCGTCAGCGATTCACATGTTTCGATGTTGGATAAAAATTAGCATGTTATTGAGGTTAGTAGGTGATATCTATTTCAATGGTGAACCTATTTTAGTGAGAGAGAGAGTCTCATTGTACAGTCTGTATAGGCATAATATTACGGTGCAGAGGGTTCATTTCCTGGCCAATAGAAAATTTAAAAATTTTGACTGCATATCGCATCCTGATCACCCTTCTAAAATTTGAACTAATTTCCTGCTGTCACCTGCAGTGACGTATTTAACTCTTCTGGGTAAATCAAATGGAGAGTCATGTCACTGCAGGTGACTTTTATAGCTTCACCAAGTTTCAAACGTCACTTCGACTCTCGGAACAACCCTCACTGTATAATCCAGGGATGAAATAGTAGCCATGATTTTTACGCTCTGTTCAACGTGCCCGAAATACCAATGTTGTTTACAGCGCAGTTGATGCATCTTAATTATAAGACAATAGCGGTTCTAATGAATCACAATTTTTGTTCCTTACATTCATTCGAAAAGGAATGTTTGGCAAAGGCATAGGAAATTGTAGGGAGAGAACATTTTTTCGTAAAGACTGATATGGTAAATCGACAGAGTGATGCAAAAACAAAATTTGAATTTCGCATACTAATTTAGATACGAACTTCAATTAAGTTGTGCGAGGTCAGCTTCAAACTTATTTTTTTTTCATACTTTGATTGGCTACTAAGGAATTAATTTGAACCTGTTTCAGCACTTTGGAGGGAGGTTTTCAAAATCTGCGTCAGCCTAATGCCGAAGAATATTTTTTGGAAAAGAAGTTTTCTCAACAACCCTGGTACATGAATGCAATGGTCATGAAAGTTTGTCATTGTAGTTTGCCAATAAAAAATGTAACAGAAGGTCCGAGAGCTTGCCAAATATTCACTTCAGAATCAGTTTTAAGAATTTTAAGTTGAGAACAACGAACAACATAGTGGATTGTATTAGAATTAAGCTTGTATTGGATTTGGATTGGATTTGGATTGGATTTGGATTGGATTTGGATTGGATTTGGATTGGATTTGGATTGGATTTGGATTGGATTTGGATTGGATTTGGATTGGATTTGGATTGGATTTGGATTGGATTTGGATTGGATTTGGATTGGATTTGGATTGGATTTGGATTGGATTTGGATTGGATTTGGATTGGATTTGGATTGGATTTGGATTGGATTTGGATTGGATTTGGATTGGATTTGGATTGGATTTGGATTGGATTTGGATTGGATTTGGATTGGATTTGGATTGGATTTGGATTGGATTTGGATTGGATTTGGATTGGATTTGGATTGGATTTGGATTGGATTTGGATTGGATTTGGATTGGATTTGGATTGGATTTGGATTGGATTTGGATTGGATTTGGATTGGATTTGGATTGGATTTGGATTGGATTTGGATTGGATTTGGATTGGATTTGGATTGGATTTGGATTGGATTTGGATTGGATTTGGATTGGATTTGGATTGGATTTGGATTGGATTTGGATTGGATTTGGATTGGATTTGGATTGGATTTGGATTGGATTTGGATTGGATTTGGATTGGATTTGGATTGGATTTGGATTGGATTTGGATTGGATTTGGATTGGATTTGGATTGGATTTGGATTGGATTTGGATTGGATTTGGATTGGATTTGGATTGGATTTGGATTGGATTTGGATTGGATTTGGATTGGATTTGGATTGGATTTGGATTGGATTTGGATTGGATTTGGATTGGATTTGGATTGGATTTGGATTGGATTTGGATTGGATTTGGATTGGATTTGGATTGGATTTGGATTGGATTTGGATTGATTTGGATTGGATTTGGATTGGATTTGGATTGGATTTGGATTGGATTTGGATTGGATTTGGATTGGATTTGGATTGGATTTGGATTGGATTTGGATTGGATTTGGATTGGATTTGGATTGGATTTGGATTGGATTTGGATTGGATTTGGATTGGATTTGGATTGGATTTGGATTGGATTTGGATTGGATTTGGATTGGATTTGGATTGGATTTGGATTGGATTTGGATTGGATTTGGATTGGATTTGGATTGGATTTGGATTGGATTTGGATTGATTTGGATTGGATTTGGATTGGATTTGGATTGGATTTGGATTGGATTTGGATTGGATTTGGATTGGATTTGGATTGGATTTGGATTGGATTTGGATTGGATTTGGATTGGATTTGGATTGGATTTGGATTGGATTTGGATTGGATTTGGATTGGATTTGGATTGGATTTGGATTGATTTGGATTGATTTGGATTGGATTTGGATTGGATTTGGATTGGATTTGGATTGATTTGGATTGGATTTGGATTGGATTTGGATTGGATTTGGATTGATTTGGATTGGATTTGGATTGGATTTGGATTGGATTTGGATTGGATTTGGATTGGATTTGGATTGGATTTGGATTGGATTTGGATTGGATTTGGATTGGATTTGGATTGATGGATTTGGATTGGATTTGGATTGGATTTGGATTGGATTTGGATTGGATTTGGATTGGATTTGGATTGGATTTGGATTGGATTTGGATTGGATTTGGATTGGATTTGGATTGGATTTGGATTGGATTTGGATTGGATTTGGATTGGATTTGGATTGGATTTGGATTGGATTTGGATTGGATTTGGATTGGATTTGGATTGGATTTGGATTGGATTTGGATTGGATTTATTTTGCTAGAGAAAAACGCTGGAAAAGTATTAGTGGATTTTGCATCATCTGATGAACCAAATGTCTTTCCAGGCAGCAAGGATACTGGAGCACAATCCCGTACAATTTAACACTAGAATATATTCAGCGATCACTTATTAGCTTTGCAGATTACGAAAGGAGATTCTAGTACGTTCGTCATTCTCTACCATAAGTAGTTCATCTTAGTTTACTATGGATTCAATTGTTATTATTAGTACTATTCAGTTGTTGTTAACTATATTTGTTTGAAGCAAATCTAAGGCTTGAGAATGAAGAATTCTGAAAACACTTATAATCCATTCAAAATGCATGAACGAGAGTATAATAATTCAGTTATTTGCTTCTTCTTGTTCAGAATCACAACAGCTCATGTTTCTTAAATGACGAAAAATGCTCAACAAACCGTGAGAGCAAACTGAAAGTTTTAAAATTAGAAAGAGCTGCTTATGACTGAATAAAGAGTATGCTCTCACCATAGTAGATATCATGTCCCATAGAATTCGAGAATAATTAGTTCATTCTGCCATTTTTTCAGCATAATGGCCTTTGGCCTTATATTTTTAGGCATGCTTTTGTTTTCAGAAAGCGATTAATTGAGCTATAACCATAAGCCATAGGGGTTAGGACTGAAATTAATGCTAAAGTCCTAACCATTTAAAGAAAATGGAGCATCACTTAACCTTCTTAGACTAGATGCTCCAAACGACAATTGTTCTGAAAAACAAAAAAAGGGCATTCTGTTTAGCTTTTCTCTCCGACTATTAATTTCTCATTTACTTTGATCCTTTGGTAGCTACGTGAGTTCCCCGTGACTTCTTAAGATAGATATCAAATCGTCCCTATCTCTAACGGTTGCATGGCCAGGTGAGCGATCGAGGAGTGTCTTCAGGGAGATTATTGCGTAAAGAAATGGATCAGTAACTGGTTCCGTTTAATGGTGGCATGCAATGTCTCCAACGAATTATTCCTCATCGTAGCTCCTTCCACAAGGTGTGCAAACGTCAATGCTAGTGCTAATCAATCATTCATTTTAATGGCCTTTGGTCTCGTAGCGCTCGGCCTTGTGGCCATAGAGCATCTTGTTGATAGTAATATAAAAGAGGCCTTCAATTCATAGATGTGGTAGACGAAAATAAATCACAAATGGCATTTAAAAAGTTGACTTTAGAGATTAAGAGTCTTCGGGGAAATCTATTCTTTTGACATAATTTTTAAAAGTCACTAAATGCCTGAAAACGAGATGGGAGAAATGTGTTTTAACATTTCGCGACGGAGCCTCGATATTTATATCAAAGTTGTACAAAATATTGCTACGATAAAACTTGCCATACACAGCTCCAAAACGCGCAAGTGTCGAAATACAATGCTTGTTCGTTTCAAAAATATAGTTTTATCACCATAGATTGTACCTGATATATTTCTAAAATTTCCATATGTTTTACTAAGTTGAAGTTAAAAACTTATGCATTCGTAAATGACTGGCTGGATATTTCTGGAATTGTTCTTCTTCTTCTTCTTGTTTTTAGATATCTCAAACTTTTTTTTTTTTTGTTGAGGCGTAGAACCACTGCGGCCACTGAGTTGAACTTTTGTGGTATTATCTCAAACTTATTGCTTCTCGCAATTAGCTTATTGCCTGACTTCAACTTAGTGGTCCAAATTCACTTGCATAGTTACTAATCAAGAGCTCTTCATGTCAGAAATATGTTTACAGTAGTACTAGTATGATTGTTTGGCTCACCCTAGGAATCGAGACATTTTCCTTCGCTTAGAAATCCAAAGACTATTACCGGGAATCGGCCACCTCCAGTATGGTGTTGCACTGTAGTTGCGCATTTACTGACTGTGGTAAGTGAGCTGAACTGTTTCATAAATCTGTCTTCAAGGACTTCGGAGCCTTAAATTAATTCTTATCTTATTTCGAAACTTGTGCGATTGAGCTTAGTTGAGCTCAAACACATTGAAAAACCATGTATATGCACTTTGGCCTATGATAAGTAAGGAAAATTGGAATAAGGTGAGAGCACAGCTTCCATTTTTCAAGACAAATGGAGCAAATATTCTTGAATTTCATTCTTCAAGTTACCATACGATGCACCTCTTAAACGTGTGTATGTCAACTGTTTTTCTAAGAGGGTTATTCCGAGAGTCGAAGTGACGTTTGTCACTTGGTGAAGTGAGAAAAGTCACTTGCAGTGACGTGCTCTCCTGGGTAAATCAAAAGGAGAGTCACGTCACTTCAGGTGACTCTTCTCACTTCACGAAGTGACAAACGTCACTTCGATTCTCGGAATAACCAGTTAACTCCCACTGGCTGGCAGTGGCATTATGGATAAAATCTTCCTGCAATCCTCTTTTTAGTGTGTTTTTGCTATAAGCTTGGATCCGGGAGGTAGCAAGTGACAGCTCTATCTAAACTCAAATAGCCCATTTCAAGAACGCAAGCTCTCAATCGCACTCTAACGCATTCTTTAGGGTACAATACTTAATGAACACGTATATGATACATCAATTAAGATATTTAGATATGATATGACTTACCAGATCATCAATAATCTTACCTCGATTTCAAGTTTCCACGTTACTAACATTGTAATTTGTTTCCTAGGTCCACAAACTATGCAACAGTGACACTTTCAATATATTGTATCCGTCGTAGAAGTTGGTCTCTTCTTCAACACTACATATTCCTAATATTAATGAGCACATAATTGGCACTTAGAATCATTTAAATACACCGTACATACTGAAATTGGCAAAAGACAACACGCTGCAAAAATTTTCACGCCTGTCGTCAAGCGCGGCCTACCACGATCTTACCAAGTAAACTGTCAAACGTTCAGGTGAATTTGAGATCGCAGATAAATGTGACTTTTTTTTCACGATGTGCCAACGATGGGAAATTTGGTGCAAAAAGTCTAAATATTTAAAGAAACAGGATCCATCTAAATATTATATCGGTTACATCTGACAAACGCCAATCACTCCTCGACCCACTAAGAATAGAAATTAGCAAAACTGAAGAACATCCGGAAATTTTTTGGAGAAAAATGCTTCAAATGTGATTCAGAAATAGCACTAAATACAAATAACAGAACGAATTTTACACTTGTTATTATATTCAACGGTTGTTCAAATAAAGGAACATCGCTTAGGCGTTCTTGAAAAAACGTTAAACGAAACAAAAACCAAACAGTGAACCATGTGAGCCATGTTCACGGTACCTTGGGGGCATACCGCAGTTCACAACTCAAAGGTTGTCCTTCAATTCAGACAATGGTGGCAAACCTGAATCGCTATTCAAAGGTGCCCGATGCCTCCACTGCTATTCAACCACGCTCTCTGCCAGTACACACACCCTCCGGCTTGCAGGTACCGAAATCCACCCAAAAACAGAAACAAAACGCTTCGGAAAAAATTCACAAGCATAATGATTTGGCAGACCCAAAGCGCTAGGGCCGGAATTTCCAGTTGGCAACCCGTAGCACACGGTCAAACCGATGATCGGTCCGAGCGTTCAAGGTTGCTATCTATTAACCTAGACACCGCTGCGCGAGGCGAGCGCACTACGGTTTGATCCGACATCCGAGGCGCGAGTTGTGTGCGCACTCACAACAGCGAAAGCTAGTTTTGGAGCCAAATTAACAACTTTCTTTAAAAGGCCAAAATGTCAGTCACTCAGTCAGTCAGTCGGCTGTGAATGAAAAAAAAAAACCCCGAGCGCAAACACAATAATAACAATACCAGCCATCCACAAACAATTTGCCGGAGTATATCGCCACAAACGACGACGGCAAACAGACATCGACAACACAAACGGACGCAAAACCAAAAAGGAAGGAGAAATTTACCAAGTCACACTTCCATTTGCATTTTTTTATTTTATTTCAATCTCTGAAATATCTCTTTTATGAATATTTTATCATCTTCTTTTGTGAAAAAAATATTAATTTCTTTACAACAAGCTGGTTAATGAATTCATGAAACACGTCAGTCCCCCGTTAGTTTGTTGTTTTCGTATCTTTACGTGATAATCTTGTTAGTTTGATAGCGATCGAGCGCTGAGTCGGCACCGTAGCTGCTATCATCAACTGTCAGGTATTCCCACGGACTCAGCTCCTCGTTCAACATGCTCCAAATGACTGGATTTCGCTTGCCACGCGACGAGAAGAACGTGTCCTGGCTTTGGGCCAGGTTTTCCAAGATATTCTTCTTTCCCCGAGTTGGATAGAAAAGTTCTTCGTCGTTCTCAACTTCCTTACTGCCAACATTCTGGATTGCATTTAGAACGTTCTTCTTACTGAAAAGTGGTGGGAGACCATTTAGCATCCTGCCAGCACTAAAACTACCGCTGCCGAACGATGGGGAAGTAAAGTCGATTAATTCTTTCTTGCCTCGATTGGGGATGAACAGTTCATCCGAGCCGAGAATGTCATCAAATTTAATCTTCTTGGAAATCCCATTGCCGAGTCGTTTCTTGCCACGGTTCGGTACAAAATAGTCATTACCTTCGAGCATCTGTTTGATCGATAGTTCTCTCTTTTCCATTGCCGTTGCCGCAGACGGATCGGATTTTCTTCCACGCTGAGGAATGAAGGATAGCCCTGGATTGGATTGGAAAAACGATGGTTGCCTAATTACGACAAATCGCGGTTCCTCAACGTAGAAGGGTAAGCGTCGACCGCGAATGTGTTGCTGTGAATCCGAATGAAGTGTCTCCAATCCACTCGGGTGAGTCAGTATCTCTCTGCGATAGAAATGAACAAAAAAAGCACACAATGGGGAGTAAGACACTTGTTTTCCGAAGCAATAAAAGATCACATCCACTGCAACTAATTGGGCTCACGTGTTGTATAAACAGTTGCTCTCGCTGAAGTCACACTCACCTCTTTTCATGTTGGTGCTCATACAGGGCCAGATCGTTGGGTACGTATTCCAAAACGGGTTCTAGATTATTTGTACCGGCGCCATAATTGGTAGGTTTCACTAAATTTCGATCATTTTTAGTCGTCGTCGTCGTCGCCGTTGAATGTGTATCGCCAGTAGTCTCATATCCAAAAGCCTCGGCTGCGATCAACGCCACCAGGCAACACAGCACACAAATTCCCAGAGAAACAGTCGTTTTCATATTTCTTCACTTTGGTTTCACAATTTCGAACCGCAACAAGATTTCAGCGCGTTGCGCGAACAAACCTGAACTTATCCTAGAAAATTCCTTTCCTTCTCAAGGTGAGCATCTTTTACGGACTGATGGTGGCATTCGACTACGGGTCCTGTTTCCCACAGGCTGCCTTTTAAATAAAGACAGGAAACGCAGCTCCATCACACATGCACGCCAGCAAGGATCCAATTTTCCAAACAAAATGCCAGAAAAAGGACGCAAATCACACTTGATACCGTAATTACATTTCTGTAACAGCTACAAAGTCCAATTCACCCACCTTTTCGCAATGGGATTTGACTGGCCCTACTGCTATCGGAATAATCATATTACCCATACGTGTCGCAGCGAGCAAAATGAATATAAAAATATAAAACAAACCAACCAATTACCCGTACATTTATATGTTCCTTTGCCTTTTTCCCTCACCATTTCAAATAGGCTGAAATCTCCGAGGTATTTGCGCAACTGGAAGCTTCCAAACGAGACGGAAACGAATCTCCAGCCCTAGCCAGCCCTGGCGAGGATGCTGCTGCTGGTGGTGGCGGCAGCGGTAGACCCGGCCGAAGGACGACCAACAATAATAGCAACAGCAACAGCAGCATCCGTGACAGCAATTTCAACACCAAAGCCATTGTTTGCCAAAATGTGGCCTGCGTCGGTGACACCGTGGATAGTAGTGCCAGTCTGGAGGCGACCGAGCGTCTGCTGCGGGAAATTACCGCCACGCTTCCCCAGCAACAGGTGGGTGGTTCCCTGGGTGTTTATTCGAGCGTTTGGGACAACTTTTGTTTTTTTAAATAGGGCGAATGTAAAAATGAGATATCGTCTCCTCACTTTTTCTCTTTTATAAATTACAGCGGAATTTAAAAAAAAATTGAGGGTCTCATTAGCACAAACCGAAAGACAACAGTGCTGCAAATGCAAAAAGTTAAATTGAAAAACGTTAAGGCGATTAAGATATCGATGAAAGAGAAAGTAAACAAAGAGAGTCTCTCAATGGTAGATTCGCCCTAATGAGAAAAAGTCTCTAGAACTATTCATTCAAGATACAATTGTCCACCATGGCCATCAATTTTACTCAGTTTTGAGTCGTTTTTGACCCACTCTCGTCAAAATTGGAGTCAATCAAATATGAGTAAATGTGACTGGGATTGACAAGTCGATATATCTAGGACATCGACTTAAATCAGATTGATGTTTTGGATATGTCGACTTGTCTATCCCAGTTACCTTTATTCATATTTGAATGACTCCAATTTTGACGAAAGTGGGTCTAAAACGACTCAAAATTGAATTTAAATTCGTGATCGTGAACTTATTCTGGTAAAACATTTTGCATATTACAGACCTGAAAAAAAATTTAACTTGTACGAGGGCTGCTATATATTTAATTGCAAATTGAATTTAAATTCGTGATCGTGAACTTATTCTGGTAAAACATTTTGCATATTACAGACCTGAAAAAAAATTTAACTTGTACGAGGGCTGCTATATATTTTTCTGGAATAAATATCAAGAACTTTTTCTCATCGGAAATGGTTTTATTGTTTTTCAAAATATTCTCCTTTATGATTCACACCGTGTCCAATATATTCTCATACACTTTTTCCTTGCATTGGTGTCGTGCAACTACTCAACATGCTTCACGTATGTGTTGGTGTAGTTTTGAACAATGTTTATACAAACGCTTTTAGGTTATGTCCGATTGTTTTCATTCGGTTTATCTTTTACCAGCTATGAAGGAGTTTCGTGTTGTGGTGATAAAACAGTTTTTGAAAGGTGAACGCCCGGGCGCTATTTTCAGAAATTTGAAAAACCTCGGAGTAAAGCGGGATTTTGTGTACCGAACCATCCGAAGGTACCGTGACACCTGCCCGTTGGATGACCGGAAGAGATCCGGTCGTACTCGTACGGTGCGGACTGCACGAGTTGTTAAAGTGGTCTGGGAACGGATTAGACGAAAATCACAGCGCTCTGTACGTAAAATGGCCGCAATGTTTCGAGATCGTCAATGCACAATATCCTGCAAAATGACCTCGGATTCAAAGCTTTCAAGAAACGTAAGGTTCACGGAGTTTCGAAACCTTCCAAGCAGAAACGACTCGAAAGAGCAAGTCTGCTTTTGTCGCGGCACGGTGGGGAAGAATTTATCTTTTCCGACGAAAATTTATTTGTCTTTCAACAATCCCACAATGTCCAGAGCGACAAATTGTGAGCTCTTTCTTCGAGAACTGTTCCAGAGAGTGATAGGAATATTCCACGGTTCCAAGGTGCTGCATCAGTGATGGTTTGGGGAGGAATTTGCAAGCGAGGCAAATTACCACTGGTTTTCATCGAAAAAGGCGTTAAAATGAATGCTGTATATTATAAAACGGAAATTTTGGAGAAAGTTGTCAAGCCATATGTACAAGAGGTGTTTGGAGATGATCACTATGTATTTCAGCAGGACGGAGCGCCAACGCATACTGCAAATCTCGTTCAGGGCTGGTGCCGAGAAAATTTGACCGACTTTTTGGACAAGAATGAATGGCCTCCCAGTTCACCAGATCTGAATCCCTTGGATTATTTTGTATGGTCATACATGCTGGCGAAGGTAAATGACCACAGGGCGTCTAATATGAACCAATTCAAAACCGTAATCAAACGAATTTGGGACGAAATGCCGTTGGAAGTCGTGCGTGACGCCTGTGACGGTTTCGAAAAACGTCTGGAGCTGGTCAAGAAGGTTAAAGGCGGTGTTATTCCAAAACATATGCAGTAGTTGATCATTATTATATTGCAATATAATGGATAAAGTTATCAATAAAATCTGGATTATCGATTTGAAATAGAGTTTTATTTTGTATGAGAATATATTGGACACGGTGTATATTTTCATTCCACCTCAAACCAACAAAAAAAAAAAATATAAAAACTCTGCGCGCCGACCGACGACAACAAATTTTGAAAGCAGAACAACAGCTTCCCCCCCGTTTACCTTGTTCCTGACCCATTAATTTGATTTTGCCCCCCCCCAACAAAAAACAAGGGAGCGAAACCAGACCCAACCCACCCATTTTTTTGAGTGCGCAAAAAATCCACACTCTCCACGAGGTGTGAGAGAGGATTTTTTTGAAAAAGAAAGATCCGCGCACGGCTGTTTGTTTCCCGTTTTTCCCAAAACACTTTCGGTAAATAAATGGTTGTGTACCATTCAGAATTGACTGTTCTACGTTTGTCAAGTGGAATAGTTGCCAGTGGAATGACCAGTTTTTCAATAATAAAAAAGCATTTATAGCATTTTTTTTTGAAGCACCACGATTGTATTCCATGAGCATTTCTTTGCAACAAACACACGATCCTTTTTTCCCTGGGCAATGGCAAAACCTTGAGGTAGTTTAACTCCAACTACCAGGTCCCAGGGCTGGTCTGGTTATTTACCATTTTGGAAAGAAGCACACACGTGTTGCCAGCTCAGTGGAAATGCAGCCCAAAAGTGCTTCTGAAAATCCTCTAGTACTTCTTATCGATGAACATTATAGTTCTGAGATGGTGATCAATGGTCAAGTACAGTATTTGCAAATAGTAGCAATGCTGCATTTGATCATATAGAATCAGCTGAAAAAGCTGAAATAGTTTATTATCACAAATCAGCAAACTTTTGGAAAGCATTACCACATAGGGGAATTTGTGCCATTATTCATCTCATGATCCATTATTGATATAAATCGGGAATGCAAGTTTGATGTATCAATCAATTGATTATTTTTGTGTCTTGCCTTCAACAACAAATAAAAATAAAGAAAATTAACAATGAATAAAAAGTACGAAATCAGATATGAGATGATAAGGAGAATGGTAACCTTAGATGCTATACTTTTATCGAGGTCTTTTAGCGTGAGGCGATTTTGCTTATTTAATTCTAGGAACATTCTAGTTTTGAAGAAAACGCATCTTTTAGAGTGTGCACCGGCAATGGGCGATGTATTAACTCAACAGAGCAAACCGAAGATGAAAGCCAAACAAACTACTCAAATCACGACGGCGTCAGAAGTCTACTAATAGCCAAACAAACTACTCAAATCACAAGCGGCTCCAGACAAACAGAAGATGAAGAAATTCACAAACTACAAAAGACTGTAAAAATCATGAACGATAAGAAATAATGTTGAAGATAAGTAAAACACCTTATTAAACTTATAAACGTGACACAGACGAATAACGAAGAAGAAATAACGAAGATAAGTAAAACACCTTATTAAACTTATAAACGTGACACAAACGAACTAAATAACAAACAGACAAAAAGACGACACGACACCATACAAAACAGTTGACAAGAACATTACTGAGAGAAAGGAAAAGCAAACTTGAAAATGTAACACCTTTTTATGTTACATGTTATGTCTTGTGAAAAGTGACAATACTTAAGCCACCGAGGATGAGCTTGGAATAAGGAAAACATGGTTAGTCTTCATTTATGTGAATTCTCATTTTCCATAAAACATCAACTACCGTTTGAATTGGTTATGACTAGGGTTCTGATGCATGGTCAGTGTCGGAGTCAGAGTTTGTTTTCTTTGCAATGAATCCGGTTTTGACTAATAAAGGTGTGCGCCTTTGAAGATAGCTCTCACTACTCAAAGGTTTTAAATAGCGGGAACTTTCAATAAAAGTCGATTAATTTCCAACAAAAGAAAAAATTACAACTGTAAGAACAACGAATACTTCATCATTTCTCAATTGTGATGGAGTAACTCAACATGCAACTAAACAAAGGATACGGAGTACACTACAATAGTTCAAATTACTGGTCGCAGTGGTTTCCGTCCCGAACAGAGGAGAAAAAAAAGAAACAATCAAATTGAAATTCACAGATTTTAACATACAGTTCAGCTTTTCAGATTCCGTTAAACATGTTGATAAGACTGTGGAAAGCCGTGTAACATCTACTACCATCAATAATTTTAGCACAAGTTGAGCACCTTAGCTCTTAAGCAAGAATAATTAATCAATCGATGGCAGCCAATCTCTCTTTTTTAAGTTTTTCACGCATTCTTGTTCACGCATTTGAAACGGATTTTTTTTTGAGTATTGAAGATAAATATTGCCAACATAGTGTAATGCTAGATTAACGGAACCCTAGTCCAAAATATAATCAGGGAACTGATGATCTCCGACCCATCCTGCATCAGAAAGTAATCAAAATACGTTGAGCATTCTAATTTTTTTTTCCATCGCCAAACTTTCGTAAGCTCGAATGTATTACATCGAATTATTATCATGTTTTCACTGGGGTTGATAAGCCATTCTTGATTTGATACAACGGAGCATAAATGCAAATATACTATATTAACAATATAAGTCACTTCACATTTTTTTCAGGCGACCCTTTTTTTTGCGCTTGTGGCGCCATAAGTGAGAAACGTGGCAACTACTAAATGCACACGCTCAATCTAAGCTATCCAATTGTTCTACCTAGCGTAATATTCCAAAAGTACTCAACAGACAAATTGAAACGAATCACAAATTGTTAAACTAAGGCCCTAACTAAGGATAAGATTTCCAAACAATTCGTCGCAACTCCGAGTTGTTGCCAGCTGCGAATGCCATGACAAAAGCAACACGCAACTATGGTTTGCTGCAACTAGAACAGGATAGGAAAAAGATCGTCTGTTGGAAAAGAAGCGAGATTTACCGCTTGCAATTATTATTTTTGATTACCATTGAATGATTTTCAAATATCACGAAGTAGAGATATTTTGATCCAATTAGATAAAATTTTGGCCTGAAAATGATCCTCAATTCACGCACTGAAAATATTTTGTTTGATCTTAGTTGCCAACAAATACATTCGCAACATTTTATTATTGGTAAATGGTTGGGACAAACACATATCGACCTGCTCTTGTGTTGCTAGTTTTTCATGTTTTTTTGAAGGTTAAATATTGATTCCTTGGTCCTAACACAACAACATCGGAAACGAAACCGAATTTAAATCATACTTGGCATCCTGGTTTGGTCACTTCCATTGTTAAGCAGCTCAGACAAAATGATGTTTTTGATTTATGTTGGCGGAACTTACGTAGTTTGTGCACCCGTGACAAAGTCATAAATGAGTAAATATTACTGTCAAAAGAAGTTTAAAATGCGTACAATGTGTTGAGAATATTGACGTCGACGTTTTAAAATTGCGTAACGTAATTATCATCTTGATTGACAATTTTTATCACCAGAAGGTTATATTTATTTGTTCTAAAGGTCGCCTAAAATACAGTTTTGGAAAAAAAGTAGTCTTTACACAGAAAAAATATATGATAATTAATAATCACGTAATTTGAACCTTCATTGAAAATATGTTGACATAATTTATGGCTGACCGCATTTTTGAATTCAATATTTCGTATATATCTAAATGAATTACCTGCACTGAAATTTATAACATAGTTAAGATGGTACTCCAGTTTAAATTCACGTATGTAGTTGTTGGCATTTAAATATCCGCCTAGAACGCAGGAAATTTACATGATCTCAACACAACTTAGCACCATCGCGCTGCTTTTTAGATAGAATTAAAAAGATACCGCCGCCATATTGTGTACGGGCAAGTTTCGTGCGCATGGGTTTGATACATATTAAAAAAAAAGTGTTTGACTGTGATAATTCAGTGATATACTGTAGGTTTTAGTAGCTCCATCAAAGTAATCCTATCAAGATGTTGAAAACTCACCTTCTATGGAAGGAAGGGAAGAAAGAGGTGATTTCGGGGAAGCTTAATTCGAATTTTCCTTCAACGATTTGAAGTTCGAAAAAAAAAATATATTCCTCTTTTTGATCCCTCTTCTACTACCCAACGTAACGGACATCCAAGAAAGTGTAGAAGCATCATCACTTTCAAAAAGGTCAATAAATAGGAAGCAATTGAAATCATTTACCAATTCTTTTAATATGGAAAAAAAACACCTAACCTAAAAATATGAAAAAGGCAGATTCAATCAGATTTAATTTTACAGGCCCTTAATATATAAGACATGTAAATTTACAGCATACTACAGTTATGTAAATTAAATTTGCTGCATAGATTTCTGTTAAATATGATACAGGTCAATTTGTTACATTCAAGTAGCCATAATTTTACTAGTTTCATTTGAACTGTGTAATTTGACCGATAGATTAAAGCAGATTTTAAAGTGGAGCTGTAAATTATTAGGTATGAGTAAATTTACAGCTAACATTTTCCTGTGCTGTAAATTTAAGATCACACTTAAATTTCTATTGGATCCGACGGAGGAAAATTTGTTACATTTAAGTCGCCATAAATTTACATGTTTTGTTCAAACTGTGTAAGTAATATAGTTTATTTCATGTTTTTTTTTACTTCCCAATATTTTTGGATTTAATGTATGTGTCTGTCTTTCCTGTCGCTAACTAAAGTTAGTGACTGACTAATGAATGTATAATTAATGAACTAAAAAAAAAAAAAAAAAAAAAGTTTTTTTAAAATTTTTTTCTCAAAAAATGAGTTTTTTTGATGATCCGCAGAATTATACACAAACCCACCACCAAGTTTTGATATACAAAAACCCAAGGAAACAAATTCTTGAAAGTTCAACATGTTTTTAGTTTAGTCTCACCGCTTGAACTTGACTAATTTCTGGGTCGAGACTGCAAAATCTTTCAACAAATCCTAATCCAAATTCTGTTCTGTAATCCAAATGTCCAATGTTGGTTAAGTTTTAACAATCCCTGAACTGTACTTGAATTCTCAAACAAATGCTTTCCAAATTTCGAAAAAGCCTCTCAGTATATTCCACTTTCCCGAAAACTAGCATAGAAAACATGCGATCATAGAGCAAAAAGAATCTAGCATGAGCATTGCTAAATGAGTCACACCATAATCATTATTAACCAACAAATACGATCTCCTACAATTGAAAGCTTCCCCACTCAGGGGGCAAAGGAAATGGAGAGACGCAACTCCGCGAACCCAGTTCGTTCAAGTCTCTTCGTGCTCATATTGGCGGGTTTTGCGGGCAATGACATACACACAATTTATTTCAATACGTACACGCGCAAACTAATTACACCATTCCGGCCCACAACAGTGCGGAGCTAGCAATGAGTGTGCACAAAAAAAAACTACAGGCTCATTAAGAACACATTTCCCTAATTCAATTTATTCCGCCAGCCTGTCTCATCGCAGCAAAATCATCCCGGCTCGCGAGAGCGGAACAACAATGGTGCTTTTGAATCATCGGCTCGGTACTGTGGTGATCCCACGTTCGTCATCAACGCTGCCAGCGATCCACATCATCATCACCATCACCATCATCATCATCATCATCAACAGCATGAGTTGGTGTTGAAGATCGACGAAGATCACGACCACGATAAGCCGGAGAAACGTTCTCAGCGATTCAATAACTCATCCAACAGTCGACTGTACACCGTTGGTGCTACCGACAATAGTCAATCGTCGGATTATGAAAACAACACCTGCAGCAGCAGTCGGGAGCTGCAGGATGGCTTGTCCGACGATATGAGCCTACTGGAGGAACTCAGCGTGTACGATAGTCACGAACACGACGAGGACTGCTCCGACAGTAAAGACGCGGAAACGTCCCCAAAGCAGTTCCACCATCCGCAACAAGGTGGCAGCGTGATAGGAAGATCACAGCAGCATCGATTGCTGCAGCAGCAGCACGCGGACAAGCTGAAAACCAGTACAAATAGTCTACCTTCCACTAGCGGCAATTTTAGTCTACACAATAAATTTAGAAATCATCAGAACGTAATCGATGCCAAAAGACGACAATTTTTCCTGCCCCTGGAGCAGGAACCATTCCAGCCAGTCAAATCGAACATCACCGAGCTGCCGTCGCCGAGTAGCACCTCGCTGCACAGCGGCTACAGCCATCTGATATTGGAGGACCTGGGTACCAAGTCCAGCTCAGCACCGTTGCTGATGAAGAACGAAGAACCGGAGATTGGCGAGCGGAGGGTGAGTTTTTCTTACCAGTGTTTTTTTCTCTCCAATGGGTGGGAAACTAATTGCATGTTTTGTTTGATTGTCTTTGCAGAACTTGAGATACTCACGATCGCAGAGCGATCGGCACTTGGCAGGTGAGTTGACGAATTTTAACTTGTTTGCAAAAATGTCTTGAGGTTGAGGTTAAGCAGAAAACGACAGTTGACTTTGATTAGACGTATTGAAGTTTACGCTATGATTTTACGAGTTTCCATGTCTACTTTTGAAATGTATAGGATGTTTGCAATTTAGGATGAACGATGTTCGCAATTTAGGATTTCTAGAAATGCAATTTTACCAAATTATAATGCTTTGCGTAACTTTATGAGTTGTAATTAGTGTCGCATCAATTATTGTAAAACATTATGGAATGTTGAAAATATCTTCACGTTCCACGATTAAGCTTTTACAACTTGAATGATTTTTAGATTTTCAAGGAAATTGATACAAATGCAGAGGTCAGAGCTTTAAAAGTTTTCGGACAATTTCAGAGAACTTCCCAGAATTTGTACACCTTTTTTCTCTCTGATTCGTATCTTCACTAACAGTATGATTGGAAACCAATACAACAGTATGATTGAATTCTATTCAAACAGTTTCAGAGAAATTGCGTTTCTTTGATACGGCATAAACATTCCAGCCTTACTAATGAACTTATATGGATACCTGCGTTGCCACCATGTCTCTAGGGTGCTTGTTTTGGATAGAAAGCTCAAGAAAGGAAGGCAGATCCGTTAACAAAGAATTATGCAGAATCCAAAAAATACAGCAAAACAAATAACACATTTCGAAATATAATTTATTCAATTACCTTGCCGTTGTGTACCTACGATGCATTTCCAATTACACAGTATGAAAGAAACATGTAATTTCTTGTGTTATGCATTGCACATTAATGGAATGCTAGATTTGGCATAAATTCATGGGATATTTCATGTCGATTTCCGAAAAAAATGAAAGATCCGGAACATCCATAAGAGTTACCAATCCGCGAAAATAATCCGATGTTTTTTATAACCAGCTTTAAACTGTGATCTAAAGGGTGTCCACGATGAAATTGCCACACACAAAATTGATTCGCAAAATTCGAGTTTTCATCCGATTGCCATCAAATTTTCAGGGATTGAGAAATAACTATTAAACTTCATTTTACCATTTTACTCGTATTTTATTTACAGTCCATACGCAAATGCCCGCACCTTGGCCTTAACCCCGGCCATAAGATTCTGCACAACCTGTGAATCAACCGTTTTTTGCATGTAAACCCATACTTTCTTCAGTTCCTCGACTGTCTTCACTACCTTAGGTCGTTTAATAAGAGCTGCTTCATAATCGCCCAGTACTTCTCGATGGGGCGGAGCTCTGGAGTGTTGGGAGGGTTGAACATTTTCGGCACGAAATTGACCTTATTGTCCGCATACCACTTCAGCACGTCCTTGGAGTAGTGGCATGAGGCCAAATCCGGCCAGAAGATTGTTGGGACGTTGTGGGCCTTCAGGAGAGGAAGCAGCCGCTTTTGGAGGCACTCTTTTATGTACACCTGTCCGTTCATCGTGTCCTGGGTCACGAAAGGTGCACTCCGCTTCCCGCACGTGCAGATGGCTTGCCAAACCAGGAATTTCTTCGCAAATTTGGACATCTTCTGAGTGCGGACATGCTCCGGAACGCTGAACTTATCCTTGGCCGTGAAAAACAGGTAGCCGGGGATCTGTTTGAAGTCGGCCTTCACATATGTTTCGTCGTCTATGATGCAGCATTCAACTTTCGTCAGCATGTTGAGGTACAACTTCCTGGCACGGGTTTTGGCGGACTTGTTCTGCTTCTCGTCGCGATTAGGGGCCTTTTGTACCTTGAACGTTCGAAGCCCAGCCTTAGTTTTGGCCTTCTGGACAAAACTTCGGCTTAGGTGCAGCTTCTTAGCCACATCCCGAACGGAGGCGTTCGGATTTCGGTTGAAGGCCCCAACTACGCGGTTGTGATTTTTGGTGTTGTACGGAATACTTTTTCCTTCACTTCTGGGCTTCCGATTGGTGGTCAACCGTTCCTCGAACCGCTTAATCACTCGCGACACCGTGGAATTCGCGATTCCCAACGTTTTAGCGATGGAACGATGCGAGAGATCCTTGTTCTCGTGATGAATGCGCAAGATTTTATCACGCACGAGCTGTTCTTTCGACTCCATTTCCGCGAGTTTTGATCACAGGACTTTAAAACTTGCAGGATGTAAATAATGCACTAAATCCACCCAAATTTTCATTAAATTCTACCCAACGGTTAAAAAGTTAGAGCAATTTCATAGTGTGGCAATTTCATCGTGGACACCCTTTATAAACGAAATCGGATGATGAAACAATCAAGGACTTGAATGACCAGTGGTCCAGAATGCGAATTTAGCTGGAAAGATACATTCTCAGCATAAGTTTGAAGTTATGGAGTAATATTGTCTTGTACAAAGTTGTTTCTAATAATCAGATCCTTCTTTTGGTGTGAATGATAACTAGGGTGGTCCTTGTTTTCAGATAAATCGAAAATTCAACTTTTTTATTTGCAGAAATAAAGGCATATATTTTTCAGAAAAGTTGTAGATGACATAATTTTAATCAACTTTGATTTGATAAATTTTTCTGTAGCTTTTGAAATGACCGAGCTAGAGCAATTTTTCCTACGTAACTTAGGGTATCCCTATAAAAATCAGTTATTTTGCTCTAACTTTTTTATTTCAATTTTTGTGGCAAAGTTGTCTTCCCATTGATTCTAGAACAATAAAAAATACAACTTTTGGTGTACTGAAATTGTCTCTATCGTATGACAAACAAAAGTTATTATGGTTTTTGTAAAAAAAATAGGCCTTTTTCAAATGTTAATCTCTTTGGTTGGGGCAGACAAAAAAAAATGTTTCAACTGCATTTGAAATGTTTTGTTTTATTGCATATTATATCTGCAAACTGGAGATAGGTAATTTTTTTAAACTGAGTAACACATTTGAAAAGGGCGTAATTTTATAAGAAAATAGTAAGTAACTTACTAACGGTAAACGATATTGGCAAGATATATAGGTTAAAAGTTAAATCTTTTTATGTTCTAAAAACCATCTGAAGACAACTTTGTTAGCAAATTTGAAATAAAAAAGTTAAAGCAAAAACCTTGTTTTTTTTAGGGACACCCTTAATAATCTAAGGTCTGTATCCGCAATAATCCGGACACCTCAAAACATGAATCAAACATAAATTTCGCATTATATTTCCGTCGTAGTTGTTTATTTCAGATTCATGGGATGTGTTTTAACAATTCGTGAAGACAAAACATAGTTATTCGGTGTTTGCACAAAATTTTCGAACTTTGCGCTTAACTCCGTCCATTAGGGTTTGTACAGACTCTTCAGAACTCGTAGAAGCCGCCTTTGTCCAAATTTGCTGGAAGTGAAATTTGAAGTCTTTGATTCCTTGCTTCTTTCCAGAAAGCTTCCGCTTCATCAGAGCCCAATATCTCTCGATTGGTCGTAGCTCTGGGCAATTTGGCGGGTTTGAGGTTTTTGGTACAATGTTCACTTGAGTTGCTTGGTACCACTCCATCACAGTTTTAGCATAGTGGCATGATGCCAAATCGGGCCAGAACAAAGGTTTTTCTTTGTGACTTTTGATGAAAGGTAGCAATCGCTTCTGCAGACACTCTTTCTGATAGATCTCCTTGTTGATTGTGTATGTAGTGACGAAAGATTTACTCTTTTTGCCACACGTGCAAATTGCTTGCCACACAAGCTATTTTTTGGGAAATTTCGATGCCTTTTTCGTTCTGAAATGTTCAGCTGTAGCATTTCTGGCCATAGCAGAGTAAAAAGCCAGTCCTGGAAGCTGCTTGAAATTCTTCAGGACATAAGTTTCATCGTCCATAACAACGCATGAAAACTTCGTCAAATATTCGCAGTACAAACGTCGAGCCCGTGATTTTGCTGCCAAGTTCTGTTTGTCGTTGCGATTTGGAACTGTTTTTACTTTATACGACTTAAGTCCCAAACGTTGTTTTGATTTTTCGACAAAACCAGGCGACATCCCTATTTTACGAGCCACCGTTCGAATGGAGATTTGGGTTTTTCGTTAATATCCTTTTCACCTTTCGGTCCATGACAGGATCAGCGCGTCCAATGTTTTTGTCACTTCTCATTTTCCTCTCCACCGTCAAACGTTCCGAAAATGATTAGAGCACATCTTGAACAGTGGATTTCGGCAAATCCAATGTTTTTGCAAGGTCTCGTATTGACAAGTCAGGATTTGCCGTACGCCCGTACAAAATTCGCTCGCGCACTTGTTTTTCTTTCGTCGCCATCTTGAATACTAAACATGCAATGAAAACATCAATCATAGTCTTTTTCATCATAGACTCTCAGCTATACCACAGTGAAATTTTTCATTCCTACGTGCAATATTTCAAAAGTTACAATGATTTGAAGATGTCCGGATTAATGTGGATACAGACCTTAAGGAAAATTGTTCTAAATCGGTTTATTCAAAAGCTTCAAAAATGTATTGTACGGTCCTCCAAAAGATCCGGAACATCCGTTGAAATGGTTAATCCACAGAAATTATTCTAGAGCTCCGATTTGATTGTTCTTAATCACTTGGAAATGTGAACTATAAATCCAATGTAGGTAATCTGGGACATCCGTAAACGTGACTAATCGACGTGACAACTCAATTTTCATCCAAAAAAATATCAGGACCAAACATTTCCGAAGTTCAAGATCACCATCCCTGGAAGTTCAGGTGAGAACGTCCCCGAAAATCAGGAGAGGATTACTCAGAGCTTCACGAATTCAATATTAAACTTCCCCGAGCTTCAGGAAGAAACTAACCAGGGAGAGCACTACCAATAATTTCTCAAAAAATCAGGAACAAACTTCCACAAAGCTCAGAAGCATATGTCCTAGAGGTTTAGGAGAGAAGTTTTCTTAAGTTCAGGAAAGCACCTCCGGAAGAAACTTCCCAAAAGTTTAGTTGTAACTTTCCAGAAGTGCTAGAGAGCTTTCCCGATGTTCAGAAGACAACATTTCAGAATTTCAGAATGAGGCTTTCTCGAAGTTCTAGATTAACCCTCTAAAATGAACAAAAAGAAACTTTCCAGAAGCATAGGGGGTACTTCCTAGTAGTTTGAGTGAGAATTTCTCAGAAATTCAGGAACCAACTTCCCTGAAGTTCAGGAAAAAACTTCCCAAAAGTTCAGAAGAGGACTTCTAAGAAGATCAGGTAGAAACATTCAACAAATTCATAGAAAATTTTCCTAGAAATCCTAGAAAGGACTTTCCAGAAGTTTCGGTTAAATTTTCCTCGGATTTCAGGCTGGGACTCAACAGAAGATTTGAAAGCATAAGCTCAGGAAAAACCTTCATCAAATTTCTAATATAATCTAATCTAACCTCACACAAACGCAGCCAATTCTTGAAAGCATTTTGGCAAATGACGACTTCTTGAATGCATCATTTTTCTTGTCACCGGCCAGGCCAACTGTGTAGCCTCAGAGAGGACTCCAAGAAATAGAGCGATTCCAGAAAGAGTGTCTGAAACTACTTCGAATCAAGGGAAGGAAGAAAGCGTGGACCTCCCGTACCAAACGCTCCCATATAGTGTTAAATAATGTGATAATTTGTATTTTACCGTTGGGAGCATAGATGCTAGAAAGATTAGTTTATGCTCCTGGGGGTGGACTTTTGGCATTTGAACCAAAAGTCTGGTAATAATTTGCCAAGGTTATAGCGCCCTATCTCGCTCACTGAAATTAAGATTGAAATTTAAAATTTACAGAATAATACATTTAGTTGTATCTTAAATAATAGTCTAATAATACAATATAAAGAACAATCCACACTACTCCATCCAAAACTACGATTGAGTGACCTGGTAAAAATAAGAGTCCGAAGACGCACTTCGCGCCTTCTGGCAACTTTGATGTCCAAGCTCATCGATTTAGCACCACCCGGGGGATACTTGGTCCTATAACCAATGATTTCATCATTTCCAATCCGCTCAAACAATCGCAATGTTTTGCGATATAGTGGACGGATTATTATAATTTGAGATAAGTGTTGACCCACCTGGTACCTCATAGCAATATGGCTTGAGGCGGACCGGAAGTTTTGATGAGCTACCTCCCCCAACAGGAAAAATTTTCATCAAATTTCAGGAAGAAACTAACCAGAGAGGGCACTACCTATAAGTTGAAGAAGGAAGATCGCAAAAATTTCAGGAAAGAGGTTCACGAGAGGACTTTCCCGAAGTTAAGTTGGAACTACCCAGAGGTGCTAGAGAGCTTTCCTGAAGTTCAGAATCGAACATTCCAAAATTTCAGAGCGAGGCTCTCTCGAAGTTCAGGAATTCTCAGAAGTTCAGGAATTCTTAAGAGTTCAAGTAGATAATTCTCAGCAGAACAGAAAGAAACTTTCCAGAAGTATATGGGGTCCTTTTTTTTAGTTCAAGTAGGAATTTCTCAGAAACTCAGGAAAGAACTTTCCCGAAGTTCAGGAGAAAATTTCCCTGAAGTTCAGAAGAGGACTTTTCAGAACTTCAGGAAGGTACTTTCATGAAATTCTGGAAAGAACTTTCCCAAAGTTTTGGAGAAATGTTCTTCGCAGTTCAGGATGGGACTAACCAGATGTTTAGAAAGTAACTAAGTTCAGAAAGAAAAACTTAACAACTTTGGAAAAGCGCCCCAATGAGGTTTTTTTTGAATAGCTTTGGAGAATTTCAGAAAACAAGAGTGTAAAATTTAAATACTTACTTATTCTTCGACTGTCAAAAATGGCTTCTGTAATGTGCAATTTTGCTTGCTATAATGATCCCATACAATGAAGTACTGTATATAATTAGGTTGATCAAGTATTACTTCGAGAATGAACTAATTTTGAGTAATTCCTGCAGTTTCAGAATTCAAAAAGACACATATTCCGGGGTTAATGGGGCAAAATAGACCATTCGATTTCTTAGTTTTTCACGTACGATATGGTTCCGTTTTAAGTAGAAAAGTCAGCGGCGATTGTAGATATACGAATAAAAACTTAAAAATACACAAAGATAGGGTTAAATGGGGGCAAAATGGACAGTTTCCCGATTCTGTAACTGAAAGAAAACAACACCATTCGATTTCTTAGGCTTTTTCACGTAACATAGGCTCTTTTCAGCCAAAAATTTGGCAGCAATTGTAGCTGAAAGGGTACGAACAAGAAAACCGCAAATTAAAGGGGACATTGGGCAAAATAGCCCACTTTCCGAGCTCGAAACTGAATGAAACCTGCACCATTCGATTCCCAAGAGTTTTTAATATGAAATATGCTTCTATGCGGGCAAACAATTCAGCGGCGTTTTTAGTTATATGGGTGCCAACTCAAAAAGACACATTTTTAGGGGTAAATGGGGTAAAATGGACCATATTCCGGACTTGATATATTTCAAGTAGCAAATCCAGCGGCATCATATCCGTGGGAATTTGGGTCGGTTTTTTCCCACTGTGCAATGGTTGGCAACCATCTTCAAGATGCTTCAAATTGTCGAACAAAGCAAGCGTGTGCAGAACACTCTTGAAACAACGACACAAGGTTTAAAGAACACTCTGGTTTCAATACTTCTCATTTTCCTTCTGATAGGCACCAGTTTGATGGTGCGATTTTAGCTCAAACTAATTCGAAAATAATTATACAGGGTCCTGCAATTGAATAGTTAAAAAACATTTAGAACTAATACAATGTTGTACATTCTTTTTTATGAAGGTTTACTGGTGGGACTCTGAATAGAGTAGACACCTCTACACCAGGCCTTTGATGATATCGTAGCGTAGATCCTTTCGAATCATTTTGCCAGCCGTACACGGAACATATCGTCCATGAAAACGCTGTTGCAAAGGACTCGGAAGGAGTCAAGTTTGAGAATTTTGAGTCCTTTCGTTTGATTTTTTTTTCATTGTCTATTTGTTATTTTGTTAGTCAGTGTCACGTTTACAACTTAAATAATTTGTTTCGTTATTCCTTCTGTCTTTTGTAGTCTAGTCCTTTGGTGTGTCATTTATTCGTTTTGAGATTTTTCCGAAGCAGTTTTGTTCCTTGTGTGTTAAACTGATATAACTTAACTCCTTTTGAATCGTTTCACCAGCCGTGTAAGGATCGTGTCAAGGATCATTTAGAACTATTACAATGTTGTACATTAAATTACATCGGGTCTGCCCTTGTCGCCAAGCCATACAAGATCCAAGAAGTACAGGATCTAACAATCAAGCAAACGAAGGGACGAGTGATAAGAGCTAAGACATAACCGCAAAAGGCCGCGGAAGCAAAGTTGAAAAATATCGTATAGTAGAATATCAATCCCTAAACAAGCAAAACGAAACGGTTTGGTTGACACAAAAATCACGAAGAACTCCCGACGTTTTGACGGCCACACGACGACAAATACCTACTTCAGTGATGGTTTGGGCCGGAATTCTCCATAACGGTAGAACTCTACAGGTGTTTGTTCTTCTAGGGGTGAAAATCAATCAACTAACCTATCGGGAATTGTTCCTACAGAACGTTATTGAGCCGTGAACCGTTCAACACCAAGCGAAACAGACTCGACTCCGTGATGCTGAACATTTTACAGGATTCATTTCGAGCACGGAGTGGCCAGCGAATTCGCCTGACTTGAATCGAATGGACTTTTCAGTATGGAGTATGTTGGAGGCCAGGGTCTGCTCTAGAAAACATGAAAGTTTGAAAAATGTGAAGAAACATCTAGTGGCTGCATGGGATGTAATACCAGAAGAACACCAGAAGAACCATACGATGCGTTTTTTGATCGTTTAAAGCAGGTCGTTTCTCTCAAAGGCGGTCACGCAGTATTTAATCGATGATTTTTCAAACATTGAAATGTTGGGAAGTGAATCTCGGTGTCTGTATCTCCACCAGACCCAGTTTACAATGATTTTACCTACACGGCACACGCACGATCACTCAGCCAAGCTGCCCTTTCGATAGTGTCTAATAATAATTGAAGATAGCTGGTCTGCTATATTATTCTGATACTCATCAATATGGGCAACTTTTCTTGAAGTTCGAAGTTCAAGAAGTAAAAAATCTCATAATGTTGTCTAATTCCGAAGTTTCAGTGATAGTACATATTGCTTGTTTAAATCGTTCATTAACGGTGGTTTCAGTTATATTAGAAATGAAATTGCGTAGTAATAGATTTACTGCAGATCCATAAATATATTTCAGAATGCCTCGTATTTGATGTTAACGGTGAGCAAGTTTTCACATTTAATTTTTCCTGCACCAAGGTTGGGGCGACTCGTTAAGTAAAAGTTAGCTCATTTGTCGGTAGCACATTTCTGAATCTGAATTTGAAACATGGCGTATGATGAATTGGTGAGCAGGTAATGAAAATCGAAAAATAATTACACAATTCTTAATTCCAAACTCGTCGCGTGTTCAGATCTATTTGAAAATTTTAATTTACGTCAGATGGTACTTACCAAGTAGAGTCTCCAATTTACCACACAAGCGATTGTTCGAGTTTTTTTTTCTATCAACTTTATGGAGTACTACAACATATTTAACAGCCTTGAAAAATAACGCGTCATTAAAAAGAACTAAATCAAACAGTTTTCTGTTTTTGATTGAAATCAATTTGCATTGAAAATTGTCACAAGCTGAACTGCATCAAAACAACACACTTCAGTAATGAAGCACAGCCTACTGTCAACTTTTTGATTAAAATCTCCACAAGTATGCGTGAATTTTGACTTCACAGATTTTCCCATTTCTTCAAGAACGAAGACATGTTATTAAATCTGGTAATCGGAATATAGCCAGTGGACCACCCCCCACCCTAACCTCAGCCCACCCTTACTTACGCCAATGTTTATCCACCCATAAAACTAAACGATGCATTAAGTGTGAAACCCTTTCATAAATCAATTCGAGCGATTAGTTCCTGGGAAGAATTAGGCATTCCTCTCGATTTCTTGAAATTTAAATCATTTCACCCTTACCCCTCTAACCGCACTTGCTTCAAACCCAAAGCAAAGGCGACTGCGAAAAAAAACACAGACGATCAACCTTCCAACCCAGAATTCCTGAAATTCAGGTCGTGCGCGGTTTCACCACAAAAGACAATGCTCAACACCTAAATTCTTCTGCCATAGAAACGAAAAAAAAACCAAAAAAAAAATCAGGCTAATATACCTCCTACGTCATATCTCATCGATACGACCGAAAGCGCTGCCAGTTTGAAAAGGGTACAAGGACATCCCCTCCGTGCTTAATCTGGAGCCACCGACCAGGCAACGACGAAAGAACGGGTCCAACGGGCATTGAATGAGATTTTTTTAAAGGATTTTTATTAAAATTCGATAAATATGCTGGGGGAAAATACGAGAGAAAGTTGCGCTGATTCTCAGGCCGAAGGTTACATTTTCAATACACGTTGGATATCGAAAAGGTTCTCAATTGATACAGGGGGAAAAATCAATTAAAGAGAAAATCTCCCACATATGGAAGGAACCGATATTTCATCGTGATCGGAGTTTTGTATACACTCATAAATATAAGGTTTTGTCCAGAGCTTCGCAATACAATGTGCATGATGAAGAGTTTGGAAAGCTTCGGGTAGAAGCAAACAAGAGCGTGAGAGCAACTTTCCTCCTAGATTTTTTTTTTTTTTAATTTCGAACATCGTCTGGCAGTAGAAGGGAGTGCGAAAGGGATGTCATCTCCGGCAGGTTGAAATTGTACAGAGATGGAGCATCATCGATGCAACTTCCTCCTCTGTTTGCTATTTGTTCCTTTGTTGCTTACTCCCGGGAGCACGAGCCAATATATGCTAATGCTCTCACTTCGAAAGTGAAAATCTGTGTGTGCATTGTTAATTGGCGAGCTTCTTTGTTTGTAGGCTGTAGGGCATTTTAGGCTGCCTGTTCTACGTTTCCTTTTTTCTGTTAATAGGTGTTGTAGTGGCGCAAAATATTATGTAACAATTAATCAACATAAACCGTACACAAATCTTACGCGCAAAGTGCTGTGAATGGGAAAATTCGTGCTTTAAAAAAAATTGTTAGTTGCTTAGCTTGCTAGAGTTGTTGCTTTTGTTTTTTTTTCTTCCTGTGTTGCTGCTTTTTCCGAACAAAATCGAATAAAAAAAAATTGTGCTCGGATTAAATCCCACGAAACCATTCGCCTTTCGGAACGGACGACGGAAGAAAATGCACCGTAGGATGTCCAGCTTCCGAGAGTATAAATTTTTCCGAAGCTTTTCAGCGAAGATTGAAAATTGGCACATCCGTAAGGCAGAATCCCTCTGGAAGCGAATGCGGGAAAGGAAACTAGCAGGTAACTTCAGGTTCCTCGACTTGGAAAGTTATGTGACTCGACGGCGAGAGCGCGCGCCCTTCCAAAACAACCAACCATCCCAAGCCTAATTAATATTCCGTATTCTACGCTTGAAAAGCATAATTCATTTAGCATTCATACGAGGCATATTAAACTGTTCATTCATCATCATCGTCACCTTGATGTGTGTTGTGTGCACCAGCAGAAGCAGTAGCAACGTCGCTCAGTGCCAATATGTAGAGGTAGCTACAATCAGAGGCCCATCGCTGGTGGGTGGCAGAGCACTGTTGCTCACAATCACGAAGCAGGCGGTGGCAGAGCGGCTGGTAATGGTTGGGATGTGAGGTGATGTGTGTATAGAATCCAAAGCAACGAACGACGACGACGACGACGTCGACGAAAAAAAGTAAACTGAATGTATGGAGGAGGCAGCATAAAAATAGTGTTGATACTGCGCCTGTCACATACCCGCTGTTGCCATTAGCAACTGGTGGGAGCCGATAACTGTTGCTTTCTGCTGCGAGCTGTTTCTGTTGCAGGGAGCTTTGCGAGCGAGCTTTTCTGCTCTAGATAAGTTGGGTTAGCGCGCATGGAAAAATAAGCATACGGTTGTGGGTATTTTATTTACATAACTTCATTCATAAAATTGAACACATAAATCTTGCAGCTGCTATGGTGTGGAATCAAGAATGATGCTCTAACTATGAGAAGTTTTTGAAATTATTGTTTCAAGGCGCACAGTAATGAATCGTGAATCGGAACCGGCGCTTTTCTCTAGGTTGCACGAGAACCGGAAAGCGTGTAACAATCCGGGAAAAATGAATGATCCTTAGTTAGGTTAACTGGCACTCAACCACTTTTGATATTAGCTTGTCTTTTTTTTAAAGAATAGTTCTTTAGCTTGCTAGAGCTGTTGCTTTATTTTATATTTTCGCTGCTGCTTTTCCCAAACAAAACTACAAGGGACAGCCCAATGGGGTTGGTACGCGAAGGTGATGTAGGTCTACGTAGCAATGTGTAATCTAGATCGCTTAAATGTTCAAAGGGTGGTCGAATTCAAAATCTAACGATATTGCACTCCCATACACTTAACTTCGTAGTCATTTGGGGCACTATTACTCCCAGCGATGGGCTTCATTCACCACCAACTGCATACGTTTTCTACTAGGCCTATGTGTGTACAGCGCAGCCAAATGTGCTAATGTCGGAAACATTACGGCTTTGACACTTACTTACTTACCAATCAGACTAAGGCCGGCGTGGCCTCTGCTGTACACAGAAGTTGTTTCCATTGTAATCGGTCCATGGCTGTACCTCGCCAGCCTCGCTGTCTGCGGAGGGTCCGCAGGTCGCCTTCTACTTGATCGATCCACCTTGCTCGTTGCGCGCCTCTTCTTCTTGTACCTGTCGGTTCGTTTTTGAGAACCATTTTCACAGGGCATTCTTACGACATGCCCAGCCCATCGTAGTCGACCGATTTTTGCGATGTGTACGATGGGAGGTTCTCCCAGCAACTGGTACAATTCGTGGTTCATTCGCCTCCTCCACGTTCCGACTTCCATCTGCACTCCACCGTAGATCGTACGCAGCACCTTCCGTTCTAAGACTCCAAGAGCGCGTTGGTCCTCCACTAGCAATGTCCATATTTCGAGGCCGTAGAGAACTACCGGTGGAATTAATGTCTTGTAGATGGTCAACTTTGTGGTTCGGCGAACTTTGTTCGATCTTAGCGTCCTTCGGAGTCCAAAGTAGGCACGATTGCCAGCCATAATGCGCCTTTGTATTTCTCTGCTGGTGTCGTTATCGGCGGTCACCAATGAGCCCATCACCGTCGATCTGAACTCGTGCTAGGAGGCTAACATTGTCTTCTAGTGAGCCTCTTCCCTTCATGTATTTTGTTTTCAACGCATTAATTACAAGCCCAATCCTACCAGCTTCAGCCTTAAGTCTGATGTACGTGTACGGCTTTGGCACACGACCGATATTTTTCGCGACCAACAACACCGAAGAACAACCCCCCGCACTTCCAAAGACATGTCAAATCTCTTTTCCACTTATTTTGATGGCCCCGAAAAGGGCTGTTTTTGGGCTCAGGGAATAGCCACTGTCGCCACCCCAATTAGTCATGAAGCTGGTTTACTTGGTCATGGTGTTGGTTTCCTTGGAAACGGCGTGTTTGGCTAGCTCTGCCGGGAGCAGCAGTCGAACGATGCACTATGGTACGACATATTAAAAATCGATAACTCGAAAACTATTAGCTTTAGACATATGATGTCTTAGAATGATTTTATCCACCGTAGATCGTACGCAGCACCTTCCGTTCTAAGACTCCAAGAGCGCGTTGGTCCTCCACTAGCAATGTCCATATTTCGAGGCCGTAGAGAACTACCGGTGGAATTAATGTCTTGTAGATGGTCAACTTTGTGGTTCGGCGAACTTTGTTCGATCTTAGCGTCCTTCGGAGTCCAAAGTAGGCACGATTGCCAGCCATAATGCGCCTTTGTATTTCTCTGCTGGAGTCGTTATCGGCGGTCACCAATGAGCCCATCACCGTCGATCTGAACTCGTGCTAGGAGGCTAACATTGTCTTCTAGTGAGCCTCTTCCCTTCATGTATTTTGTTTTCAACGCATTAATTACAAGCCCAATCCTACCAGCTTCAGCCTTAAGTCTGATGTACGTGTACGGCTTTGGCACACGACCGATATTTTTCGCGACCAACAACACCGAAGAACAACCCCCCGCACTTCCAAAGACATGTCAAATCTCTTTTCCACTTATTTTGATGGCCCCGAAAAGGGCTGTTTTTGGGCTCAGGGAATAGCCACTGTCGCCACCCCAATTAGTCATGAAGCTGGTTTACTTGGTCATGGTGTTGGTTTCCTTGGAAACGGCGTGTTTGGCTAGCTCTGCCGGGAGCAGCAGTCGAACGATGCACTATGGTACGACATATTAAAAATCGATAACTCGAAAACTATTAGCTTTAGACATATGATGTCTTAGAATGATTTTATCCTAAAAATAAGATCTATCTTTTGGCTTGAGTGATGACTAGGGTGGTCCTTTTATGTTCATAATAAAAATTCTAACTTTCTAAAATTCTAACTATTCTAAAATTCTCATGATTTAGAGGAACTTTTGCTCCTACAAAATTGTAGGTAATTTAATTGAATGAAACTTTGCTGAAGAAACTTAACTTTTATCTCATCTACATATCGTTTTATAACAGTTTTTCCTTTCCTTAGGGTGGGACTGAAAAAAAAAACAGTTTTTTGCTCTATTTTTTTTTATTTCAATTTGAATTTGAAAAATTTGTTAGGATGTATTTTAGGGCATAAGAGGACGCACATTTTGAAGATACAAGATGATTGTTAGTTATTGTATAAAAAAAGTTGTAGAAGTTGAAGTGTAAAAAAAAAAATGTTTTTTCAAGATATCTTACTCACTTATTTGCAAATATTTGCAAACACAATAAATGGAAACTGAGAGTAAAAACTTCCATCTACAAGACCTTTGCAAAAACGTTTGTACTCTTATGTTCCCTTGTGGAGTAAAACTCATTTCAAAATTGGTAGTTTTGCATTTTATCTGCTTAACTTTCGATCAGCAGCATCAACAATTATCATCAAAGTGCCTAACAACGTGAGATTTTTATGAAAATGTTTATATTTTTATGTTGACCCATCTCCTTTTATTTATTAACATTTATATGACAGACAAACAGACATAACAGACATTGAAGACTTTGCAATACAAATCATCGTCACTAACACACCTGCGCCATCTGTTGATCACACTGTGATGAGTGATAAAGCTGAACAGATGGGGGTAGTGTGCTAACGTCAAACGTAAGGGAATCAACTATGTGCGCCATCAGTGGCGATACTACCAACTAAGAAACATTTGAATTGACCGTATAAGGCGTAATCGTTGAAGTCTGTGTTGACATATTAACATTTGTTTACTTACGTTTATTTATTTACATCAATATACGTAAGTTCATCTATTTACATTTATATGTTTACCTTAGCATATTTAAATATGTAAATAAACAAATGCAAATAGCTGAATGTTAATATATCAAGATAAATAAATGAATGTAAATAAATAAACGTAAGTAAATGCAAAAAAAGAGTGCAAATAAGTGAGTAAGATATCTTGAAAAACGTATTTTTTACACTTCAACTTCTACAACTTTTTTATACAATAACCAGCAACCATCTTGTATCTTCAAAAGTGCGTCCTAACAAATATAACTATATAAATGTATAACTGTAACGTATATTAAGGCATATTTAGAAATACTTTTAGGCACGTTCGATGATCTTGCAAAGCAATGGCAATTTTTCATTCATTGAGCGTTTGACGTTTCTTCCACTCTCCCGTCACACGTGACATTCCGTTCAGCAACGGCCTGCCGAAAAGCGTCTCGCTCCACGGCGACGGCGTCGCTGCAACGGGAAGTGTTGCCGTCACAACTGGCTCATTGCCGCTCCGCACAGCTTCAATTCTGCCGAACGAATGAAGCTTTTCGCGAAGGTGTAGCCCACATATATCGTTCACTATCACTACTGCATATGAGACTTCCTTGCTTACATTTGAAATCTGTGATAGGAAAATGCTGTGCATTAAGTTAAATTAAAAAAAACATCACCTTAAATGTGCGTAATTTTCACTAGTTAAATGTTAAAAATTAATAATATTAAATGTTTAAAATTAATAATCGGCGCGTAGTAAATGTCCCAATTGATTGGTGCAAACATTTTGGAAATCGACCGTGAAATGACTTAGTTATTAACGTTCAAAACCTCCAGTTCCAGGCGCTCCAGTTTTCGCACTCGCAACGTGCACTATTGAAAACACAAACGTAGTCCTACGTCAAAAACGAAAAATAAGTTCTTCTCGGATTTTGAACAGTTCCACCATAAGTTGACATTTTTCCGTTGTATTTTTTTTTTTTTTCGTTTTCGGTGTGAAATTCAAAATAAGCCTATGAAGAACGAATAGATCCTATGAAACTTACTTGTATCATGAGTATTTGGGCATCTATGATCATAAGCTTTTAACGAAGTTGAAGAACAATTGCGATACGTGGATTTTGTATCTTCATAATACATTTGGAGACTAACTCAGTTCAGTTATTTCATGACCCCGTTTTTTTGTTTTGCAAAATTTAGTTAAAATCGTACTTTCACTAAGTCTACGTAGGAAAAAATAAAACAACAACTGATTTATTGTTTGAGACTATGAAAACTAAAATCAATGTAAAGATTCTAGAACGAAGCAAACGAAGAATGTTGGCCAGTTGTTGAGAGTGACTAGTTGTGTTATTAATCGTTAACATTTGCGCACGTCAGTGTTATTAAAATTACAAACGTTACGCAACAGACGTAAAACGCCAACGATTCAAGACCCAGGTGATTGTTTAGTGGGCTTGGATCGCTCTTTTGGGTGTTTTCGATAACACCTTTCGATAGAGAATGATGGCGTAAGGTTCAACTTAAAACAATACTTCACGTACAAACACGTTCTTTCACGAGGCAGAATTTCAATTTTAATCAGACGAGAAGAAGCATTTCAAATCGTTCTCTTTTTCCAACGTTTCAGTCCTTATTGGACCTTTTTCAAGGAATCGAATAGGTCCAATAAGGACCGAAACGTTGGAAAACGAGAACTAATAGGTGTTCTCATTAAATTAGGGCAGTAGATTCATTCAATTTAAACACAACCCCAAATAGTCGAATCATCTCCACAGTTCTCTCTAGGATTTATAAAATGAGAAGTAAAAACTGTTGATTTCTCTCGTAAAATTTGAAGACGGCTTACCTTGTTGATCGGTTCTCTTCATTGACTTTCTCTTCTGTGAATAACACGATTGCAAAAGCATTTTGCATAGAATTTATTGATTAAGGTGCAAGCTAACATCGTCTTCAATCATCCTAAGCTGTAAGCCGAGTCACAAGTTCAATTGTTTAACCGTGATAAACCAAAGCGCAAGTCGATGCGGAGAATCGATAAACCAAGATAGGCCCTTTTAAAATGTTACGCGAGATTTATCTAACGCCGACGAACAACTGCATATAAAACTTGAGTGAGCTTGTAAAGTGCTTCTAGGTTGTTTACACTTATGCTGGCCAATAACCATAGTGAGGCAGCTAATTGTCAAATAGCAAGAATGTCAGTAGCTTCTGAAATCGACATGCTGACAGACGCTAATGCCTGTGTACAGTGTGCCCAATGTTGACTCGGCATGGACACAGGATTGGATCGACATTGGCATTAAATTACACTGACATTGATCCGAGACGTGGCCAAATTCTAAGTTAACTATAATTTTTATAGTTAGGCCATGCTCCAGAATTGAAACGTGCTACTCTCATCAAAGCACTACTCGATCGTGCTATTCATGAGTAACACCGTGCAATCGTATTGCTCGCGCTATGGAATGGAATTTCTTGGTTTCTTGTCCCTTTCTCTTCTCAAATATAAGAGACGAAGATTATGAGAGGAAATTATTTGATCAGAAGGTGTTCGTTTGGCAAGTAATTTGCACATGTGACTTACGATCTTCCATTTTATACACAAAAGCAACATAAATGCTGGAATTTACCAAACCGAGTGCTTGTAGAAGACTTTGCTTCCAATATATCGGAAGCATGAGATCTCTCCCCTCTTCTGGCCGGATCAGGCCTCTGCCTTTTATGCCAGATCGACTCTATAATGGTTTTCTGATACCTACATTGAGTTCGTTGAAAAAGATATCAATCCATCGAGCTGTCTCCAACTGCGACCCCTACACGACCCCCCCAAACCCCCACCCAAAGACCCACAAAAGGCCCCCCCAAAAAAAAACCCACAAAAAAAGGCCCAAACCCCCCCCAACAACACAGCCCAACAAAAAAACCCCAAAAAAAGGACAAAAAAACAAAAATAACAACAAACACAAAAAATAAATAAATTTTTTATTTAAATGAAATTTTAAAATATAAAAATTTAAAAAAAAAAAATTTTTTAAAAGTTTACAGATTTTTTTCAATTTTTGACTAATTTCGATACTTTTCTTACATGTGAAGTTTCCGACAAGGGAAGGAAATATCTTTTCATCAACATGAGACCCTAGGAGTGGACAGCAAATTCTGCTAGAACCAAATATATGAAGAGAAAGTATTGATAGTTCCGTTAGAGTCGAGTACGGCAGGCTGTGAAAATTGAATAGGAGCAGTTTGAAATTGAGCGGAGGGCTATTTTGAAAGGCAGTACCCGATAAAGCACACAATATTTTACCAAGCTACCCCAATGCAGGATAGGCAAGGGGGAGGATGATACCCCCCTTCACTGGCAGCCCCCTCTCGCCCCCCCCCCCCCCCCGGGCCCCAACGGTTCTCCGTGTGTAAATTTTTGTTTACACTTCCCAAAGCCTACAATGGCGAGAAATTATATCCAATAAGAGGTTTTGAAAACACAACTTCTGTTTAACAGATAATATAGCCCTCCGCTCAATTTCATATTGCTCCTGTTCAATTTTCACAGCCAACCGTACTCTAACGGAACTAACAATACTTTCTTTTCACATCTTTGGTTCTAGCAAAATTTGCTGTTCACTCCAAGGGTCTAGTGTTGATGAGAAGATATTGCCTTCAAACATCATAATTACGCACTTCACGGTTGGAGAAATAGAAATATAATTAGTAGAAGGTAATTTTCACTAGAGAACCCTCAAATTCAGATTGCGCAGATTTGAGCGAATTTACGATTGCAGGCCATCAACTAAGCAGGCATAAAGTATTGAAACAGAGATTCTACTGAACACATCTGTTAACCTGTAGATTTTCAAATAAGGCACTGTGCCTGAATGACCGTGAATAAACTTCTCCATCAAAATAGGGGCCGAGTTGCATCAAGATCACATTACGAAAATGAACCAAATGTATGGTTCTACTCTCCCGAATCCACTGTCGCTGTTGATATATAATCATGATCATCAAATTTAATTCAAGCTAATTTAAAAAAAATCGGAATGCAAATTTTTTCTTCAAAAAACAGGACTTTTTTAAGATCTTTATGTTTATTTGTAATTAGCGCAAGAAACGACCCCCAACTGACAACCTAGCTACAACCTTGAAATAATGCTGCTATCAGTATAGCCAAATGTTTCCAACATTTCCTCCAGCACAGCGGCTGTTGCTCTCAAGATGTCGATCGATAAAGCAAACTTAGATATCATATCTTCGACCGAAAGGTAAGATATCTTATCTCCCGAATAGAAGAAAACAATCCCCCGATATTCTTGACCCTACAAAGCTTCGATATCAGTCTTTGTTTGACCACCCGACCGTTAAGACGCAGCAAAACGCGTAGTAATCCACCCGATTCCGTCAAACCTGTCATGTGATTCACATTTTTCACCCGGAATTCTCAAAGCAAAACTTCCAAAATGACCGATCATCAGCGCTATCCGCTGGCCGAACGTAACCGCCGTTCCAAAATGAAGTTCCTCAACGGAGTGAAAACCTATTACGAAACAAAGCGGAAAACTTCCGTTGAACTGCTCCAGGCGGAGGAAGCACGCGCTGCCGTGCCAAAAATCGACTTGTCCGTTCCGGGAACACCGGTTTCATCGCGCTACCTGCAACATCGACGCCGATCGGAAACTGAAGTGACACTACCAAAAGAGCCGGCTCCGCTACCGAACGAAATCGTAATTAGCAGCTTGGTGATCGATAAATTCCTGAAGGAAATGAAGGCGCTCAACACCGAAGAACAAGATTGCAAAGAACAACAGGCCGAAGTTGTACAGCTGGAGAGCGATAGCTCAGATAGTGTACAGGAAGAGCAAGGAGAAGTTGCACAGCAGTACTTTAAGGAGTCGGATCAAAAGCATGCCTATCATCGAACGTTCAGTGAAGCCGTGCAAACGTTGCACAGTTCCGAGGTCAAGAGTCCAGTTGTGAAAAGATACTTTGAAGAGTCATCTGCGAAGCACACTTACGCCAGAGATTTCAATGAAGCTGTCAACGAATTGAATCCATTGGAAGTAGAGGATGATCCATTGAAAGATGACATCACAACAATAACCAAGGGTTATAAACCATCGGTACCGGGAACACCCATCAACTCGAAACATCTGGACAAATTCAAGAAGCGCAATTACATAAGTGATTCTTCCGACGATGAAGACGAAAGTGACGGTGTTGCTACCGATCGCAAGCCGTCGAAATCAGTTGATCCTTTGAATACATTCATCAAGGAAATGGAAGCGCTGAAAGCGTCAAAACCTGTTGGCTTAAGTGAAGTAAGAAAACCACGAGACGAGCAATTCTGTGTAGAAGAATATCTGAATTCTTCTGAGGCGAAGAAGAGTTACGCCAGAACTTTCTCTCAGGCGGCACAAACATTGTATTCAACTGAGGTCAAAGAACCGAAAATCAAGAATTATTTCGATCAATCCGAAGCGAAGAAGACGTTCCGTCGAGAATTTTCCGAGGCGTACCAGGAAATACAGCGAGAGGAACAGCCTACATCCGAACCACTGCAGCTGGTCGTCGATGAACCGATAGAGCAGAAAAAGGTCTACGAGGACACAGCAGTGAAATATGACTCGTTGGAGGAATTATTTGGAACATTTGAACCGCCAAAGTTGGAGAAGAAGCCAGTTCAAAACGACTTCTCGGTCAACTCGTACTTGTCTTCATCCGACGTTAAAAATACCTACGCGAGAAGTTTTTCTGAGGCTGCGCAAACACTGCATACGAGCGACGTTAAAAATCTTGCCGTTCGTGAATATTTTACCCAGTCCGAAGCGAAACAATCGTTTCGAAGAGAGTTCTCCGAAGTCTACCAAGAGGTAGACGTGAAAGAAATTACACGTGATATTATTCCCACCAAACCGACACCATCTGACCATGGAAAAGATAACAAACAAAGCGAAAATCCAATTTCACACTCCAACGCTGATGATGGATTATCTGTGGAAGGCTCGCAAAAACAGCCACCACAGAGAAGTATCTCCGTGCCCGGAACGCCCATCAATTCGAGAAAGCTGTACCCAAAGGAAAAGCCATCGCGCTCCGTCGAAGCGAAACCAGAGAGTACGTATGCCAAAACCGACCTTCTGTTGAGTCCTCGTCTGCAAACCAGGAAGCAGCGGGGTTGGTTCAATGTTGAACACTTCTTCGCAGCCCGGCTATTTCGTCGGGCTCGCAGCTTCACAGATGATCCAGAAGCCGGCACTGGCGGTGGCCTAAACGATGATAAGCTTTTCTCTCTTGCAGGAGATGGCAGTGGTGTAGCGAACAGAACGTCCAGTCAGTCTGAGATGACAGCAGTGGAACAAGCGGAGAATGCAGCTGCTGCTTCAGGCCGAGGTCGCGCGGTGTCTGCTGCGGAAACCAGTATGGAAAACGAGTTTTGGAAGAGTTTCGGTGCATCCTAAACAATGGGACGTTGACGTTGTTGTTAGTTTTTTGAGTGAATAAAGAGCTTCGATTGATTCTGGACTTGTTGATGGGAAAGAAACTTCATTTTATATTAGAGAAAAGATTTCGAACAGAGTTTGATGAACTTTATCTCTTATCAATTTCAGAAATTGAGGCTATCGAAGCATGTCGATGGCTGCGAGCTGCCGGTTTTCCACAGTACGCTCAGATGTATGAAGGTTAGTCCAATCGTATCGTCCCCAATAGCCGTGACACTAATTCAACTCATCTTTTTTTTTTTTTTTCTAGATCACCAGTTTCCGATCGAAATCAATGACGTCGCTAAGGATCATCCATTTTTGGAGAACGATCCCCTGCAATCGCTTTACCGACGGCTTCAAACGTTGAACCGCTGTGCGAACATGCACATTGACACGCACCAACATTCACATCCCCCGAAGGCGAACGATCCGGACTCGGACGACGATAGTTGTGCACTGTCGGAAGCATGGACCTTTGCCCACAACAGTCGACGGTGGTCACGGGTGGAGGACGCCGCTGGATTGGTTAGCGTCATCAAGCAAAAGCACTCCAAGCAAAGCGATGTCAGTACGGTTAATGAGACTGATTCGGCAGAAGATTCGTCCAAGAGTGGATCCAAAACGACGACTACGGACGATAAGGAAAACTGGGGTGATGATGGTGTGACACTGAGCATATTGTCGGACAGCGATCAGCAGGATGGTCCCGTTCGGCTACGGAGGACAGGCAGTGAAAGACTCAAAGATGGAGCCAAAGCCCTACTCAGGCGGGTTGAATCGATAAAATCACGCAGAAGGAAACGTCAGAATCGCGATGGGCTCATTATCTGTGGACCACATTCCTCCAGTCTGTCACCGGTTCATCACAATATAGACGACTTGAAGCATATTGATGTGATGTCATTTTCTAACCCCTCAACTCCCCGGCCATCGACGGCGTTCGGCGACCATCGTAGAGAGAACAATCTCGGAACAAATGAAATAGTATCTAACCTTCTGTCACCCTACACTCTTAGTCCTTTTGGGCACATGGTAGAAGATAACAATAAGAAGGAACATAAACGTAGCACCAATAGATCTAGTCCTTTACACTTTTTCATACAGCTGCAGGAGGCGAAATCTGGCGATGATTCGTCGTCGATTTGCAGCGAAGACAGCCAGGATTTGAATACCGGTTACTTCGCCGGACGGGTTGTGAAGACACCAAGCAAAAAATATCCGAAAGCTAAAAAACTGTTACGCAATAAAGTGACCGCTGATGACTCCGGGGCGCTTTCGGATTCGGAGTATCAGTCTAAGTTAAGGCGAGCTAAAGTATCTAGTGACTTGAAGGAGACAAGCAGTAATACTCTTCAGGTATCCAAACTGAACCGCGGAGGATCGCTGAATTTGGGGAAAAACTCCAAACGCTATCGAGATGCATTCCATAATCGTTCGATGAGAGTGGCAAAGACCACCGAGGGCAAGGGAGGCGACGATAGGAAACGTACTATTGTGGCTAGATGGCATAGTTTTCAGCAACCGAAGAACTCGGAAGGTCGTCGGATAAGCACCGTAGATTTCAAGGATGACATCACCAAAGAGAAAAGTAAATACTCCAGTGGTACCAGCATTGTTGAAATGTCCTGTGGCCAGTTGCTTGTGGTGCGGAAGTTGGCATTGGTCACTCTGACGGGTTACATGGAACGTTACTGTCCGACGCACCGATCCGGCTGGAACTGGGATCTGCCTAAGTTCATCAAACGAATCAAAACACCAGATTATAAAGATAGAAAAGTATTTGGAATACCACTAGTCCTTAACCTGCAAAGATATGGCAATACTCTGCCGGAGATTATCCAGATGGCACTGACCTGGTTGGATTTGAATGCGCTGGATCAGGTAGGATTGTTTCGTAAACCGGGGGTGAAGTCACGAATAGCGAAGCTCAAGTCCACCATTGAATCGGGCAACAATGTCTCCAACCGGATGGAGGTATTCGACGATCATCACGCTTACGACGTAGCGGACATGTTAAAGCAATACTTCAGAGAATTGCCGGATCCGCTACTGACGGCAAAACTGTCCGAGACCTTTGTGGCGATATTTCAATGTAAGTTGGATGAATATTTGCATTGGGAATTGGTTTGGGACTGATTTTTTTAAATTGTATTTTCAGACCTTCCGAGCGAGGTTCGTGCGGAAGCAGTTCAGTCAGCCATTCTCTTGCTGCCTGACGAACATCGGGAAGCTTTGTTCACGTTGCTCAATTTTCTGGAAACGGTCACGGCCAATGCGAGCCAAAATCAAATGACGGCAAACAACCTTGCTGTGTGTTTGGCTCCATCGCTGTTTTACTCAATTTCCGGGAACAGGTCGGTGTGAACTGGGTTAAATTTTCAAAGTCAAGCATCAATGCTCAATCTATGCATCATTGGTTTTAGATCGTCAACAGCGTCCCCGCGGCGGAAGAAGGGTGCCACTGGACAGCCGGACGAGAAGGAACTGTCGGAAACCCGGGCTTCACACGACTGTTTGGCATATTTGATCCAGCACTATCGGACGCTGTGGACCATCTCGAGCGACAGGATGCGCAAATGTAGCTTCAATTATATGGAGGAATCCAAACCGGTGCCACTGGAATCACTCGGGGCCGAGCTGCACGTGCAAAACTGGCGCGGCTATTTGACCGAATGTATCAAAGAATGCGTCCGGGAGGGGAAGGAGAGGTAAGTTGTCCATAGAAAATTACAAAAAAGTGATAAGGAAAGAAAAATATGACTAACAAAATCACAATAATAAACGATTAGCATCATAGATTATTATAAAACCAAAAAAAAAAATAAAAGATAAAAAAAAAAAAGAACGAGATAAAAATAAAATGATAATGATGCGTATGTGTTAACCCGTTGTTTTATGATACCCCCCTACGAAAGACGACGACACAGAATAAAAACATAAGGACATGCCAAACCACACCACACCACCACAAAAAAAAATAAAAAAGAAAAAAATTTAAATTTTAAATTAAAATTTTTAAAATAGGCCAATCAAAACAATTTGATTTTCGATATATCATTTAAAAAGCGAGATAAATTTGAAAGAGATAAAAAAAAGAAAAAAAAACAGAAACAGCAATGCACCAAGAAAAAAACTTAACTTCACAAGAAATCCCCGCAGCCCAACAACGAACACGCGCTGGGTTTCTCCAGCACCAAGTCACCCCCTGACGACCACAACACTTTTTGTTTTCACCAACCATCATCGCACAAACCGATTTCTAAAGAAAAACCAAACACAAAATTTTAGATCCACTACACAATAAAAAAAAAAAAAGAAATTTTTGGTTTATTTAAAACAAAAAAAGAAACGAGATTTCGCAGAAAAAAAGAGATATATCATATAAAATAAACCAGATAACGCCTGAATCTATCTTGTTTTATAAAAAACGCACACATTATTATATAGCGCATAAAAAATTTCAAACAATTCGGTGTTTCACTTCCCCTTCGCGCAGAAAAAACGAAAAGAATCCCCGCTTTATAAAAATTAATTATTTTTTTCTATTAATTTACACGAAAAAAACATAACCAACGGATCCCAAAATAAAAAAACACAAATTATTTAAAAACTGTGACACAAAAATAAATTAAAAAAAAAAACTACAAGTACCTACAAAAAAAAAAAAAAAATTTTATAAACAAACATATAATAAAATATGTGAGTATAAAAAAAAGAGGATTTTAAAAATTTTTAAACTCCCGAGAAAAATATATATAGTTTTTAGATCCCCCCTAAAAACACCCTTTAAAAAAATTAAAAATAGTTGGGATTGACCCGAGAGGATTTCAAAGGTAAATACTATAAATCAGACGAAGCATTTTTTTTAACCAAGCTGTCCTATGCAGGATATACAAGGTGGAGAAAATACCACACAATGACTGAGGTTCAGACAGTTCTATTTATGTTTTTCAAACTTTAAACGTTGATGAATCCACACATAAAAAATATTTAATTTTAACGGGCGCGTAAAATTTCCCCTCGATTAATTTCTAGCCAAAGGAGGCGTAAACAACAAATTGTTTGCAATCTTTCATGCGCCATACAACAATGTTTCATACAACACTCTAGATTCAGGCGTTATCTGGCTTAAATTTACATAAAATATTCCATTATTTTCTGTCAAATCTATCATTTCCTTTAAGTGCATTAGATAACGCAGAAAATTTAATGTTTCTTATCTGTGCATTTCCATTAAGAAGTTTTTTTTTTCAACTGTATCCTTATGGGTAGTAAGGATGGTTCAAAGTGTCGATTCAGCTCCAATCTCAATCGTTTCAAAATCAGGTCGTGACTCCAAAATTTTAGCTGAATTAGTTGCGAACTCGAACTGCATTGACTTTGCATTCCTATTTTTGAAATTCCTGCAGGATTTACTACGGGAAAACGAAACTAATCGTTCTCATCGTCCATACCCTTCGCAAGGGTAGAGAACTGCATTGGCCTAATCGCCAAAAAGAACTGAAATTTAACAGTAATTTCAACGTTATCAATTCAACTTGACATTTGGTATGATACTTCAGTACTTGAACAACAGTATGATATCTTGTGTGGAGTTCATGAATGTTTACCCAATCGGATTGAAAAACAAAAGATGCGTTCGTAACGAATCCCGTTTTTTCATTACTTTTTTAGAAAACGTTTTAACTACTTTTAATAAAAAAAATGTGTTACTCCATAATTTTTCTAAATATACGTATAGAAAGGTAAATCAATTTGAAATCCACCAGTATACGTAAAAAACTGTTTTTGATAAGATCGGTTTGAGAAAACTGAGAAAGTGCTAGTTGTGCTTAGACATTCAAGAACTGGGTCAGAAACCTAATAATAGCATGAGAATATGTTTGCACATCGGGATAATTAGATCTGAGTTAATTATCGAGATGATGTTCTTGCGTAATGATCCATCCATCAACTGCTCAGCTGGTAACATTGGTGCGTCTGTTATGCAAAATGCAACCAAAAAAAAAACAAGGCTACTATGACATACAGTAGACAAGTAGTGTTGCCTTGGCAACTATGGACCATTTAGAACGGAAAATTATTGCCGTAGCAATCAATAATTATGTAATTAACTTGACGTTCAACCGAAAAGTGAACTTCGGCAAAATTGTTGATGGATAGCTTCTCGTAAGCACATATTTCCATTTGTCATTCTCAAGGATGAGAACAGACAGTTTGGTGTTCCCATAGAAACTTTAAAGGGCCAGTACAGTTCAAATCCCCAACCAATTGGGCTCAAATTTCGGGAGATGAGTCAGGACCTGGTTTGGAATCGATTGAAAGAAGTGAAGCTGCAACGATACTGACACGAGTGGAAACACATCTTTGACAAAACAACATTCTTTTTTTTTTAGTATTTTTTTTTTTTGTTCTTGAAAGAAAATTTATAATAAAGTACTATTGTTCCCCACACCACATATAATATTAATCCAACTACACAAAAAAAAACAGACTTACAACAACCTTTTTACATAAAAAAATAATTTAATTTATTTATAAAAAAACTAAATAATGAATGTTCAAATAAAATTTTAATAAAAAAATAATATTAATAAGTCAACAAAATTTTTATTAATAAAATAAAATTTTTTCTTTTTCAAGTTCAGTTAATACAGAATACAGGAGAAATATTCAGCTAAGCTTCCTTTTTACCGAATGCGACTTGCCGGGTCTTTCGTTTAACACCTGCCATAAGATTTTGTACAGTCACCTTGTCCACTTTATTCGCCGCACAACGCCAGTTTGCCTTGAACTGTTTCTCGCTCACAGCAGCTTTTTTAATCTTCTTAAGGTTCCGCTTGAAGATGGCCCAATATTGTTCGATTGGGCGGAGCTCTGGCGTGTTGGGAGGTTTGTCCTTGGACACCACTTGAACGTTGTTGGTAGCATACCACTCCATGGCCTTTTTTCCGTAATGGCAAGATGCCAAATCCGGCCAAAATAGTACGGAACAATTGTGTCGCTTCAGGAAAGGCAGTAGAATTTTTTGTAGGCACTCGCTCGGATAAATTTCCAGGCTGACGGTTCCGGTCGCAATGTAAACGTTGCTCTTCAAGCCACAGGTACAAATGGCCTGCCACACCAGATATTTCTTCGCAAATTTTGGCAGTTTAAAGTGCTTGAAAATATCTGCCACCTTTCCCCATCCGGTTGCTGTATAAAATTCCTGTCCAGGAAGCTGTTTAAAGTCTGCATTGACGTAAGTTTCATCGTCCTGTACTACGCAATCAAACTTCGTCAGCATCGTCGTGTACAACTTTCGCGATCGTGCTTTGGCCGACGTGTTTTGTTTATCGTCGCGATTTGGAGTCACCACTTTCTTGTAAGTCGACAGTCCAGCTCGTTTTTTAGCTCTATCCGCGGTTGAAGGCGCCACTCCCAGCTTCTTTGCGACATCTCGGACGGAGAGGTTGGGGTTCCGCTCGAAACAGCGGGCAACTCTTTTTGTCGTCGCTGTGGTCTCCGACTTTCGATTGCCCCTCGATCCAGCTTTCCTGGCTGTCGACAAACGTTTACCGAACACTTTTAATACGTTGGTAACAGTTGATTTAGCCATATTCAACAATTTCGCCAACTTGGCGTGAAAGTAGTTTGGATTTTCGCCATGCACGTGCAAAATTTTGATGCGTTGCTTCTCTTCCTTCGACGACAGTTTGATAACTGAAGTGCTAATCTCAAAATCAAAATAGAGACATGATGCTACACGCACACATCTTCAAAATGAGGGATAGGCAAATTTTTTTTTATGCACGATGAAAGGAAATGCGTCAAGTTTAAGTCGACCAAATTTTGATCGAAACACCCTTTACTTATAAATTTTATTATTCCTAAACGTTAATGGAATTTGATTCATTCAAGGAATGTAAACAAAGATTTCATTATGATTTTTATTTTGGTATTCTCCCATACGCGGAGTAACGATCTATGATGAAGTTGTTTTTAAGAAGGAAATAATTTCGAATCAGCACGAGGCTCCAGGCTTATTTTTGCTACAACAAAGATGTGAAGAGAAAGTATTGATAGTTCCGTTAGAGCACGGCAGGCTGTGAATATTGAAAACATGTAGTTTGAAATTGAGCGTAGGGCATTTGTAAAGTAGTACTTCGAAGCAAGCACACAATCCTTTGCCACACATCAGGTCAAGGCGGGAACGAATACGCCTCCTCGACTGGCAAAAGAATGTGCGTTTGATCGTGCTCATATACTACCAGTAGCAGTAGTCAGGTAAAACAGAAGTTGTTTTCTAGTCACAGGAATTTGGCAGTGAGAACAGATATTTCGTTAGAATCACTTCCAAAACGCTACTGGTAGTATATGAGCACGATCAAACGCTCATTCTTTTTTTTTTTTTAGATATGTGTTGAAAGTCAAAAATAAATAAATTTGATTTTAAGCGCTATTTGGGTACCAAGTTTGTAGTGTTTTTAAAAAATAAATGCAACAAATATCCTTGTCAACATTATTCCGTTTATTACAAAGGTAGTTGTAAATGACGCTTTAGTAAATTGGTCATCTTCAATTTCTTTCCAAACAGCTGAACAGACTTGTAAAATTCTCCCAGTCTTAAGGTTCTCATATGTCTTGTGACTCTCAGTGAATTTTCTTTGGAGGATCATGTGATTTTTCACTTGATCTTATATTTCTTGATAGTTGATTTCGGTCTTCTCATGAATTTCCATCAGATCGTCTTGGAGATAATCGTAAGGACTTCCTGTGGTCATCTTCTTGCTCCAAAGGAATGTTTTCTCGAGATTTTTTTATAGATTTCTTCAGGCATTTTTAATGACGATCCTATTTCCTTTAAAATTCCACACAACAATATATTGAAAACTTTAAATAAATTCCGTAGAAATTATCGACCTAGTTTTTATTGTAATTTTTGGCATTAGAAATTCTGAAAACTTTCTTTTAATTTCTATAAAAAAAAGCCGTTTATGCATTTCATTTCATCTACTGCAAATTGCTTCCAGATGTTCTTATGAACTGTCTCCAAATCTGGTACTTCTCCAGCAAGTACTTCCACGTGTCTAAGTTCAGATCTTAGATCCTCAGATAAACTGCAAACTGACTCCATTTTGTAAGCTAAACTCAGTCTGTAGACTTCTTGAAATCTTCTGATATTTACGTTAGTGCTTTTCAGGAGTTTTTCAGAAGACCTTTCCAAAAATGTCCACTTCTTCAGATTTCGCGCGATACCAGTCCCCGTAAAAGAAACTGTTAGTCGACTATATAATATATGTAGTTCAATTTGAATTACGGCTGTATCCCTTCAACTCTTGGAATAAATTAAAGAATATGGGGGCATAAAAGGATAGTGCCCACTAGCACTACCCAGTCACTTAAGGATTTTTCGAGATGCGAAGCAATATTCGATGCGCTCTAAAAGTCTTACGAGAAGATACATGAATATTAGTGGTAAACTTTGCTAATTTAAAAAAGCTTCAAATTTCTTTCGTTTTTCTCTCTCTCTCGATCAGTTTTGGGCCTGTTAGAAGATCTTTAAACAGTGTCATCGATATTGAACCTAATCTTTGCTCTACATAAGGTGTGGCCCATTTAGTATTGAAACAAACATGTTTGAATCTTACAGCGACGCCAGTGGTTGGATTTGTAAACTAAGACATCTTATGTGTTCCCTATAGCAATAACAACATCAGAAGTTTTTTTTTGCGGTGCAGTTCGAACGTGTTTCAGAGAAATACAAAATGGAAGAAGAAAGAAGAAAATTAATTGTGCGCAATCATTTGGAAAACCCTTCGTGGTCTGGGCCAAAAATTGCTAAAGTGTTGGATTTTCCCCGAAATACCGTGTGGCGTGTTTTGAAAAAGTACAGAGAAACTTGGTTGACGGATCGCAAGCCTCAAAGCAAGCGTCGGGCGTCGGGGGCAACCGTCAACTGCGGAACCAAGTCATCAAGAACATTAAGGCAAGCCCCAACATCTCAGACCGCGATTTGGCCAAAAAGTTTCACGCCGCACGTTGTACCGTGCAAGGGATTCGTCTCCGGGAAGGCTTCAAGTCATACTTTGCCTTAAGTCAACCAAATAGGGATCAAAAGCAGAACAATGTGGCCAGAATCCGTGCCAGAAAACTGTAGGTGTTGACAGGTGTTGACAAAATTCAATGGCTGGATCCTCATGGATGTTGAAACCTATGTAATGGCCGATTTCAAACAGCTACCGGGACAAACATTTTACTTGGCTACGGCTCGGGGAGATGTTCCTGCCAAATTCAAGTTAGTGTTTGCAGATAAATTTGCACGTAAATACATGATTTGGCAAGGCATCTTTAGCTGCGGTAGGAAGACCAAGGTTTTCATCACTGATAAGACATTTAATTCAGAGCTGTACAGAACGGAATGTCTCCAAAAGCGAATATTGCCATTCATCAGATGCCACAATGAACCTGTCATGTTTTGGCCAGATCTTGCAAGCTGTCATTACAGTAAAACAGTGCTACAGTGGTATGAAACCAACGGACCGATAGAGAGATTTTGGGCTATTATGAAGAGGAAGCTGAAAATGAATGGCGCAGTGTCGTCAAAAGTATCAATGAATTGAGAACCAAGAGGAATAAGATTGCCAACACGATGAATCAGAAGAATGTGCGCCGGTTGATGAAACGTATTCCGAGAAAAGTCCGCAAATTTCTTCGAAATCGAGATGATTTTTTTTTTTGTGTTTTCCCTCTAAAGATCACATAAAGTCGAACATTTTAGTTAAAATAGAATACTATTTTGTTAATGTATATCCGAAATATGCGCAATAGTCTATGTTCCAATTCTAATTGGGCCACACCTTAGCAAACAGATTTGAAATTGAATGCTACTTCATGGTTGAGGATTATATTGATTATAAAGGGTGTCCCACATCAAATTGCATCACGGAAAGCACGCTGTAGAAAATTGCCCATTGGGTATTTCATCTTGAAACGGTGTGTCAACGGTGAATCGTGTGGTTAAACGTAACTACGAAAATATGAGCATGAACGGAAGGAGAAATGCGGTCAGAATGAATGTTCTATTAGTGATCAGGATCACAAGTCCAAGTCCTTTCGTCCAGAGAGCCAAGGATCGGGAGGGACTGCATACGTACAAAGTGTAGAAGGCTCCAAATCCTAACGGTGTGAAAGTCACGGGCCTGGAAACTGTACACCCAGATGCTGAAGAAGCCTCATTGTCTCATCATGGATGATGAGACTTACGTCAAGGCGGACTTCCGGCAGCTTTCGGGGCTACTGTTCTTCACCGCCCAGCACAAGTTTGTTGTTCCCGAGGAAGTAAGGAAGCAAAAACTTTCAAAGTTTGCCAAGAAATACATGATTTGCTCATGTGGCAAACGGAGTGCGCCGTTCGTGACTATCGGGACTGTAAACGAGGAGATCTACCTCAAGGAGTGTCTACAGAAGCGTCTGCGTCCTCTGTTGAAGCAACACGAAGGCCCTACGATCTTCTGGCCGGATCTAGCTTCGTGCCACTATTCAAATGTTGTCCTGGAGTGGTACGAAGTCAACGGGGTTATCTCGTACCCAAGGACATGAATCCCCCAATGCACCGGAACTATCGAATAATACTGGGTTATTGTGAAGCAGGCGTTACGGAAGCATCCCAAGGAGGGCAAATCTCAGGAAGACTTGAAGAAAAAGTGCGTTTCCGTACAGAAGAAGCTACAGCCAGATGGTGTACAGAATGAGTGGAGTTAAGCGTAAGGTGCCAGCGTTCGGTTATGATATTGAAGTTGAATGAAAGTAATATGATTACTAATAGGTTAAATTTTATTGTCTTAATGTTTGAGAATGATCGGTCAACGAGGTTATTTTCTACAGCGTTTTTTCCGTGATGAAATTTGATGTGGGACACCCTTTAGCTTAGTTGGTAAAGGTACAGTACTGCAAGAGACGGCGAGTTCGACTTTCGGTTTGGTCGAGTGTTTCATTGTAGAAGAAGCGTAAGTTCTAAAATTTGTTTGCAACATTCACGTGTTGTCGACATTAGCGATCAGGCAATTTGAACGATGTTCATTTAATCTTCCTTCCCTAAGAAAAAAAAAACTATGCAAAAAATTCAAGATTGTACCAAAAAACTATTCCGTGTCGCTACTTACTTTCACTTGCTTGCAAAGTATACCATTGGATTCCAAGGAAGCTCCGAGAAATGTAGCTCGAGTTCTTGTTGAAGTTTCTACGTTAAGTTGAAAGTTCGTAGTATGCTTTCGGACTAATTTGTTTGAAAATAGCAATTCGGCTTGAACTCGATGTTTGCTCTTAAATTTCACCTGACTTCTTTTTTCAGCGACTTCCAAATTGATTAATAGTCCTATAGAAATCCTCATTTATCAACAAACCTAACCTAGTAATCACCATCGTTACAGGCCACGCGGATGGGTTTCTCTCAACTCCACGGATCCTTCCGTAACCGTGTACTTCAAAAAGGTCGGCGACGGGCATCCGTTGCGACTGTGGAAGGCTGTGACTGAGGTGGAGGCACCTCCGACCGAAGTGATCAACCACATTCTGAACGAACGACACCTTTGGGATGACCACCTACTCAAATCCAGGGTCGTCGAACGACTGGATAGCGACACGGACGTGTTTCAGTATGTGTGTGGGCAACCGATTACCGATTACTGTGTTTTAAGGTAATCAATCATGATCCTCTACCCAACCCGTGGCATTAACATTTCGATTCATTCAACAGACAATGGAACAAACAGCAATCCCGTGGCGCTTGCGTCATCGTCGAGGTTTCTATTTCTCATAATGGTGCTCAACTATTGCTGGGTGGAGTACGGGGCGTCGTTTTGGCATCTCGATACCTCATCGAACCCTGCGGTAGTGGCAAATGCAAATTGATGCATCTCTCCCGTGTGGACATGAAGTATGATTGCCAAATTTCATTAGCTCATCACGCTGACGCTGACCGCTCACATTCTAATTTCAGGGGTCGCACACCGGATTGGTACAACAAAAACTACGGTCACATCTGTCAGCAATATCTATCGAGAATCAAAAAGTTTTTCGAGCATTACACCGAGGGACCTGAGAGCAAAGTATAAACTCGTTTCGAATCTTCACACCACTAAATGGCAACAAAACACTAACTAAAAGCAAATCAAAATAAGTATACACCCACAAACAAAATCACAATCACACCACACCAGCAAAAACAAACAACATATGAGAATGTATAAAAAAAAACAGTTTCCAAACATTCCAAATTTTTGATTACCAAGTGCCTAAACCAAGATATTTTCTTAGTTCGTTCTTATTATTTGTGAACTGAAGAAGAATGAGAGGAGGGAGAGGTAAAACAAAACTAAAACTAGTCCAAGCAAATCAACTTAACCAATTTCAGCAACACTAATATCATGAATCACGTTTTATTTTATTTTATAGTTATTATTGTTAAAGTTTATATCGTAGAAAAGAAACAAACAGCAGAAAGCTAAACAACCGTGAGCAAACTAAAGCAAATAATCTCAAGTACCGTTATTCTTATGGGACCAATGTCAATAAAAAAAATAATCTCCTGAGGTCTTCGTTGTATGGTCAGTCAGTGCCAATAAATGTTCATTTTCCCCTCCAAAAAAAAAAAAACAATCGTTGTATTCAAGAAAAGAAAACTGAATAAGTATGTTATTACTAATCGATGGAAGATTATTATTATAGTGAATAAAAGAACCGAGAAGGAGAAACATTAGATTTCCAAATATTTTTCATTGTTTTCGTTTATTGTATCAATCTCTCACTGTAATGGTTTTTGATGATTTGAAACTATCCGAAACGACTTAAGACTAGCGATTTTGTTTGTAATTCAAATGACTTTCTGGATATTCGTATCTAGATTTCTTCCAACCAGGGCCGGTAGTGGGAGAAGCACACAAACACTGCAGAAGATAAGGTTGATGATGAGTATTGCATAGATATGTCTCCTAGTGGTGAACCCCTACTCCATATCGGTCATGTCCTGGATGCCCAACGGAAAGGATCGATCACTGGGTAATGGTGGCGGAAGGGGAAGCGATTGTGGAGAGGAACTGCTAGGTGGTGGAGATGGTTTCAAAAGAAAGTTGGTGGCATTGCAAATTGCGTCGAGAGAAATTTTTGACGCTGAAATCCTGGCCTCAACATCATTCGAGGGGCTCGCCGTTCTATCGAGCATGAATGGTTCCAATGGGTTTTGGAATTTCTTCGCATCTTTAGTAACTTTTTGAGGTTCTTGGTGGATATCAGCGATGTGATCGCCGGATTTTGACCTGCGCACTTTGGCACTGTGCTTGGTGTAATGCTTAGGGGCTACTTTGGCGGGTTGGAAGCTGCGGTCCTCGGGAGTCGACGTGGAAGAAGGACGGGGAGAGTAGGACGATGATGGAAACGACGGAGTGGGCGATGACAACGTAGAAGGAGAAGGAGTTTTTGATGTTTTTGATTCCTTGTTCTGATTGGCGGTACCTGCCGCTGCAGACGTCGTCGTCGTCGTCGTCGTCGATGAGTCACCGTCCTGTTTCTTCCATTTTGTGCGGCGATTCTGGAACCAGATTTTTACCTGAAAGGAGGTGAAGAAAAAACAATGTGTAAGAAAACAATCCTGATTTAGATATGCATGTTTTAAAATCAATCATGAAAATATTTCGAGCGATCTTATCGAGTACTTGAAAAATGTATAGTGGCATTGTTTTAATTGCCAAAATCTTTTCCCATTCCTTGCATCGAAAATGAGTTGAGAGTATTTTTGTAAATTAAACCCGATTATACACCTATAAAGATGTAAACAAGAGTTTTCCTTATTCCGTTTGATACTTATTTTCCATGGAATTTATGTGTGGGAAATCCATTTCAAGCAGAATTAGAGAATCGAAAATATTTTGAAAAAAAAAGGAACTGTACATACTACGACAAGGTGCAGCTGGAAGACGAAAGTGGAGCAGTCGAATGAACCGCGAATCGAAAAACTGTCTGGGAGAGCTTGTCATTCCACACTGGCAACGTCGAAAGGATATCGAAAGCAAACCAGATGAAAATTGTTCTCGAGAATGAACCGACTGGAGGAGAGCTTCACGAAAGTTACTTCCCGAACTTATTCAGATTATGTATTTGCCAAGCTTGTATATCAATAAAGAAAGAAAAAAAAAGAATACTGTAGATTATTCAATAAATTTATTCGAAACATCCCCCTAGTAGCACACTTGTTGCCATTTGGTTGAAGAAACATAAATTTTACTTGTTTAGTCAAAATCAAGTTGCTACAACTGAGATCGTAGTGTGATGCTTGGGTTAGGTTTCTTCGGATTTTACCAGAAGTTACGTCAAGTTTCCCCAGACTTTACTTTGAAACGATCCAGAAGTGGGGGCGACCCCGGCGTAGTGGTTAACATCCATACCTCTCACGCCAAAGTCACGACTTCGAATCTCACCCCCGGCTGAAAAATCTCGATAATCAAGAAACAAAAAAAAAAAAAAAAAAAGATCCAGAAGTTGCTTCGGAATCTCCTTGATGTTACTTCGAAACCTCTCAGAAATTACTTCGAAACCTTCCAGAAGTTACTTCGGGACTTTCCAGAAGTTACTTCGGGACTTTCCTGAAGTTATGTAACATCAGAGCTTCTCAGAAGTTATTTCGGAATTTCCTAGAATTTAGTTCTAAACGTCCCAAAAGTTACCATACCAGAAGCTCCGTCGGAACTTTCCAGAATTTACTTGTGAACTTCCCAGAAGCTCCTTCAGAGTATATCAGAAGTTAAGAAGTTATTCGGAACTTCCAAGTAATTAATTCGGATTGTCCCAGTAGTTACTCCGGAACTTCTCAGTAGTAAATTCTATAAAAATTTCAGAAGTTACACCGGGACTTTCCAGATGTTACTTTGGAACTTCTCACACGTTAAAAAAAAACTCTCCAGCAGTTACTTCGGAACTTTCCTGAAGTGATTTCGACCTTCCCAGAAGTTAAATCGAAACTTCTTAGTAGTATCGGACTTCCTAGAAGCTACTTCAGATTTTCTTAGACAGTACTTTGCAACTTTCAAGAAGTTACTTCGGAACTTTCTAGAAGTTACTTTGAAACTTCCCTGAAGGTACTTTGGGACTTTTTCGAAGTCACATAAAAGCTTCCCAGAAGTTACTTCGAACTTTGAAGTAGTTACTTCGGAACGCCCCGGAAGTTACTTCAGAGCTTCCGATAAATTACTTTGAAACTTCTAAGAAGTTATTTCGCACATTTCGAGAAGCTCTTTAGGAACTTCGCTGAATTTACTTCTTAAATTCCCAGAAGTTATTTCGGAACATCTCAAAAGGCATTTCGAAACTTCCCAGTAGCTGATTCGGATTGCCCCAGTAGTTAATCCGAAACTTCTCAGTAGTTACTCCGAAACTTTTCAAAAGTTACCTGGCAATCTTCTCAGAAGTTGCTTTGAAACTTCCAATAAATTAATTCGGTACTTCCCACGATAGGAACTTCGGAACTTTTCAGAAGGCTCCAAGAAATTCCCAGAAATTACTACGGATTTTCTAAGAAGTTTCTTCAGATTTTTGAAGACGTTTCTTTGGAACTTTCCAAAAGTTACTTTGAAACTTCTCACATATTACTTCGGAACTTCCCAGAAATTACATAGAAACTTCCAAGCCATACCGTCCGAATGATCCGGAAGTTACTAATGAACTTCCCACGGACTTCGCAGAAGTAACTTAAGATTTTCGCAGAGGATACTTTGGAAAATTTCAGAAGTTACTTTGGAACCTCCCAGACGCAACATCAAAACTCCCCAGAAGTTGCTTCAAAATTTCCCAGAAAATTCTACGGAACCTCCCTGAACTTTGGAGCTTCTCAGAAGTGACATTGAAACTTCCAAGTAATTACTTTGAAACCTGCAATGGAGATGAAAATCCAACGATCCATTTCAAGAATGCCTGTTAATACACGTACATTCTGAGATCATCTTCATATACAATAAGCCCCGCATGAAAATCTTCACATAGCAAACAGATATTTCTCGAGTACTTTTTCAAACAAACGTATCTGATTTTGAAAACAAGGAGGGGAAGTAAGATTCGAACGGTAAATTCTTGAAACCCTTAGCACTTTCATGCAAACTAGAGCCAGCAACACAAGAAATAACATTTCCTTAACATGGCGGTGATGCTACTTTCCGTGAGGGCGCTGAGAGTTTTGAGAATTTACGTTTGAATCTCCCCCTCTTTGTTTACAAAATCAGATACGTCTGTTTGAAAAAAGTACTCGAGATTTGCAGAATTGTCCCACTTCCAGAAAGTCTCTTCAATAAAGAAACCAAAACCAAAGCCCATTTTACCACTTCCAGAATAAAAAAAATAGACATTCTTGATCTCGGCGTGTATAATGTTAAGTTATGTTTTCGATAATATGAAACGACCTCACCAATGTTACTTATCTGATGCACTAAAGCTTCTCCGGGTGCAGGGGCGAAGCACTTAAAAATACAAGAAACGGGAAAAATGAACTACGGACGCAAAAGTCAGCCGTAGAAACACAGCCGTAACATAATTCAATGCACAGATAAAAATCAACATTGAATTTTCTGCGTTATCTAAAGGGCGATACGGTCAAAATTTGGTCAATATCAACTTGACGTATTTCTTTCAATTTTGCATTTAAAAAACCTGAACACCCCTCATTTTGAAGGTGTGTGTGTGTAGAATGTTGCTCCTATTTTGATTTTGGAATTCACTCTTCAGTTGTCAAAATGCCGTCCAAGCAAGAAGAGCAGCGTATCAAAATTTTGCTCGCGCATCGCGAAAATCCGAGCTACTCGCACGCAAAGTTGGCAAAATCGCTAAAAGTTGCCAAATCAACCGTTACAAATGTAATTAAAGTGTTTGGGGAACGTTTGTCGACAGCCAGGAAGTCTGGATCGGGGGGAAATCGAAAACCGGAAGCCGCTGAGACGACAAAGAGAGTTGCCGATAGTTTCAAGCGAAACCCTAACCTATCTCTCCGAGATGCCGCAAATAAGCTGGGTGTATCGTCTACAACCGTGCATCGAGCCAAAAAAACGAGCCGGACTATCGACTTACAAGAAGGTAGTGACTCCAAATCGCGATGATAAACAAAATACGACGGCCAAAGCGCGATCCCGGAGGCTGTACACGACGATGCTGACGAAGTTTGACTGCGTGGTAATGGACGACGAAACCTACGTCAAAGCCGACTACAAGCAGCTTCCGGGACAGGAGTTTTATACGGCAAAAGGAAGGCGAAAGGTAGCAGATATTTTCAAGCACACGAAACTGTCAAAGTTCGCAAAGAAATATCTGGTTTGGCAAGCCATCTGTACCTGTGGCTTGAAAAGCAGCATTTTCATAGCTTTCGGGACTGTCAACCAAGAAATTTACGTGAAAGAGTGTTTGAATAAACGTCTGCTGCCTTTCCTGAAGAAACACGGTTGTTCCGTACTGTTTTGGCCGGATTTGGCATCTTGCCATTACGGTAAAAAGGCCATGGAGTGGTACGCCGCCAACAACGTGCAGGTGGTTCCCAAGGACAAGAACCCTCCCAACACGCCAGAGCTCCGCCCAATTGAGAAATACTGGGCTATTGTCAAGCGGAACCTAAAGAAGACCAAAAAAACTGCTAAGGACGAGCAGCAGTTCAAGGCAAACTGGCTTTCTGCGGCGAAGAAGGTGGACAAGGTGGCTGTACAAAATCTGATGGCAGGGGTCAAGCGTAAGGCCCGGCAATTCGGATTTGGAAAAGCGGAAGCCTAACTGAATATTTTTCCTGAATTTTATACTAATTGAACTTGAAAAAGAAATTTAATTTGATTTTTTATATAAACGATTTCACCGATTTACACGCGTTTTCCCTTGACCAAATTTTGACCGTATCACCCTTTAATGCACATAAAGGGAATGCTAGATTTAGCAAAATAATGGGTTATTTCATGCAAACTTTAGCCAGATAACGCCTGAATCTAGCCTGTTGAATGAGAGATTGCAAACATTGTTGTATGGCGCATGAAAGATTGCAAACAATTTCGTAGTTTACGCCTTCTTTGGCTTAGAATTAAACGAGGGGAAATTTTACGTGCTTGTTAAAATTAATATTTTTTTCTGTGTGCATGACACGAAGCACACGGAGATTCTACAATTCCACTTCTTATTTAGGTTTAATTTACGAAATATTGCTCTTTTTTCTTCGCGATAACGACACAGTAAAAGCAAAACCCGTTAGTTTCCTTCGGAACTGCTCAGAAGTTACATTGAAACTTCCAAGTAATAGCTTCGAAACTTCACGGCAATAAATTCGTAACTTTCCAAAGTTACTTCGAAATTTCTCAGAAATTATTTAGGAACTTCGTGGAAATAACTTCGGAACTTCCAACAAATTACATAAGAACTTTCCAGGAGATATTTCTGAATTTCCCTGAAATTTCTTCGGTACTTCCTAGAGGTTACGTTGGAACTTCCTAAAAATTGTTTCGGAACTTACCAGAAGATACTACGTACTTCCTAGAAGTTATTTCGAAATTTCTCATAAGATAACTCAGACCTTTCCAGAAGATACTACGAAACTTCTCAGAATTGACATTCGAAATCAATTCATACCTTCCTACAAGATACTTGGGAACTTCACAGCAGTTTTTTAGGATCATTCTAGAAATAACATCGAATCTTTTAAAAATTGGCATTGAAAGTAACTTAGATCTTCCTAGAAGTTACTTAAAAACTTTTCAGAAGTCACTTCGGGACTTCTCAGAAGTTTATTCATAAGATTCCTGCCCAGAAGTAAGCTTGGAACTTCTAAAAAGTTATCCAAGAAAATTCCAAAGAAGTTATCTTGAATCTTCTCATAACTTCTCTGCTAAGAAAAAGTTGTTATCAGACTTATTCCGATGTGATTAACATCATATTTAGTTTTCATTATGATATGATGATTTTTGAGTTCTTTCTTCGTTTTATTTATCAATTCCTCCTCAGTGTTCGCGACAAAATTGTAGGAGTAGATCTTACGCTTCAGGTTGGCCCAGAAATTCTCGATGGGACGCAGCTGGGGGACGTTGGGCGGGTTCGCCGACTTGGGTACCACATCGATATTCAGCCACTACATCTGCTCAAACGATCGCTTCGAGTAGTGGACCGACGCCAGATCCGGCCAGAACACCACGTTTTCGCCCTTATGGTATTTCTTGATGAACGACGCAACTTCCGGCATGCATTTCGTCCTATAAGTTTTCCCGTTCACGGCGAGTCCGGAGCGAAAGAAGAGCGGCTTTGACATCCCCTTCTCGCTGATTGTCAGTCACAGCAGCACCTCTTGGAGAACTTGGTGTGTGAAATAAACTTCACCTCGGAGCTCACTTCCTTCGTGGGGGAAGTAAAATACGAAGTGCCTTGCTAGTCGTTGCCATCCAGGGTGAGATAGGTCTCGTCGTCCATCACCACCGCCACGTCGCGATTCGCCGGGAAAATCGAGTTGACCATCTTATTCAGCCGCTGCCGCTGCGTCATTGTCTGCAGCTCCGAAATCAGTGGACGCGACATCCGCTTCCTGACATGTACGTTCATGTTCGCCAGATACTTTTTCACTTTTTGGCTGGTTGAACCGACCTGCCGACCAAGCGCACGCAGCGATGTAGCCACTTTTCCCTCGGTCTTCCTCTTTAGCATCCTTTGGAGCTTCTTATCACTCAGGGTCGTCGGCCGCCCGGAGCCGGGCTTTCTTTCGATGATCTGATTGTTGTCTAATAGTGCCAAGACGTTGTAGATGCTGGAACGGGCGTATCCGGCGTCCACAAGGCGCCGAACGATGTCCGTTTTTGACGCGGGGGGGGGGGGGGGGGTGCTGTTCTTTGAACGCCCACACGTCTGAACGGAGTTAGGAGTTCTGTTAGAGTTCGACTGATAGAGCTGTAAAATTTTGTCTGCTGACTCATGGGTTACTATGATTGATGCTGCATGGATAATTTCGTCAGTGCGGGTGAAGGTAAACCCATAAAAAATCGTCAATTTTTGTCCATTTTTTGAAATGCAAACGTTAGCAGAAATTGCTGTCCACTACTATACGCAAAAAAAATAGCAGTAGTAACTACCATTTCGAGGGTTAAATTAAGCGCAAACACCAACAATTTTCCGCTCACTATAAATGCGTTTGATTTTACCATGCCTGCGATTAGATCGACCATGTTGCGGTTGATATTAATATGATGTCTGTCAAATATACCACAAATGTTGAAGGTTTACCATAAACGTAGTAAATTTAACTGAAATGTTATGGTAGTTTTAAAGATAGGCATAGTCGGGTAAAATGGTAGCTTTTACTACAAGATTTTTTTCTGTGTAGGGGGGTTGCATGTTGACAAGGATATTTCCAATTTCAAACATTATAATTGATTACGTGCTGCATGCAACAACGACAAAACATGATTAGTTAAATGTGACTGAATGCCGCTAACCATCTCTACATCGGTTGTTGTGGCTTTTCTACGATCCCTCATCTTAAAATTTTCGTGCTGCATCTGGGCAGCACTTAACCGAGGTTTCTTGGCAAAACATTGCACACTGACCTAGAATGCGCATCAGACGCAAAGATACGTTTTCAGCTTAAGTTTAATAAAGCGTGGTTGTGTTCCACAAAGTTATGTCTAATATTGAGCTATTTTACTGGAATAAATGAAATTTAAGGTGATCCCAACCTTAACATAAATTGTAAATCTTACCTTTTTATTTGCAGAAATAAACATGCAACGATATTTATAGGTTAGAAAATTTAAAGCAACTTTGGTCTTGAGTATTTTTCTGTAGCTTATCAAAGGACCGAATAGAGGAATTTTCAGTATTAAGTACTAGTGAACTCATAGAAATTGGATTTTTAACGTTTTTTAATTTAAATTTTTCAGAGAAGCAGCCTGTTCATGGCAACTAGATTACCAAAATATACAACTTTTACTTTGCTGAACTTATCATAAACATATGCATTAAAAATAAGGATTGATTATAATGACTCTTCATGCGATAACCCTGCCACCTGTAGGTGAATCCACATATGCATTGCCAATCGTAGCAACTCTGTTGTGTACAGAAAAAAAATATTAAAAGCGTTATCAGTTGATTTTCAGCATCGGAGGCACGTCGTGTTCGCCGGATATAGCCATTCCTGCATTTACAACATCCTCTCCTTTCTGGAGGAAAGCAATAACGTCGAACGAAAGCCTGGTTCTTGGCCACTCGACAGTGCTACGCGACCGTGAAGTGCTGCAGAAGCAGAAGAGGAAGACCGTGGACAAGGTGGCCTTATCGTTTTGCGCCTTGGACTGGTTGGTGGAACCAGCCAAAAGGTGAAGAAGTACCTGGGTAAGATGGACATTGTTATGGGGAAGCATCAGTAGAGGTCGACCGTGGTACATTACGGTTAGTGAGACCACCAAGGAGGTTAGCGTTGACGTCAAATATATCTCCCACACCCAGTTCCTTGTTCGCTGACGATCAACGACAAGGGAATGACTAAGCCGCTGTTCTTTCCTTTGAGGCTCGCGGCTAACGGGGAGTTATACAGTACAAAGTTCCTGCCGGAAGTTACCATCTTCATCAAGAAGTATCACGTGAAAGGGGATGTGGTCTTTTGGTCAGACCTGGACTCGACCTGGAATAACCGCCAACGCTTTCAACGTCCTCGAGCTGCACCCGATAGAAATTTTGTGGGCGAACCCCAAACGGTGGATCTACTCCAATAATTTCGTGGCCAAAACGGAGGATAACGGAGTTGATCACCAAGGCATAGAAAGAGCTGAAGAACATGCCGACATTCATATTTTCATCGGCCATGGTTATGTTTCGGCCAACTGTCGTAAGGCCACCCGGCAGGAAAGTGCAGCATTTTTGTAGAAGGCTTGATAAACGTAGGATTTATGAATAATTTTGTTCGTTGAATTATCTTTTGCAGTTTTTTTTTGGTTTTGCTTTGCCATTCGAATTTAATCCATTTTTTTATATAGTGATGGACAATCCAATAAGACCAAAGCCTGATTTTCATACAAAATGGTTATGTTTGGAGGCTTGTCTTTCACTTTCCCGTGAAGTAATTGAACTAAAATTTTGGTAATAGCCTAGAAATAACCTGAATTTTCATCTTTAATAAATTCATAATTTTTCATTCACCACCTACGTTAAAACAATAAGACCTCCTTTTGATATCCATAGTTTAGGCCATGTTGATGAGTGTGAATTACAATCTATTGTATACTGATATTAAAATGACCCATGCATCTATAATCAAAATTCAGATCCTCAAATTCGAGCATCTTTTAAGGAAATCAAAAAGTGGTCTTATTGTTTTGTCGTATGCGATTTCTGTAACTTTCAAAGTGGTGAATGAAAAATTATGGATTTAATGCAGATGAGAATTTAGGCTACTTCTGGACCACAGCCGAAATTTCAGCTCAATTGGTTCTCGAGAAAATGAAAGGCAAGCCCCCTAACATGACCATTGTGTATGAAAATCAGGCTTTGATCTTATTGTATCGTCCGTCACTGTACATATGTTATCAGTTGACAAACAAAAGTTTTGACAGTTTTTCTAAAATAAGACATTTTTCAAGATTTTGGTTTCTGGCTAAGGCCAGAGTTCTAAATAGTCGTTTCGACTCAGGTGGATTAATTTTTCCAGAAGGAGAATTCCTAAATAACACATCGGCTTAAAAGTTCCCGGTCTAACGATAAAAACAGTTTTTTTTTTCGTCGGCCTATTTCCTCACATGGTGACAATCACCGACGCCAGGAAGACGACTCCACCACCTGGACCCTACCTATCGACTCATGACTATGAGCCGGGACCAACGGCTTACTTCCCTTCCGAAGGAAGATGTGACCAAATTATTTCGCCTCAGAAAAACCACCGACGTCGACTGGGATTGAACCCACTGGGGTGCCAAGTAGCAGTCACGCTTACCACAAAAAAAAAGAAAAAACAATTTTTGTTTTGTAAAATTTGACTTTATTCATCAACATAGCTTTCTTCAGGAGCGAACCCGAGCAGGAATAACCGAAGAACTTGATAACTTGCCGTGGTATTTAAGTTTTGTTATTCGAGAGATATTTTGCATGAAATTCTTGGGTATTTTGCTTAGGTATTTTACCTCTTATGCTGTGCACTTCTATACCAATGCCAGTTATGAAGATCAAAATTAGGTATTCATTTGTTATTTTCTCCTGCTTGGGAGTGCATTAAGTATATCGATTCAGATTTAGTGAATATAACCCATGAAAAAATCGTGTCAATCCAAAAGTTTAATGAAATACGACGTCAAATTTGTTGATATCACGAGACTTGCGCAGTGGTTCTACGCTAAATTTGTTACAAACTTTGTACCTTTCTAAAATGACTTTGTTTGGTAATTAATTGGCTTCCGTGAACTCAAAACAGCTAAATACCTTTTGTTTTTCCGTTCGTTGAATATAAGTTGATTTAAAATTTGAAAAAAATAAATTATCGCCAGAAAATTGAGAACAACAAGAATGGTTTTCTCGTTCCCACCACCAATGACCCAAAGCACATATAAGGGCAAAATCAAAGCAGAATGTCTAAGCTTTTCAATCGTCTGCAATAGTTTCGTCCCGTACACTTGAACAATAAAACCCCCGATCCGGCGAAATGTGTCAAACGACATTCCATCCTGTCAGGCCATTCCACGAAGCAATCGAAAACTAACTCCACTGGAATCAATCAAATCATAATCTTTTTCATCCGAACCCAAACTTCCCCGCCGACAGCCCCGACACTCGTGAAGCAATCGGAGGGCCCTCAATAAATCAATCTCTCCCCTTCCGCCGTGTCCCTTTGTGTCTGTCGCCAGCATCTGGAATGTCTGGTTCACCGTTTGTTGTAAATGAGACAAATCGCGCTCGGAGCTAATAGTTCAAGCCAAAACCTCGGCATCACTCGACAAAAGGTGCCGGTGAAAAATGTTGAAAATGCAACAATCCGCATCCGTCGTCTCTGTCGCCCCACCCCACCGCACCTGATCCGGGGAAAATGAGTTCTAAACACAACACTCAACATCCCGACATTATAAATACGATGCGGGGTGTTGAAAATGTCAAACAAATCCACACGCACGCCTGTGTCCCCATGTGTCGTCGGTTTTTGCGGCCATCACAGGCCGACGTGACGAGGAGATGAGCCGCGTGAGATGAGCCAGGCCGAAAATTAGCTTTTGAGTAATTTATTCTTTGACACACCAATTTAGACGATTTAGACTGTAAAGGAAACGACGAAAATGAGCCATTCGAAATGATGAATAGTGGTAAAAATAGCATATTTTGTTAAGATCTTTTTATATCTGTCGGTTTTATGATTGTTTGAGACCCTGCGCTGCTCTGCTCTGCTCTCGCTCTACTAGGCCAATAATGTTCAGCAAGAGGGAGCTTGGAAATGGGAGAAGTGAGCAAAGAGCGAAAAAATAAACATTTCAATTTTAATTTTATATCCTCTAATACGTCTTCGTCAGAAGGCGACCGGTGCGAGCCGCGTTTTTTCGTTCATATTGGAAGATTGCAAACAAGACGGCCCAGCTAAGCTAAAAGGCAGGAAGAGCACTAGTCTCGGAATCACGAGAAACGATCATCATCGTCATCGTCGAGATCCGTTCTCGAACGCCAAGCCGAAGAGAGTGACTTAGCGCTAATGAAGCGGACTCATAAATGATTTAAGTGTTGTTTCATGTTTACCGCAGTTTGATTTTTTGACAAACTGTATTATAAACCAGCTCGGAAGCGCTAAGTTCGCCGGGAAATCGTTTCTTTTCCCGTCGAATGGGCGCGCGTGATGGAATATGGTATCATAAAAAACCTGCCGAGAGTGCCGAAAGCTGCTCATTTGTGAAAGCAGGGCAAAATAAAGGATTATGGAGAGCATTCGAGGAATGGTAAATTATACAAACAGAACTGAGAATCTACGATCTCGAGAATATGGGTGCGATCGTAGAGCGGAGGAAGAGAAATGGTTTTTATGAGCTCTTAGGTCATTTGATTGATGCTCACAATCGTTTTCAGTTTTCGTTTGATGAAGAACTTCCACGAGATTAACACCGGAGGCGACGCACGGCATGAGCGAGAAAGAGAGACAAATTAATAAAATACGAGACATTATAACATGGTTGATGACGGGATTAAATGTTGTTTTCGAAGCTTCGTGCATCTCAACTGAAACACGGGTCGTAGAATCAAAGGCATTTTTCAACTCGTTGATTGACTGCTCCTACATTATTCAACTAGATCTAGGGACTAATTAAAACGACATGCTGTGATTAAGCAGTGCAAATACTTACTTGCGTTTCTGTCACATTCAACAGTTTTGCCATCTCAGTTCGTTCACTGGATGAAAGATATTTCTTCACTTCGAATTGCTTTTCCAGCTCGAAGATTTGCCTTCCGGTAAAGGTCGTTCGGGCTTTCTTCTTCCTCCGACTACCGCCATCCATTTGACTATCATCACCGTCCTCGAGATCTAGCACTTCAGTCCGACTGTTCTTCTTTGTGCCCCCTAACGATGGCAGCGATGGCACCTTACGTCCACTCAGGGACGACGAATCCTTCAACGAATGCTGCGATTCATTTGACCCGTATATCTCCGATTCGCCGTCCGTTGAATGAGCCCGTTCTCGACTGATGGAACGAACTGATTCCTGGGTGGTTTCTGAAATGGGAATTATTCAATTTAGTAAACTAATTTCGGAAATCAACGAGCTGCAACAAACCTTCTTCCAAGTGCTTCTCGTATACCCTGTCCACTGCCGTTGACTGCTGATGCGGCGTTGATTTGGAAATGCACAAATCCAGGGGTTGGTCGTCATTGTCGTGCTTTGTTGCGTTGAGGCTTTGCAACAAGTATGGCACCGTGTGGTTGTTCGAGTCGGAAACCGGCGGAGACGGAGTGACCTTCCTGATTGGTCCCTTCCACCCGAGGATATCCATGATGGAGTGGGGTGTGGGATGCTTCGGTGGGTTGGCATAGACATGAGGATGCCACTTGTTGGCGGAGCAGTTTGAGGTGAAGATGCCAAGGTTTGTACTATGCCACGTCGAATCCTCGGCGCCATTTTGACTAACTGATGTCGCGGGGGGAGTGGCTGTCGTAGTGGTGGTGGTGGCGGATAGTGGCGGCAGTGGTGGCTGCGGTGGTGACTTACGATCAGCAACTTGCGCCGCCTGGGTGTGGAGATCTGGGGTGTTGGTGATGCATACCTGGTTCACTTCGCGTAACTCCTCAGCCTGTGTCATTTCGGTCAACGGATGCCACGGCTGTCGCTCGGAGAGAAGTCTTTGGTCACCTATTGTTTTCTACAGTTGATTGCCTGCCGGGTGATGGTCTCGTACATTCTATGCAGCTGGAAGATATATTTTTTTAAGTGTGCTATTAATTGTAATGAAGTCTGCAGTTTAGTTATTGGCGCCTAAATAACCTAACTTTTTGCCAACTTCAAAATCGTTTGAATCTGAACGCAAAGCAATATTCAAATTTAGTTCAAGTTATTCGTATCGACTCAAATCAATATATTATCATTCGCAAAGGTTTTCGAAGTTGTTGAACACTTAAATTGAGTTATTTATTCCTATGCGTAGCTTCGATCATTTATCGAATATTTTCATTCGAAGAGTACGTGGTGTTCGGAGGTGGAATTAAAAATAAAGGTCATGATATTTTCTAAAATAGTTCAGTGTAGTAAATTTAGTTGAATTTATAATGAAGCTATGATAAAGTTCCTTTATTATGTCGGCCTAGTTTCTTCATTCGGCCCGTGTATCAAATATGTCATAAGTTCAGCGATAATCAACATAATCATATTCTGATTTAAAATCCCGCCATCTTCCAACAGTTGAAGTAGAAACTTAGTATTTTTTTCAATAATTCTGGTATTTGAAGCAATCAACTAATATGGGAGAGTTTTCCTTCTCTTGATCTTGAGCAGTTCATTCTTATTTAAAACAATATAATTTCAAAACTTGAAAACCGGTATCATGCATCATTGAAATGTTTTGCATATTAGACAATTAGGACAAAAAGCGATTCAAAGCAACCAGAAACAAAAAATGAATAAGCAAACTTTTCGGCCTAATGATCATGGCAGTCGACCTGATGGCGTTCGGCTAAATGATATTATTTTATTTTATTTTTTATTATATTCACTACTAAATGTTCTAGAAGTCACCTAGAGACGGTTTACTGATAAATATAAAAACAAAAATTCAGTGTCAAAAAGCTGTTGTTTTTTCATACCTTTATATCCAGATATATTCATATCCTAGATTCAGATTTTTTGTTTCTTCAGCAAAGTTGATTGAAATTATACTAACTACATTTTCCTTTTTTTATTTTTTTTTAACAATATCCGCCAAAAGATATATTTTTTTCCTTTTATCGTGAAATTTGGCGTCTTCGACCACGGATACTGTGAGACTATAATAGCATTCGTTTGGCGGTTATTGAGTGTCATTTGGTTTAGGAATACGAAATACTTACATTCACAATCAGGAATTATCTTCGTTTCCGGTCATTTATGCCAATATCTGAGTAGCTTTCGATAAAATTTTCGATCTCTGAATTCGAAAAAAAATTGAGCTTCGTTTTAAAGGCTATGTTGTCCAAGACTTATTTATATACAATGTGTCTCACAATAGGTATCACCGTTTTTCAGTCTTGGTTTTTTTTTCAGCTGGGTAATTTTAGAAGCGGAATTGATTATACCCGTTTTGAGTGTATTCTATTGAGAGCTTATCGTTGAATTCCGTTTGTTTATATTTATCAGCTACCATGGAAGCCATACGGGAGCAAGTTTTAGAATTACATTGGCAAAAGCTTAGACCGTGTCAGATATTCAATAGCCTCAAGCAGTTCGGAGTGAGTAAGCGTTTTGTTTTTCGTACCTTGAAACGGTTAAAGGAAACTGGAAATGCCCACATTCAACACAAAGGAGGTGCCAGACGTAACCCGTCCGTATCTGACCGTGAATTAAGCAAACAATTTCAAATGTCCCCTGCTTCCATGAACAGGCTCCTCAGACATGATCTGGAATGCAAGGGTTCAAAGAAGAGAAATCTTTTGCTTCAGCACGGTGACCACGAGATTTCATTTTCGGATGAAAAGCTCTTCCTCCTTCAGGGCAGTCAATAATCAACAAATGATCGTGTGTATGGCAAAAGTCTTGCCAATATTCCAAAAGATAAACTTGCTGTAGAACGCTATCAGAATGTATCGAAAATCATGGTATGGGGCGCCGTTTCACGAAAAGGAAAACTTCCTCTTCTTTTCATAAAACCTAACGTAAAAATCAACACTGAATATTACATCGAGCAGGTTTTGAAGAACCATCTGCTTCCTCATGCTTCAACACTGTATGGAAATACACCATATTGTTTCCAACAGGACTTAGCTCAAGCTCACAAGGCAAAGAAGACACAAGCGTGGTGCGCGGAAAATTTGCCCGATTTCATCACTTGCGAAGAATGGCCTGCATCTTCACCGGATCTTAACCCACTTTGACTTCTTTGTTTGCGGTTATATGCTTCAACATATAGGGCTTTAGATCGATTCAAGAAACATTTGGTTGATATTTGGGACCAAATTCCTCAGGAAATCGTGCGTGCCATCTGCGATGGGTTTACAAAGCGTTTGCGCAAAGTTATCAAGGAAAATGGGGAGAGTTTCGAATGGAATTAATATGGTTTATTTCTATTACATGTATCTTTCAAATGAAAAATAAATGCTATGATTTGGTTGATTTGTTTTGCTGTAATCCCATTTTGTTTTAATGAAACCTATTGTGAGACACCCTGTATACGTTCAAGCATGTTGAAACACACGAATAGAGTAGTCGTAGTCCTGAAAATAAGCTCAAAAACTACTAAGCTGATATGCCCAAATTTTATTGAACAGTTCTGCTATTCAGACTACTGTCAACTGTTTCAAGTGTAGTTCCCGGTATCTATCTTCGGGCAATATCTGCGGAATCAGATAGGGCAATATCTGCGGATTGAAACAAGTAGTCAAAAAAAAACCCGCACATGCAACATATGCTTTACAGGCTAGATCATTTAGACATTTAAAAATAGGACACTTTCAAATGCGTGTGCCCTAGCTTGGCTTGAAAAATGTTATCCGGACTCTGCCCCATCGAAAACGACCATCAAACGATGGTTTGACAATTTCAAACGTGGTCGTACGGACACCGATGATGTTGAACGCCCTGGTCGGCCAAATGAGGCAGTTGTTCTGGAAAATATTGAAAAACGAAAAACCCTGAAAACTTTGCACAAGTGCTAACAAGCGGCAATCTCTCTCTCTCTCTCTCTCTCTCTCTCTCTCTCTCTCTCTCTCTCTCTCTCTCTCTCTCTCTCTCTCTCTCTCTCTCTCTCTCTCTCTCTCTCTCTCTCTCTCTCTCTCTCTCTCTCTCTCTTCTCTCTTCTCTTTCTCTTTCTCTCTCTCTCTCTCTCTCTCTCTCTCTCTCTCTCTCTCTCTCTCTTTCTCTTTCTCTCTCTTTCTTTATCCATCTTTCCACCTATCTATCTATCTATCCACCTATCTATCTATCTATCCACCTATCTATCTAGCTATCCACCTATCTATCTATCTACCTATCTTTATTCCTATCTATCTATCTATCTACGTATTCGCTCACAACCAGATGTTAACTTAAGAATGGAAAATGACTTAAACCATAACCAGCATGAAGCTTGGCGGTGGTATTGCAGGATTTATTATTATATTTTAATTCAACAATTAAACAATTTATTCAACGATGCTGTGTTCGTTATGCATGCGCCCATCAGTAAATTGGTAAAATCGTTAAGAAGCTGGGAAGTAAATTTTTATTTTTATTTAAAAAGGCGTATCGAACTACGAAACACAATACAAAACATAATTCGTAGTTCGATACGAGTTTATCTTATCGACGATCCATTTCGGCCGATAAAAGGGAAGATAGCTAGCTCATCGAATTTTCCAGTCTTATCAGTGATCCATTTCTGCCGATTATGCTCCTCGAATCTTCCGGTTCGTTTCTTAGCAGGTGGTTACACACCGATTGCCTAGCGATCTGCCAAATTTGGTCTGCATTGTGTTATGTCAAATTATTATAGGGTAAGTGTCCCTTAACTCAGCCTATTATGCAACGATCGATTACATTTTTTATATAACTCATAAAGTTTTTAAGCTGTAGGCGAGATTCAACTAGTCATAATCTTGCTATGATAAATTTGATAAGACATTTGGTAGTATGTATCACGAAAAGTTACACAACTCTTTTTATGAAGTCAGAAACTTTCGAGGGATACGGATTTAATGTCAGTCTATAAGCACCAAATGGGGTCTATTCATGGATGCAACTTCGTCCCATTCGATGGATTTATGTTAAATGCAGTCTTTGTACGGTTTTTTATTTTCTAATTTCATGGATTAGAGCATTGCCAGCTGTATTCGCTTTACTTAACACAAAATTTCACAAAACAAACTAAAATAAAACTGCAAGAAACACATAAGTGATGTTTATATATGATTTATCAGCCATTCAATAATGAAAACATTATAATTCACTATACAATGATTTTGTTCCTTCGGTTTGTGTTTAGATGAGCCACTTGAATATGAACAACCGCAAACTCATGTATTTCCACTTAAAATTTTACCAATAACAACCAACAACAAAAAAATATGTCTCCAAAATTGGGTTTACAATTTTCTTGTAAAATCATTTCTATTTTAGCTATGTGAACAGTTAGTTTGTAACGTGTAACTATTTTCTGTACATCCAGACTGCATTACAAGCTTTACCGATTCAATTGAGCCAACTCTAGATCACTTGAAGATCGTGTAGATCATCTGTTCAGCTGAACCAGTGAAATCATGATGCCCCAAAAGTTCAAGAAATCGCAAATTACGCGGAAGTGAACTACTATAAGTTGATTAATATTTTCTCAATTGCTTCGGATTACATCGGGCATCCTAATAGCAACATAATTTTGTTGATTATCGCTAAATTAATGACATATTTGGTACATAGGCCGAATGAAGGTGATAGGCTAACATTACATCCCGTTACCCTATTCCACCCACTATATACAAAATATTCCGATTGGTTGAGCGGATTGGGGATACTGAAATCATTGCGTATAGGACCAAATCTCCCCCGTTTCCCCCGATGAGCTTGGAAATCAATAGAAGCATATAGTTGCCAGAAGGTATGAAAAGCTTCTAGAGACTCTAATTTCATAGAATTCTTCAATAAAAATATGGGGTGGATTAGAATAGATTGCTCTTTAGAAAGTTCAACTAGCTTGATGCAGATATTAGTTCCAGTAGAAAAGTGGTTTGATGAATGAAGTTGAGCAAATTGAAAGTGTTTTCCAAATGAAAAATTACTACCAAACTTTGTGAGTTGCCCGACAGTGCCAAGTGGTTTACTGTAGATTATAATGGACCCAAATCGTTTCTCGAGCGTTACTTAAATTAACCTTGTATTCTCAAAGAAAAACCACAATCATAATTCGTGATTGGTCCCAATAGCTCGCTTACTGTTGGTTTACATCAGAACTTATTTTAAATATCTCTATTTTGCATCTCAGGAAAATCTTATGAATGGAGAATAATATAAAAATACAATTCCATAGTTAAAAGACATACGATCTCTCAGAATTTCATAAAAGTTGGTAGTTTTGTTCTGTATCTATAAATATAAGCCCCTTTTTTTGAATTCCGTCATTAGAGTGGACTTTTCTGGTTAGGGCCGGTTCATAAACCACGTACTCATTGTTGAAAATCTCAGATCCCCCTCCCCCTCGTAGACTTTTCACCAAACATTTTATTGAAATTTTGTATGGAGCGTAGACTTTGGTCAAACAATCCCCCCACCCTCCTCCCAGTAAAGTCTACGTGGTTTATGAATAGCCCCTTAGGGATGTCCGGAAAATTGTCTTTTTAATATGCTTTTTTTTTAAAAATTCATGCACAGAAAAAAATAATGAATTTGAACAGGCGCGTAAAATTTCCCCTCGTTTAATTTAAAGCCAAAGGAGGCGTAAACAACGAAATTGTTTGCAATATTTCATGCGCCATACAACAATGTGTGCATTCTTTCATACAACAGGCTAGATTCAGGCGTTATCAGGCTAACAGTTACAAGAAATCTCCCATTTTTTCTGCCAAATCTAGCATTCCCTTTATGTGCATTAGATCACGCAGAAAATTCAATGTTTCTTTTTATCTGTGTACCTTTTGAATCACTGAGCCGATTTTATCGAAGAAAAACAGAAACTGGAACGACGAAATACCAAAGTGAAACTTTTTTTAGGTATAAAAATACACGTGAACTGCTAAATTTATTATAAGGAGATGTATTATATTTGGTTTTCATGGTTTTAATGGAATCGGGACCAAAAAGCCCCTTGTTTTAATATTTTTTCTTGAAAATTTAGACCATTTTACATACCAATGTGACGATGAAGGAATTTTAGTTATTGAGCTAATATTTTTCAGAAATACTAAGTTAATTGTTGCTGACTTTCCTACCACGCGTTTCTATGATTCAAAGTAACTTGCCTACCATGCGTCCCCATCAATATTAAGTGATTTTGATAAGTTAATTTGCTTTTTGAGAGCAAATAGATAGGCCATAAGTCACGTGTTTTCAAATTTACCCCCACCCCCTTGGTGTTCTTTGTCAATATTTTTTTTTTTATAATTTATGTGGAGCAAATGTTTTGACCTACCCCTTCTTCCCAAAAAAAAAACAACATGATTTTCGGACGGTCCACAGTGGTAAAGATCAAGTGTATTTTTATAATTAAAAACAGCTACAATTAATTACCTTTTATTTGCGAATTTGGTTTACAAAATCGGCTCAGTGGTCCAACAGTTATTTTGTGAGAAAAAAGCATTTTTAAAATAAGTCAATTTTTCGGACCATCCTAACGCAGAAATGGTAACTCTTATTTCAAAATAAACAAATAGGAATATTTAAGGATAAGGAACAAAACTACCAATTATTCAGAAATTCTAAGAGATCATACATTTTTTTTTAATTGGAATAACTGAATACGGATAATCAATTTCACTCACTGTTGTCTCATCTACCAAGATGAAACCTATAAAAATACGTTTCAGTAACAATTTCCATTCCTGAGATACTCGTGGGTGTGAAATAGTATATCCGGCCTTTACTAGCAACGAGTATCGAACTAACATTTTTTTTTCCATTCTCTAATGAGTCTATAAATGAGAATGATTCATTATTTCTAAGTGACATTCTATTGGTTCTCTGTGCAATTTCAGCCGACTTCGATCAATCACGAGTGGTCAATATGCTCATCCTCATTAGCATCCTCACTGTTGGTTTGAATCGATTCAAGCGGCTCTTAAGCGTTGTTAGAAATTGCCTTGTTTTCCCAATGAAAAACCTCCATAATAGTTAGTGATTTTTATTTATTTATTTTCATCACTATGATTGACAATAATACCATAGACTAACTCTAAGACCAGTAGGTCCCGAACAAATACGATATTTTTCTTGGGTCAGTCAGTACTAGCACATCGGTCCCAAGCTCGGTCCCAAGCTCAATGATTCGCCCCTAACAACGTAGCTCACACCAACACATTCTCAAATGTTGTGTCAAAATAACATAGTGAATCAAAACAACAACCAAGATACTAGTACCGGAAGGTACCGAAAAGCGCAAGAATTATTGCAAGGTGCAGACTGCAAGGATACTTCGGACCTAGGGGTTCTACAACAGTGAACCAATTTCAAATCGCTAGTTGCACATTGATTGTTGATAATACTATAATGACTATATAGAATATAAAGACTATAATGATAAGACTGTAACTAGTTTGAATTTAAAATGTTCTGATTTCAAGTTGACATTAAGTGTTGTTTTAAATTTTTCCGATACATTGCGAAGTCAATAGTTTCACAGTGAAGATTATAAAAGGACATCATGCGGTTGAAATAGCCATATTTGGCGTAATTTGTTCGGCGATGGTTGGTTGAGAACATCTGTCGAGTTCGTAGTTGCCTACTAGGTACACACTTAGAAATTATAAATTTTACACGAGACGTAATTCCTGCTTGTAAAAAGTCGGGAAACGTAAACAAAGATTTCGTGTAAAATTATGTCTCCTAAACCTGACAAATACGCAATTCGACAAAAGATGTGTTTGATTGAATTTATTTTCTCATCTCTTTCAACTCATTCTTATGTGTTAAAGGACACTTGCATGTGTCGGTCAGGGGACAGAAATTTACATGACATTTTGGTAGTGTGTATGTAAAAATTTAATTTTGCTAAAATTTCCGATGAGTTAATTCCTTTGTGAAACTACATCGTTTACAAATGAGACCATCGCAGTCTTACAACGCTCTTTCAATGTTTGTACATCGATAAGCATGCAGTGTACTTCGTATGATGGAAGTGGAATTGAAGTCCAACCTAATTTACGAAGAGCATATAATAGACTGATTCTAATCTTTCTTCGTGAGCGATTGAGCAAGGAGACCATACTATGCTGCAGTATTTCAGTATTGATCTTACGTATGAAATATTAAGAGTTTTTATTGTGTATGGGCCGTGAAAGTTGTAGCAGAAACGCTTTATAAACCCTAGCATGTTATTAGCCCTGTGAGCCCCAACAGCCCCAACAGCATCCTTACTGTTTGTTAAAATGGGGCCAAATCGGTCTTTCAAGCGTTATTTCACATTTACCTTCTGTCCTCAATGAAAAACCACCATTACACTTTGAGAGTGGGCCAAACAGCATCCTTACTGTTGATTTAAATGAATCCAAATGAGCTCTCAAGCTTTATCAAAACTTAACTGGTTTTCCCAATGAATACTTTATCAAAAATTAACTGGTTTTCCCAATGAACGGAAATATCAATCAATGCTTTCTCTTCGTATCTTTCTGTAATGAATATACTTCCATTTTCAAAGCTTTTCAAGGACATACCTACAATACATTCATCCACATTATGTTTATGCATGACAGAAAATCACATCTACACTTATAAATGTGGCCACCTACCCAAGCTAGAGTAGCATTTTTATGTACGGGAAGAGAAATCTGCAACCAGACTCCCCAGGTGCCTTGGTCTTGGTTTTTACACATTGAGGATGTATGTTGATCCCATGCATCGTATTTTGGTTCTCTGTGTAATTACAGCTGATCTGGCAATAACGGAGTAGCAATTTCGGGCGGTCAATCATGCTCATTCTCGATGATCCAATTTTACTTGTTAACGGTAGCAAGCAAAATGCATCAAATTTGATACAATTTAAGGCAACTTTATTGGTTGTTTTATAAGCTACAAAACCCAAACTTCTCCTTAGCAATATAAAGGACTTTTCATTCAAGAAAGCGGACACCTGTTTATCAATGGAATGGAATGGAAATTGTGAATTTTCGCTCAGTGTGTAAAAACGTTGTTTACTTTGGCAACGCACATGACAAATCCAAAAAAGGTGAGAAACTTCGAACGTTGGTTCAGATCAGCTCATCAACTCGCAGATTAATTCGGGGCAAATGGTTTTCCGAAAAGCTGTCGTTTCGAGAATTGTCAAAAAGCGTGAAGTGCGCTAAATCTGCATTGTTTAAGATTGTTAAGAAGTTTGGATAAACGTGTTTTCTTGAAGATTTACCGAAATCTAGGCGCAAAAAGGGGGCATCGTGACAAGACACGATGAACGGACAGGTGTACATAAAAGAGTGCCTCCAGAAGCGGCTGCTTCCTCTCCTGAAGGCCCACAACGTCCCAACAATCTTCTGGCCGGATTTGGCCTCATGCCACTACTCCGAGGACGTGCTGAAGTGTTATGCGGACAATAAGGTCAATTTCGTGCCGAAAATGTTCAACCCTCCCAACACTCCGGAGCTCCGCCCCATCGAGAAGTACTGGGCGATTATGAAGCAGCACCTTCTTAAACGACCTAAGGTAGTGAAGACAGTCGAGGAACTGAAGAAAGTATGGGTTTACATGCAAAAAACGGTTGATTCACAGGTTGTGCAGAATCTTATGGCCGGGGTTAAGGCCAAGGTGCGGGCATTTGCGTATGGACTGTAAATAAAATACGAGTAAAATGGTAAAATGAAGTTTAATAGTTATTTCTCAATCCCTGAAAATTTGATGGCAATCGGATGAAAACTCGAATTTTGCGAATCAATTTTGTGTGTGGCAATTTCATCGTGGACACCCTTTAGTGCAGCAAGAGTCCTAGTAAAGACCCTTAGAAAATTTTAAATTGCGATAGAAATCAGCCAAGATGGAATTGAAGAATCTTAAGGAATCATTTGAAGTTTTGTGTGACAGATACAGTGGAATAAATGTTATAAATAAATTTGTCTAAAGGGTTTGGTCGGTGTTCATGAGCAATAAAGTTCAGTTACGAAACGGCATTTACTTTCTATATAAGTTTATATTTATAAGGACACAAATTTTCAGTGTTCTTAAAAATTCAACAGAACAGAAAAATAAAGCATGAATCAATCATAATTGGTTACGGAAAACCTCTAATACTAATTCAAATAACTCAATTTATCAGCCTCACAATATTGCCATGCGGTGATAAACTAACTCCGATCAGAACCGTTTCCCACCACGCTTGCTCGTCAATTTCCCATCAACGGCAGCCTCAGCAGTGCAAACCCATCGCATGCAACGATTTATTTATTGCAATAATTACCAAATTAAATCAATAAAAGTCAAGTGGTTGTGCAACACCGCAGCTGAGCTCTCACGTCGTTTCTCTCGCTCTATGTGTGCAGCAGAAGCAGCCAACAATCGCCACAAAAGGATATCACAATTGCCTGATCCGACCGTTCGAAAGACCGAACGACCGACAATGTGCCAGTGATGGGGCACAATCAGCCAATTAGGTCCAAATATTCCAAGCGCAGAAATTCCTGGAACGATATCTCGCAGGGCTTCTGAGAATTTGATAGACCCCTACGACAATCACAGCAGAAAAGAAGAGGGGAATCGTTTAACAAACCATTTACCGTTTGAATGCAAATTTTATTCAATTATTAATATCAAAGTTCTCAAATACGCAAATAGCTGGAGATGGTGCCGATGACGACGATGATGATGATGATGATACATCACCTACTCCGCCTATTGTTGAAACTGTTCTTCGAGATAAATTGCAGCATATTGTTTGTATCGATTTGATTGTCGCTATATGTATATTTAACTGAATCTCCCCATGTACCCCCCATATCCTTGCAGCGACCCTATTTCAGATTTCCCGCATCCTTCGACATGCCACAGCTTCGAATAGCAGCAGCAGCATCAGCACCATCATCGTCATAAGCGCGCGTCAGGAGGGAATTTCGATCTGCCCTCTTCTCGTCCCAATCACTCCATTTCCCAGTAGTACACGATAGGCACGGGTTGTGGCATAGCATTATCGGGGTTCTGTATTATTGCATCGTATTTGTGTTTATTATTATGTAGGAGAATATGAAGTCAGCAGTCAGGGCCCGGCGCACAGCATTCAGAACGGATAGGTTGTTAGCACAATTGGCGAGGAGATGGATGATGACATGTTTATGCTTTACATTATCAATCTCTTACCCGAAATCCAACGACCGTCTGCTGAGTGTATGCAGACCGTGCCATATGGCACTGGAGGTTCGAACGGGTGGTGTAAGCGTAAGTGTATGTGTGTGTGTGTGTGTATGTAGGCGGACGCGTAGGCATGCATTCCACTAATTGCCCCGCATCGAAGCGGGCAATTATCCACTCATAAAAAAATAATAATCCAACTAACCGTGTCGATGTCATCGTTGTCACTGTCTAACTAGAGAGCTGGGCCAATTGTCGAACCGATACACCCTATCCTGTTAATTGATTGGTTTTCAAGTATTTACCCTCGCTTATAAACTACCTTCCCTCGTCCTCGCACCGTCTCTTTCAATTTAGCTATGCACCGAATTGCCACCACCTGATATGGGTAGCAGAAGTCTGCAGCATCATCACCAGCCTGCAGATGCAAAACAGGATACATTTTAGACTCTCTCTATGCTCGTTGTCGATTGTGGCGCTTTTGCATAAACTTGCTACATCTTCTGCCCTGCCACTACCGCTTCAATAATCCATCTTTTCGCAGGAAATGAGAATGTTGGGGCAAGGCAGGATACTTGGATGTTTCAAAATGTGGGTTGAAATGGTCTATTAAAACTCCACAATTCAATTAGGGTAACATTTTTTGACCAGTCATGCATGCGTTTTCACATTGACTGTGCAGTTGAAGAACTGCTCACTGGAACTCTTATACAGCTTGAGTGCTGCTTAGGGATGTTATATAGAAAATATTTTTAAAAATTTAAGAGTACGACTCTGAACTCTTTCCAATATTGTTAGCTCTTTTAGCGCGCGCGAGAGAGAGAGAAAGAGAGAGAGAGAGAGAGTTCTTCTGAAACTTTATATCAACAATTTGGATTTTGTTTCGAGTCACACAAGCGTATCTTATTCAGAATCAAAAAAAGAACTTTGTTTACAAATTAAATAATCTTACTCGTCACTCAGATTACATCATGCAATTTTAATTTAAAGAAAAAAAAACTGTTAAAGATTCGAAACGAATCTTACTGGAGATCCCGAGAGTGAATGATTCTTAGAGTTTTCAGGAAATCATATTCAAGGTTGAATATTGTATTAGATTCTACTGTAGCCTTCTCCTTTTTTTTCATTTCTTTTTAAGATTTAGTCCACGTAATTTTCGATTTCCTTAACTTTTAAGACACCATGGCTTCACTGGTTAAGCTGAACAGATTAACTGCACGATATTCTAATGATCTAAATTTGGCTAAATTGAACCTCTAAACCGAGTAATGCAGCCAAGATGTACAGAAAATAGTCACACGTTATAAACTAATCGTTTACATTGGTAAATTAACAATGATTTAACAAGATAACTGTAAGCCCAATGTTAGGGACGAATTTGTTCTAGGTTCCCAACTTTGGCCTGTTGTTTGAAAAGCGTATTAAAATTTTATTATTGGTAAAAAATATAAAAAAAATCTCCGTTTCGGTTGTATGTTTTTCAAATGGCTCATCTAAACACAAACCAAAGGAACAAAATCAGTGTATTAGGCTGAGTCAAGGGGCACATACTCTATATTAAGATTTTATTTTATACAACACTTTTTTCATTTCACGATCAAACAACTGATGATCATGTAAAAACGATACGTATGCTGGTAGTATTTTGCTCTTATGTAAATATAAACATTATTATATGAATACTTCAAGCTAATACTGCGGAATGGGGGGGGGGGGGGGGGCCATCAGGGCACCCGATTGAAGCAGACTGAATGAGGAGAGTGGGAATGCCAACTCCCCGTTGCTAACAGTTTGTAAATAGAGGGCTGATTCTTCTCCCCAACCATTGGTGCATCCTCATGTTAGATAGATCGCATTGCGTCGAGTGCTCAAGTAGCTGTAAGTCGCAGACGAAATAGGCCTATCTGTCAAAGGATAAGCTTTGTGTAGTGGAATTTAAAGGAATTTGTTCGCGTTTTCTAGCAATAGTTTGACGAAGTGTTTCAATTTTTAATTTTGTATTTGGCTAAAAGTGATCAAGTACTTTTAATTTAAATTTTCCTAGTTTTCCAATAAAATGATTTGTCAATCAATATTTCCTAATTTTGCGTTCGACTGGAATTTCCAATGTATCTTATTCTTTCATGTAAATTATCCATCAGCACTCGAAATCGAGTAGTAACTTATTGTTTACATTTTTGTGATTATGATTATGATGATTATGTAATACTACCATCTATTGCAGCAAGGTAACGTTCCATAGCAGTGGAATAATCTAAAAAACGATTTGATCAGGATTCTATTATTGTTTGGTATCATCAAGCTCCTGTATGAAGGGCCAAAAACGTTTGGACGGGCCCGTAAGCAGAGACACTTACACGAAACCCGCGCATAGAGTGAAGAGAATCTGCTTCCAAAAGCAAGTTCACACTCACAGCACTAGAATCGAGCGCTCGATTGACCGAATTAACCCAATAGATGGAGTCGAAGAGCCCGCCCTCGTTGTTAACAATAGGAAGGAGACAGTCCAATGCTGCCTATCCAAATCGTTTCACTTGAGTGCCGTGATGGTCCCTCCCTTTCCCCGTTATATGTTATTTAATATTAAGTATATTTTGCCGGCGTCGGTGGTGTAGCGTGACTGCTACTTGGCACCCCAGTGGGTCTGGGTTCAATCCCAGTCGACGTCGGTGGTTTTTCTGAGGCGAAAAAATCTGGTCACGTCTTCCTTCGGAAGGGAAGTATATGCGTTGGTCCCGGCTCATATTCACGAGGTCGTTGGATAGGGTCCAGCTGGTGGAGTCGTCTTCCTGGCGTCGGTGATTGTCACCATGTGAGGAAATAGTGCCGACGTAAAAAAAGCAAGCAACTCATTGGCGATTTCTATTTCCTATTTTTTTCACAGTTCAAAACCAACGTGGTTCCACGGTATTCATCATGCAGGAAGCGACAAGAAAAACAATTGTGCACAGTTACCTGCAAAATCCATCAGCTTCAGCTAGGGAGCTGACAAAACTGCTGGATTGTCCTAAAACTACTGTGATGCGAGTGAGTAAAAAGTACAAGGAAACTTTAAGTAAAACTGCCCGGGAAAAAATAAAAAAGCGTCGGAGTGGAACCGTTTATTGAACCTTTGACGCAAAAGCGGGAAGAAGTTCTTGGCGGGATCCAAGTAAAGCATACCTTCCTGTAGCAAGAACCAATCAAAGCGGATTTTTGATGAATAGAACAATGTAACTGGATATGGAGGAAAAGGAGCACCTTAACAATCGGACTTTACTCTGCGCTAAGTCCTATGATGGTCCAGTTGCCTTTGGCCAGATTCGCTTTACCCACCTACTATTTCGGCAAGGAAGTCCCACAATCGCGTAACGATAATGGGGTCCAGTTCATCCAGAAAGAACTGAATTCACTTACCTGCAGTTCCGTCCAATAGAGAAATATTGGACGATAACTGCGGAAAGCGGAAACTGAAGATGAAGGGACCAGTCATCAGTGACGTTGACCAGATGGAGGATTGGTGGACTCAGCTAGCCAAAACATATGGCGGAATTTACAAAAGCAAATTAAAAAACGCTTCTCTACCCTGAGGAACAAAAATTTTGGTAAAATAATAAATCGAATTTGTGATCCGAGTTCTGGAAACTCTCTAAAATCTATAAAAAGAACCTCAAAAGCCTACCCCAGCGCTTAAGGAAGGTAATATGATTTTGCTCAAAAATGTGGAAGAAGCTCAAAATCTCTCATAAGCAGTTTTACAGCTCCCATAATTTCAGTTTGGGTCTTACAAGTCCTATTAGAGGATCAGGTTTCCTAGAGTATCTAAATATTTTCTCTCAAGAAAATATTTTGATGGTTGTAAGCGAACTGATTTGGATAAACCAGGTCGCACAATAGCTTAGGTGGTACAAGCTCTGAACTGTTGTTAAGAGAGAGACGCACCTTCATAAAGAGGTGTTAGATAGTGATTTGTGAATAATCCCTACCTTTTATATAAAGGCTGTGTCCCCCCCCCTCCAATTCCAACAGACCAGAGCTGTCCTGGCTACGTCCTTGCAACTGAAGCGGGGGATAAGGAAGGAATATTAGTCCGACACTTGCTTAAGAGAGATGCGGAGAATTTTCACGACTCTCTCACAAGTGTCACGGAAAAAGTAAATGATGGAGTAAAAATTGCAAATTTTTTTTTTCCAAATATGAAAGCAACAGGTGATGATGGAATACCTCATAAAGAAAACTAGCTGAAACTTCTAGCTACCGACCAATCAATTTGCTTTCTTCAATAAGTAAGCTTTTTGAAAAAATAATTTTGTATAGAATAATGCTTCACATCAATAAAAACTCAATTATTGCTGTTGAACAGTTTGGTTTTAAACCATGGACATTTAACTACGCATCAAATTTTGAGAATTACAAATTTTCATTTTCGTTCTAACAAAGTTGACAACTGCTCCACTGGAGTTGCTCTTCTAGAAAAAGACAAGGCATTCGACAGTGTTTGGCATGAAAGGTTTGATTGCGAAACGAAAAAGTTCAATTTTCCGCTATATATCATGAAATTAGTTCAAAACTACTTAACTGATAGCACTTTGCAATCAGAATTCTAAATCTGATCAATTGCCAGTTAGTGCTGGTGTTCCCTCAGGGTACCATTCTTGGGCCAATATTATATAACATTTTGGCATCAGATCTCCCTGATTTACCTCACGGCTGTCAAAAATCTTGTTTTGCTGATAACACAGGCATATCCGCTAAAGGAGAAGTCTTCGTGTTATATCCACGATGCTACAAAAAAGTTTGGACATTATTACTGATTATTTTCAAAAATTGAAGATTTTTTCAAACGGTTCCAAAACGCAACTTATTATATTCTCACACAAGCCTAGAGCTGTATTTTTGAAACCAAGTAATAGTCATATAGTCACTACGAACGGAGGTCCAATTTCTTGGTAAAATATCTTGGACTGATACTTGGTCAAAAATTAACTTTTAAAGATCACATTGAGATGCCCGCAATGTAATAAATATATAAAATGTTTACATCTTCTAATAAATCATATTGTATACCCATACCTGTAAATCATATCATATTATTTTCCATTCTCATTTTAATTCATAATTTCAGCACGCTTTGGAATCTTCTTTGCATTCCAAGAACCATGTATCTCAACAACCTGGAGCAACATGACAAGCATCAAAGGCTCAATTTGTTTTTCAGCATTCCAGTATAACATTTACTTAAAAATTGCACTTCGCTTATAAGCGGTATAGGATAGCCATTGATATTTGGAGTGATCTATTCTGGCTAAGCTTTTCCTGGACTAGTAGAATATTAATACATATCTAATATTTATTTTCAGTAACAAACCAGTGGGTGTCAAACATATGTTGTACATACGCATATTATGTTCTCTTACTGATTTTGTGAAAACAATTACTAATCTACTAGATCCTAATCCTACAGAAGCAGCAACAGCTGAAGTCTTTCGATGAGTGAGTGACCAGTTAATTGACGGATATATATTCTATTATCGTTTATTGTCTTGCTCATATTATTTTTAATGGTATTATTTTATTACGTCATTTAATTATGTTATGTTATGATATGAAATAATATGAGATTATTGTATTTAAATTCATTTATTTAAGTTCACTACAGATCCACTACAAATTATTATTTCAATGGACGGACACGTATCGTAATTTTAGGTTAACTATTTCTTATATGCTATATAATTTCAGATTATCCATGGAATTCCAAGTTGTCAAATAATTCTCAAATCTTTTTTTTCTCGTAGCTACATTGTCTAAACTTCCAGGTTCACAATACGTCAGTCTTCCTTCAATTGCAGCACGACAATAATCTGTAGATTTGTAATTTGAAATGGAATTATAATATCATTCACTATATTATATATCATTACTATATTCATTTACTATATACTACTTTATGACTATGAATATTTATTGGGAAGGGAGGGAGCATCAGGGTTTATTCTAATAAACAGAAAATCCAAACTTTGTTTGAAGAACAAACTTCTAAAAATTCAAAAAAATGTTTAGACCGGCCAGCAAGAGCACTTTAAAGGATTCAGAACAAGGTTCTGAAAATGATTTCAAAGCTGCCAACCTGGTACAGTATTCTATAGCATTACATAGCATTTCGAATGTTGATATACTAGAAAAAAATGTCCAACAAAATAATTAATAATTTTAGACAAAAATCATTGCAATCTTGAATGGAAATGATCAGTTCTCTCTATGGATAAAAAAAATGTTTATAAGAAACCAACTATTATTGCCTACGTATAAAAGGCATAAAAACTCTGTTAAAAATACTGAATAGACAAGGTAAACACAATGTTAACGCAATTAGATATAAATTATAGCATACAGTGACGGACAATACAATAAGACCAAAGCCCGATTTTCATACAAAATAGTCATGTTTGGAGGCTTGTCTTTCACTTTCCCGTGAAGTAATTGAACTGAAATTTTGGCAATAGCCTAGAAATAACCTGAATTTTCATTTTTTATAAATTCAAGATTTTTCATTCACCACTTCGGAAACTACAGACACCACCTACGACAAAACAATAAGACCTCCTTTTGATATCCATAGTTTAGGCCATGTTGATGAGTGTGAATTACAATCTATAGTATACTGATATTAAAATGACCCGTGCATCAATAATCAAATTTCAGATCCTCAAATTCGAGCATCCTTTATGGAAATCAAAAAGTGGTATTTTTGTTTTGCCGTATGCTGTTTCTATAACTTTTAAAGTGGTGAATGAAAAATGATGTATTTAATGCAGATGAGAATTTAGGCTACTTCTGGACAACAGCCGAAATCTTCTGATTTAATAGTGTAAATGTGTTGCCCCAGAAAAAGATAGTACGTGTAAAATTAAATTCTCGATCATATCTGTGCAAATCAACACATTTCCGTATGTGCATGCTAAAGTTCTGTCCAGTTAGAATCCGGAATCGCTTATTGTGTTGCAGCGGCACGGAAAGTCACCGCTGTAGGAATTCTTTTACAGCGGTTTGTTAACCTAGGCGCCCACTTTCTGTGGTATACATTTCACGGTGTTTCGTGCACTGAGTCAAACGTTATTCCAGATGGAAGCCGAGAGGAGAGAGAAAATTCTGCACACCCACGTTGATAATCCAACGTGGTCCGCAATAAAAATCGCAAAAACGTTGAAAATCGCCAAATCAACCGTACACTGATAGGCAAAATAAAGTGCCCACCTCATCGTTTTTTCAATTTCTCTCATTTACTTGGTTCAAATTAAAGTAAACACACTGTATTTTTTTTATTATCTTATTTTTTATATTCTTTTTAAGTTTCACTTATGGAATACTGAAAAAAAAGGAGTTTTACTTAAAGAAAAAAAAACAATTTGTGTTGAAAAAAAAAACAGTGACAAAATAAAGTGCCCACTTCATTTAGGCTACAGAAAACATAAATTAAAGTAAAATAAAAGCATTTCAATAATTGATGTGTCCTCCTTTGGCCTTCAGGACCTCCTGCAGGCGCTTCGACATGCTCTCGACCAGGTTCTTTAGGTGCTGTGGATCTAGCTCTTCCCAGGCGCGCTCCAGGGCTTCAAAATAGTTATTTTTATTGGTAACACCAGTTTTGTCAACCCTGGCATCGAGAATCGCCCACAAATTCTCGATGGGATTGAGGTCCGGGCTTTGTGGAGGCCATTCCAGCGGTTTGATCCGACAAGACCGGAAGAAAGACTTGGTCTTCTTGGCAGTATGCTTCGGGTCGTTGTCCTGCTGGAATACGAACTTCTCTTCAAGGCCCGTCTGGATCAGCGAAACCTCCAGATTTTCTCGCAGGATGTTGATGTAAGAATCTGCCGTCATTATCCCGTCGATTTTCACAATGCTTCCCACTCCACCCCACGAAAAACACCCCCAGACCATCACATTTCCTCCTCCATGCTTCATCGTGCCTTGGATGTGGCGCTCCTGAAGCTCCTCTCCCGATCTGCACCAAACACGAACCCGCCGCTTTCGGTTAAACAGCTCGAATTTTGATTCGTCCGTCCAGAGAACCGTTTTCCAGAACTCTAGGGGCTTATCAGCATGCTCCTTAGCAAACTTAAGCCGTTTGGCTTTGTTTGCCTTGCTGATAAATGGGCGCTTCCGGGCAAGTTTGCTATTCAACCCCTGTGCTACGAGACGGCGACGAACAGTTCGACCGGAAACTGATAACTGAAGGGTTTCCTGGATCTCGCGGACAGTTACCTTCGGGTTCTTCTTGACTTCGCGCATGATCTTGGTGTCCGTTCTCGCATCCGTTTTCCGCTTCCTGCCTCTGCCAGGGCGATCCACCACTGATCCAAACGTTTTAAGCTTCAGAAGAATTTTGCCAACCGCTGCCTTACTGATACTGTACTTCTTAGCGACAGCCCGGTGCGATTCACCGTTTTGCACATCACGAACGACCAATTTTCGGATACACAAGGGAATTGCTTTCGAAAGCACTGCGTTCTCCATTTTTTTTTTCAATTGAATCAAATGCGATCACGTATACAAATGCACCAGGTTGAGCCGTTTGCTTCAAAACATGTCAAAATATCAAAACATAAACAATCGAGGGGTCTTCCAATGGAAACTTATCGAAAACATATCGATTTTTGAAGTGGGCACTTTATTTTGTCACTGTTTTTTTTTCAACACAAATTGATTTTTTTTTCTTTAAGTAAAACTCCTTTTTTTTCAGTATTCCATAAGTGAAACTTAAAAAGAATATAAAAAATAAAATAAGAAAAAAAAACTACACTGTGTTTACTTTAATTTGAACCAAGTAATAAGAAAAAAAACTACACTGTGTTTACTTTAATTTGAACCAAGTAAATGAGAGAAATTGAAAAAAACGAAGAGGTGGGCACTTTATTTTGCCTATCAGTGTATGGATTTCGGACAGCTTCCTGGCCAAAAATTCTACATGGCGACGGCACGAGGAGATGTTCCTGACAAGTTTAAGTTTGCTTTTATGGACAAGGGTGCCAAAAAAAAAACTGATGATTTGGCAAGGGATATGCAGCTGCAGAGCAAAAGAGCCAAAGTGTTCGTGACGAATAAGACGATGGACTCAGAGCTGTACAAGGAAGAATGAGCTCAAAAACCGCGTACTGCCTTTCATTAAGGCCCATAAAGGTCCCGTGAAGTTTTGACGAGATTTGGCGAGTTGCCACTACAGCCGGGAAGTCGTCCAGTGGTACCGCGATAACGACGTAGATTGCATCCGATGAACACATAAATCCACCCAACTGCCCGCAGTTCCGGCCCATCGAGAGATGTTGGGCAGCAATGCAGCGGAAGCTTAAGAAAAGTGGAAAAACGGCTCGGGACGCGACTCAGATGAACAAAATGTGGAACAAATGTGCCAAGGAAGTTGAGTCCGGAGGTGTGCAGCGTTTGATGGGAGGAATGAAGAAGAAAATGCGAATTTTCATTTGAAATGAAGAGAAATGATTTGTATTGATATTTTTTTCCTTTGAGTTCAGTGAATTGCCTTTGTTTTGATGTATTAAACTTTTTTGTACGTCAATCCGTTACAGAGATACAGATGATTTTATTATTCCGGATTCTAAATGGACATAGCTTTAAGAACGTTTATTTCTTAAGCGACCAGATCCTATAATATATTCGGTTTAGAGCGTATAAATTAGCAAAGGCTCTATCTAGCCGTTAATAGAATGCAAATTTAAAGTTCTTACATCTTCTGAGGATAATTCCTACGAGAATTATAATTGAGATAAACATTCCCTTTAGTCGAGTCTCGATATAAATTTGATATATGTACAAATTGGTGAATCGTTCGATAGCTAAATGATGTAAATGAAGTTTCAATAATTGAAAAGATGCCTATCCTGTCATGGCGTTTTTTTTTTATTATTTACAAATCTCGAGTGTCTCGAAGCCTATCAACGTATCCTAGTAATCCTACGCTTAGTACAAATTGTTAAAGTTGAACTGTTAGAAGTGACAGCTACGTTGCTGCCATTAGTGCATAATGATTGAATGCTTGGAGTATGTTCTAGCTATTATTTAAGAACATAATAGGGTTTCGGAGCACTACTTCGGCAGCAAACTCATCTCCGTCAATCATTTCTATTACTCAGACTTAGTTTAACCAAACGACTTGGTTTGTGGACATGTATAGTGCCACACATACATTATTCATGTACAAATGATCAAGTTCTTTGGTTAGAATACGACTGAATAATTGCGATGACTAATGGAAATGGTTATGCTGCCGAAGTAGTGCTTCATCCTACCGATGCATAAATTTTTTTTGAAATATAAAAATAATCTCAAACGATCCTCCTAATCCTAATCCTAGGTCCTCTTAATCTTATCTTCAATCGATACATTTTACAGCGAACACAGATAAACATATAGATACTATTGACCAAGGACTGCAAAAGCAATCAGAACTGCAAATCCATCAACATTCAAGAGTGCCTCCGACAGTCCATCACACCCCGGTTGCCCCCTTTTCCAACCCTTTGCATTGCACAATGCACATGTGTAGTGTATACTGGAAACGTTTAAAATTCGATATGAAACATAAATACGAATAAATATACGTATACACAATCGCATCAGAGAGCATGCAGAGTAATAGTAACAGACCCGGACCAATCGAACGCCGGGCCAAAGCGAGACAAACCGAACGAGAGTGGGATGGCTCAATGATTGAGTATTTAATATGTAATGAAAATCAATTCTGTTAATTGTTTCCATATTATATATGCTCGATCGAACGCACGCGTTTGCCACCGATGATGATGATGATGATGATGATGTTGATGGGTTGAGAATGAGGCCAGGGGTAAAAGGATGCGCGGAGAGGGGACGTCGGTGCCACAGGAAATATTTTGCTTAACATATCACAATAATGGAGTGCATGCAAGTTGTACGTCCTCGTCTGACGTTGTGACATGAAGAAAGACGAATCTTTTATGACAATTTATTCCAATAAAATATAAACCTGTTTTATTATTGAGGTTTTTTTTTATTCATTTGTCGTCGCTCCTTTTCCCGTGTGTGAAGCACTTTTTTTGATGACTCCCCAAATATGATTTTTATGACTGATGATGATGGCCGCTAACGGCAGTATATATTTCGTGCTCTCTCCTGCAGTCCGTCCGTTTCGTTTATTTGATTGAGATTTCAAGTTTTCGTAAAAAAATAAATCATTCGGGATGAAGATAAAATGTTTCCTTCCATCGCTCGCCAGCGGTATGGATTTCGGGTGAAGGCTCTGGAAAAGGGAAATTCGGTCCATCAGTCGTCAACCAAAGTCGAGCTAGCTAATCGCTGTCAGTGGTGTGTGTGATGAAAATTGGATTTATGGTGAAATGTGTTAATTTTTTTTTTTTGTATGCCGTACAGAGGCTGCGGCTGCCTTCTTTATTGGTGATGGGCGGTGGAATTAAATGGATTAGCAATTTGAGATGGGATGGTTCGATGGTTTCAATGCGTCATCGTGCTGGAAAAGGGCATATGTGTAAACAGACATTTCCATGGAACATAAAAAGGGGTGACATTTGGGGTGTTCGTATTTGAATGGTAATTAGGAAGAACGATAATTATAAGGGTCATTTGGTGCAGGTTGATAATCACCAAAGAAAGAAAATTGCAATTTGTGAAACAAATCAATTACTCAAGTTTGGAGCCGCAACTAGTATGACGCAGTAATAAATTTATAATATACGTTCTATCAATAAATCAATAAGTCGTATTGAAAACAACCCACATTATTACATAACGTAATTAATATTCCTACACACTCGGCATGGACAGCAGGCCTTCCGAATAAAACACTTGACCGACCCATCCATCGTCCCTAGCGCTAATACTAATATGGCAACATTCCAACACGGGGACCACCCGATTCTACCATCTGCCAGTCACAGGTGTAGATGCTGCGCATTTTTTTCCTCCCCCATACATCCACTACCTTTACCCTCCCCGCCCACCGCTCATCGAAAGCATCAATTTTACACAACATTCAAATTCCTGCCAATTGCCCGAACGTACACTCGGGAGCACATAGTCAAATCCAACCAAATCAAGACTACCCTTCGGGCAATTTGACATTGTATGTGCAGCATTCTGCCTCTTTAATTAAATCTCTAATGGTGTATGTATAAATAAATCGTTTCCAAAACATCATCATCATCATGCAAAATATTTCTCGAATCCCGCTCCGCATGTCCCGCGTGATGACATTTCTGCTGGCAGTTAAGCGGCCTGAGGTCTCCTTTTGAAACGCCACTTTTGGTATGGTGGCGGTGAAAGCCTACCCATCAGGCAATTGAGATTGGGGGGCGCGGTGTTGGCGCGGGCGAGTGAAAAATAATTAAAAACACACATTTTATAATCTTCGTTTCATTCCATCTTCTAAAGCTACTTGCCGCGCGTCGACAGCCTCCCTAGCCTCATCCATCATGATGATCGTCATCGCTTGGATGCTGCTAACTGCTATCTCGCTGCCGCCCGTCGTCCACCGAGTTATGCTGGTTGGATGGCGGTTGTACTGTCTTCATGTACATTTATCGTTCTGTACTTTTTTAACTGTTCGCTCCTGTTTTGTGCTCTAAATGACTGCATTTACGAGTTGCTTTGCCGCTATCTCTCTCCCTACGCCATTTACGATTTCAATGCTTGTCGTCGAGAGCAGCGCATCATCATCGTGAATCCCAATGATTCTATTTAACCGTAATTAACATTTCGGTTTTTGTGTTGTGTTGTATGTGCCTCATGACTTTTTCGCTCGACGTGCTCAATTTTCTGTGACGATTATTACATTTATTTCATTAAATTTAAATTATGTAGGTTGGAATAGTCTGTCAGCCTGCCGGCTGTGCTGTGATGAGTGTGCTTTTGGGTGCGCACATTTTCCATTTATTCGTATTTTTCTGCAATTCGCAGTCATTAACTTGTACCGCACAGTGGATCCGAGGTTTTGTGTTTAGTGAATTGCATGCGAGCTAATTAATAAAAAATGCCGCGGGGGAAATAGAAGAATATTGTCACGTCATGAGGAGATAATGTTCAGGGTAATTACGAGTGCAGGTCTTTCTGATGATGCTAATTAAAAAAAAAAATAGACGACTGGTGGCAGAACTTCATATTTCGCCAGGGCAGCTATGCTTGTAGCACAATGATAAGAGATAATTGATTCGGAACCACCGAGTACCGGACAGCAAACGCTTATCTGATGACGGTTGAGATTCAATCGTGAAAACGTGAGCACATTGTTTCTAGTTGATAACATCTGAATTCGTTTACCAACGAATCGATTGAGATATTTTGTATCTGAAGTGTTCTCTCAATCAAAAAGAGCTAAATGGGCCCCGTCGTTTTAGGTCATTCGTGCTAAATGATTATCGATTTCGATTCGAATTTCGTATATTCACAATGTTCGTTGGATGTTGACATATGTTGAGTATAGAATGTTTGATTGAAAAATTGCGGTTAAATTTTCGGATAACAAATTTCTACGAAATCTTATTCTGAGTTAATTAATCATTACCTCAGAATAAGATTTCGTAGAAATTTGTAATCCGAAAATATAACCGCAACTTTTTGAATGCATATGCATTTTAAATTAAAAAAATCACGAGCATGTAGAACCGCCCATGGCTGCTACTCCATTTTTGCCAAGTTTGCAGTAATTACACAGAAAACCCACATATGCTTTTTGGGGCTAACATGCATCTTTAATGTGGTCTAAAGTGAAACAATACCGGAGCCGCACAGTGTTCAGAAAGGCCTTTTTCACGGCGAAATTAATTACTCCTAGGTGTTACATTTTGGCCACATGGTGTCATCAGAAAAGTTGATCATACACTTTTAAAAATAATGAGAATAACATTGTCTTTTTAGATGCACCCAAACGAAGCGTCTAATAAGTGTTCAATTCACGTTCTCTTTCAAATGTACGTGAACCAAAAACTGAACACTTAATTTTACACACTTTGACATTAATTTAAATCAGAACACTAATTGTATTAGATTTTTAATATTGTTATAAACGAATCTATTTATTATTTATTGTTTATTTATTAATTATTCATTTATTTGGTTAAGCGAATACCATTTTTGCAGCGTTGTTATCCGGCATTCTCGCAACATGCCCTGCCCAGCGTATCCTTCCACGTTTTGCCACCTTCAGAATACTTGGTTCGGCTACTTGGTTGACCACCAAGCTCGTGATTGAATCTTCGCCGCCACAAATACGCCACCTCAAAATCGATGAATAGCTGGTGCGTCGGGTCGCGGAATTCACGGCATGTCTGGAGGATTTGCCGTACGGTAAAAATCTGGTTCGTTGACGAAGACTTTCCACGAACTCATTCGTTATAAAGCTTGCTTCCGATAGAATTGGAACAAAAACAATTGCCTGTATTTCAGTTATTTATAATTGAATTTAAGATCTTTTTTATACAAATGTAGCGTTTTCTCCATACTTTTATGAAAAAATACGGATAAAATTATTCGTTACGGTTTCGAAGGAATTCTCGAATTTTTCCTGTAACACGGCTCATTAGGCGGCGCACACCTTCTTCGTCCATCGTTTTAGCTATCTTATTCCACCAGGTCTTCATCTGATTGATGTCTTTGACAACCTTTCCCTTTGCCTTGAGTCTCCTCTTCATGATTGCCCAGTATTTCTCAATAGGGCGGAACTGGGGGCAGTTGGGTGGGTTAAGGTTTTTCGGAACAACCTGGACCCCTTTCTCTGCATACCATTCTTGAACGACTTTGCTGTAATGACAGCTTGCCAAATCTGGCCAAAACATTACGGGATGGTCGTGGGATCGAATGAACGGCAAAATTCGTTTTTGGAGACACTCTTTTTGGTATAGTTCCGACGTCATTGTCTTATTTGTAACGAAAACTTTCGTTTTTTGCCACAGCTGCAAATGCCCTGCCAAATCATGAATTTTCGTGCAAATTTGTCGGCAAAAACAAATTTAAATTTGGCTGGAACATCCCCCCGAGCCGTTGCCAAGTAAAATTTTTGACCTGGGATTTGCCCGAAGTCAGCCTTGACATAGGGTTCATCGTCCATCAGAAGACACCCGTCGAACTTGGTCAGCACCTGGTCGTATAGCTTCCGAGCACGGATTTTGGCCACACTATTCTGTTTTATGGTCCGATTTGGCTGTTTGCTAGCTCGATACGACTTGATTCCTTCCCGGAGTCGAGTTCTTCTCACGGTACTATGGGCAGCACCGAATTTTCTGGCCAAATCACGGTCCGACAGATTGGGATTCCTCTTAATCGTCTTCAAAATCTTACCACGCAGTTTCCGGTCGACAGTTCCACTCCGACGATTGGCTTGAGGCTTCCGAATCGTCGTCAATGTTTCCTTATACCGTTTGATAACGCGCCATACGGTATTTCTGGGCATTTTCAGCTGTTTAGCTAGCCTAGATGCAGACCACAATGGATTTTCCAAATAACTGTGCACAATTTTTTCCCTTCTTTCGGCTTCCATGTTGATTGTTTACAAAGTACAGTCGATTTGCGGAATGTCAAAAATACATGCGTGAAGCTGACAAAATTCCCGACACGTGGGCGCCAAGAACTTCCAAATCCGTCCACCAGGAGCGCCACAATATGAGCAAAAGTTTGTTCCAATTCTAAATGAAGCAAGCCTTAGGAGGTAGACGGCGGAAGATAATCTGAGATAGCAAATTTTAGGCAGTGGTGATCGCTCGGAAATTTTCACACTCCTTCCACTATTCCAGTAGCGGTTCTGTCTCCAACATTCTGACTATCAGTCGATGCAGACAAATTGCCAACTTTTACGAGCCCAGCTTGATGAGTTCAGCTCCTATATAGCTGCCTCATTGTTCTTGAGCAGTTGAATGAAATCCCAAACTTTCCTCAGTATGGGATCATTACATGCATCTGTCGTACTGATGTAGTCATTGCTTCCGCTGTCCACGTTCTCTGCGCCATTAAGGTGTTCGTCCTCCACCTTTCCATCACCTGTCTGTCTGTCTGTCTGTCTGTCTGTCTGTCTGTCTGTCTGTCTGTCTGTCTGTCTGTCTGTCTGTCTGTCTGTCTGTCTGTCTGTCTGTCTGTCTGTCTGTCTGTCTGTCTGTCTGTATGTCTGTCTGTCTGTCTGTCTGTCTGTCTGTCTGTCTGTCTGTCTGTCTGTCTGTCTGTCTGTCTGTCTGTCTGTCTGTCTGTCTGTGTCTGTCTGTCTGTCTGTCTGTCTGTCTGTCTGTCTGTCTGTCTGTCTGTCTGTCTGTCTGTCTGTCTGTCTGTCTGTCTGTCTGTCTGTCTGTCTGTCTGTCTGTCTGTCTGTCTGTCTGTCTGTCTGTCTGTCTGTCTGTCTGTCTGTCTGTCTGTCTGTCTGTCTGTCTGTCTGTCTGTCTGTCTGTCTGTCTGTCTGTCTGTCTGTCTGTCTGTCTGTCTGTCTGTCTGTCTTCTGTCTGTCTGTCTGTCTGTCTGTCTGTCTGTCTGTCTGTCTGTCTGTCTGTCTGTCTGTCTGTCTGTCTGTCTGTCTGTCTGTCTGTCTGTCTGTCTGTCTGTCTGTCTGTCTGTCTGTCTGTCTGTCCCTATGTCTGTCATACATGGTTAGATCGATCTGTAGTTCGTTGAATTTGCTTGTTGCAGATCAGTTCCAATTTTGAAATAGTTAGTAGAATGTAGTTGTACCAATTGAAAATATACGAAAAACAAAGTGCATCGGCTGTGAATGGCAGAATGTTGCAAAAAGTAAACAACTCTCCCACGTTGGGAGTGGCGCCAACAGCATCTTTACTGTTAGTATAAATCATATCCTTTTTCATTTTGCAGCGTTTGGTCAGTCGAAAGCCGATGACGAAGGAATGGTAATGGCGAACATGAACATGAACTCCATGGGAAGGAACAAGGTTAGGTTATGGTGGGTGGTTAGACGTTTTGGACCGGTGAAAAATACTGCCAAAAGAAGACCCTAAAATCGGTTAATCACAATTCCGCACTACAATGATATATGACATATCCCGTAAGGAGAGAGTGAGATCGTGAATTCTCGAATCATACATTATATAAAGTCACTATTTTGATCTTTCTGCAATAATACAAGAAAGTACTAAAACAGAAACGGTTCAAAAGGGATGTTTGGATCCTACAGACACGTTACATTTTACTTTCACGATTGTTTTAAAGGTTGTGTGGAATCAAATTGCACCACTTTTAAATGGCTGTAACTTTTTGCCCATTGGGTATTTTCTATTGAAATTTTGGGTGGAATTAGTTCAATGTGTATTTGTTTATGTGTAAATTTCACTAGTAGATGTGCAATCGTTGAGATAATGGAGTCGGAAGAACAGGAGCGGCGCAAAGAAATTTTGCGCACGTACCTCGAAAACCCGGATCTTTCTCATCGTGCCATCAGCAGGAAGGTACATTCTACGGTGTCTCGTGATTTAAATCTGTACCACGAACGTTTGACCATCGATTGGAAAGAAAAAAGTGACAAAAATGGATCTCTGTAAAGTGTTAAGGATCACAAGCGGGTAGTTCAAGATTCAAGAGTAATCCCAACAGTTCAGTTCGAGATGTGGCGAAGAAACTGAATCTAACCAAAACTTTCGTGCAAGATGCGAAAAAACGTGAAAGACTACACACGTACAAAGTCCAAAACGGTAGGTAAAACACGTGCACGGAAGCTCTACACCCAGATGTTGACGAAACCACATTGCCTCGTTATGGATGATGAGACGTATGTAAAAGCAGACTTCCGGCAGCTTCCGGGCTCCAGTTTTTCACTGCTCATCATAAATTCGATGTCCCTGAGGACGTTAGAAAGCAGAAGATGTCAAAGTTTGCCAAAAAATATATGATTTGGCAAGCAATTTGCTCGTGTGGAAAGCGGAGCACCCCATTCGTGACAACGGGAACGGACAATGGGCAGGTGTACCTAAAGAAATGCCTCCAAAAGCGTCTACTTCCTCTTGTGAGGTCACACGATGGTCCTACGATTTTCTGGCCGGATTTAGCCTCGTGCCATTACTCGAAAGAGGTTTTGCGGCCAGAACTGCGACCAATTGAAAAGTACTGGGCCATCATGAAGCAGGCACTTCGGAAGCATCCTAAGGAAGTGAAATCGGAGGAAGATATGAAGAAAAATTGGATTACCACCCAAAAAGTTGGTACCTAGCCTAAGGAAATCAGTGCGTCTAAAACCTAGCCTAAGGAAATCATTGCGTCTCGAGTTACGGGGAATGACGTTAATGTTGAGTTGAGCCAGTCTTCTGCTCAACGTGTCCATTCCAAGAAGCCGGCAGCGATTCTGATACGGAGGCAGATCGGTAGGATCACGCCATGGCAAAAACCTCAGCGCATAGCGAACAAACCGTGACTGAACAGCTTCAATCCTTGATGTCCAGATTCCAGTATACGGACTCCACACCACAGCAGCATACTCCAGAACGGATCGTACCAACGAGTAGTACAACGCACGTAAACAGTATGGATCTCTGAATTCATGGGCAATTCTAAAGATAAATCCTAAGTTTCGGTTAGCTTTAGAGATTACAAATGAGTAATGCTCTCTAAAGGGTGATACGGTCAAAATTTGGTCAAGGGAAAACGCGTGTAAATCGGTGAAATCGTTTATTTAAAAAATCAAATTAAATTTCTTTTTCAAGTTCAATTAGTATAAAATTCAGGAAAAATATTCAGTTAGGCTTCCGCTTTTCCAAATCCGAATTGCCGGGCCTTACGCTTGACCCCTGCCATCAGATTTTGTACAGCCACCTTGTCCACCTTCTTCGCCGCAGAAAGCCAGTTTGCCTTGAACTGCTGCTCGTCCTTAGCAGTTTTTTTTGGTCTTCTTTAGGTTCCGCTTGACAATAGCCCAGTATTTCTCAATTGGGCGGAGCTCTGGCGTGTTGGGAGGGTTCTTGTCCTTGGGAACCACCTGCACGTTGTTGGCGGCGTACCACTCCATGGCCTTTTTACCGTAATGGCAAGATGCCAAATCCGGCCAAAACAGTACGGAACAACCGTGTTTCTTCAGGAAAGGCAGCAGACGTTTATTCAAACACTCTTTCACGTAAATTTCTTGGTTGACAGTCCCGGAAGCTATGAAAATGCTGCTTTTCAAGCCACAGGTACAGATGGCTTGCCAAACCAGATATTTCTTTGCGAACTTTGACAGTTTCGTGTGCTTGAAAATATCTGCTACCTTTTCCCCTTCCTTTTGCTGTATAAAACTCCTGTCCCGGAAGCTGCTTGTAGTCGGCTTTGACGTAGGTTTCGTCGTCCATTACCACGCAGTCAAACTTCGTCAGCATCGTCGTGTACAGCCTCCGGGATCGCGCTTTGGCCGTCGTATTTTGTTTATCATCGCGATTTGGAGTCACGCCCTTGCGCTGAACTGGCCGGCTTGACGTGCCGCAAGGGCTCAGTAGGGATCAAGACCCGAAGCTAAGAGTCAGTTCCATTGTGGTTATATCACATTTATTAGCAGAGCAGCACATCGAAATTTTAGGTTCATTATTCTTTATATGCTATACAATTTCAGATCATCCATGGATATCCCAAGTTTTGTAAAATAATTTAAAATCAATTTTTTTTTCTGGTGGCCATGATACATTATCTAAGCTTTCAGGTTCATGGTGGATGTGCGGGTCCGTATACAATTGCAACAGGACCACAATCTGCAGGCACGTAAATACAAATGAAATTATTATCGTTTTATATTATAACATCCATTCACTACATTTTGTATGCTTTTTTATAAGTCATTTTCAGCTTTGCATTTATGCATCCTTGTCAGTTATTGCTCATCTAACCTACGTTATGTATTTGAAAAGATAGGAAGGTTTTTAATGTTTTTTTTTTTTAGAAAGGATCATATTCGAAAATTCTACTTAAAACAGCATTTTCCTTCTTCATCAGAAATATATATTAATTCAAAACCTAACAGTTTACAATCATTCATTTCCTATTTCACAGACATGAGGAATCATTTATGGGTGTACAAGAGCTATAGAAAAATTCAATTTCCTATTTTTTTATTTTAGTTTTATTAAGATTCAGTTTTTAGATTCATACTCACCTGAAATTTATTTCGCCTTACTATTAGCTGTCTTCAGTTTTTCTAATATTATTATGATATTTATACATATCTAATTTTTATTTTCAGTAACATACCAGTAGATGTCATATATATCTTGTACCTACGCTTATTATGTTCTCTGACTATAATTGTGAAAACAAATTCTAATCTTAGTAAATATTACAGCCAGTAAAGTTTACTGGCTTGCTGGTATAATTATTTTATATTTTAACGTCAGTTTATTATTTTATGTTGTGATATTAAATGATGTGACATAATTGCATTTAAATTCATTTCATTAAAATCGCTACTTCCGATGAGACTCACTACATAAATTATTGCAAGGAAATGGAACAGCACATCGAAATTTTAGGTTTACTATTCTATTGCTATATAATTTCAGATTATCCATGGATATTCCAAGTTTGATGAGATAATTATAAATCAATTTTTTTTCTCGCAGCTACATTGTCTAAACTTTCAGGTCCACAAATGGAATTGTTATTTTCATTCTTATTTTTATTCACTATATTATTTGTCATTATAATATTCATTCGCTATATTTATTATACTTATAATATTAATTCACTATATTTTAAACATTACTATATGACATTAAATATATATTGGGAAGGGAGGGAGCATCAGGGTATCACTCAAGCTGGAATTGGACAATGGAGTGGTATGACAACCGGCGTCTAGGAGGGAACAAACAGTATCATTTTCTTTATCCTACCGATTCGATTGTGGTGCTGTGAATTCTACTCCAACAGTTTCAGTGAAAGTGACGCGCCCTTCTTAACAAGCCATCCCGTAGAAAGCTTAATAAGTATTGCGAATTGGGTTATTCGAGTTGTTGGATCGTATCGTTGGAAGGAGATTCTTATGTTCCCGCGGGTTTCGCGTAAGTGTCTCTGCTTACGGGTCCGCCCCACCGTTTTTGGCCCTTCATACAGCGTTACTGTGAATGCAAACCGGTAACTCAATTTGATCTTGCTGTTAAGTGGAGCTGCATACATGACAAGGTCTTAGAAGGGATGGTGGCTACCTTACATACATACATCATCGCGATTTGGAGTCACTACGTTCTTGTAAGTCGATAGTCCGGCTCGTTTTTTGGCTCGATGCACGGTTGTAGACGATACACCCAGCTTATTTGCGGCATCTCGGAGAGATAGGTTAGGGTTTCGCTTGAAACTACCGGCAACTCTCTTTGTCGTCTCAGCGGCTTCCGGTTTTCGATTTCCCCCCGATCCAGACTTCCTGGCTGTCGACAAACGTTCCCCAAACACTTTAATTACATTTGTAGCGGTTGATTTGGCAACTTTTAGCGATTTTGCCAACTTCGCGTGCGAGTAGCTCGGATTTTCGCGATGCGCGAGCAAAATTTTGATACGCTGCTCTTCTTGCTTGGACGGCATTTTGACAACTGAAGAGTGAATTCCAAAATCAAAATAGGAGCAACATTCTACACACACACCTTCAAAATGAGGGGTGTTCAGGTTTTTTAAATGCAAAATTGAAAGAAATACGTCAAGTTGATATTGACCAAATTTTGACCGTATCGCCCTTTATCTGGGCGAATCTACAATTGAGAGATTCTCTCCGGGCTCGCTCTCTTTCATTCATTACAGCGCCATTATCAAACTTTCGAGGCATTCTTTAGTATAGATCGAAACACAACAGTGCTGGCTAGCATACTCTACAAATAGTAGAATGAAAAACGTAAAGGTGATTGGATTATGAATGAAAGAGAGCGAGCCCGGAGAGAGTCTCTCAATTGTAGATTCGCCCTAATGAAAAAAAACCCTAGAAACTGTCGCTTTCTCCAACGTCAGCTGAATGCTTTTGCCGGCTGGTGCAATTTGAATCGCATGGATGTCAACCCGGCCAAATGGACGGTTATCTCGTTTTCGCACAAGAAACAGGCTATTTTATTCGAGTACGTCTTGTTGGGCAACGAAATTGAGCGCGTCAGTCAAGTCAAGGACCTAGGAGTAATTCTGGACACCCAACTCACCTTTAAGTAGCATATCTCGTACGCTGTCGGCAAAGCCTCCAGCGTTCTGGGGTTTATCTTCCGGATTGCTAAAGACTTCACGGACATCTACTGCCTCAAATCGTTGTGCTGCTCCTTGTGTCGTTCTATATTAGAGTATTGCTCGGTTGTGTGGACTCCCCAGTACAACAACGGTGTCGTTAGAGTAGAGGCTGTTCAACGACGGTTATTGAGATTTTCGCTACGTAAACTACCGTGGACGGATTCCCATCGTTTGCCAAGCAACGAAGGCCGTTGCCATCTGATTAACCTGGAGTCCCTGTTAGTCCGTAGAGATACAGCCAGGGCTTTGGTTAATCGCAGACATCTTGCAAGGCCGCATCGACTGCACTGATCTTCTGGAGCAAATCAACATCAACGTGCAACCCCGAGCCCTGAGGAATAGTTCGATGCTGCGGTTACCTCTACAGCGAACCAATTACAGCATGTATGGCGCAATTGGCGGTTTACAAAGACTCTTTAATAGAGTTTCCGCCTTGTTTGATTTTAACGTGACTCGCCAGATGCTTCGTCGTATGTTTAGTGGTTTTTTTAAAGACATGTCTAATTCGCATCGATAGTGTAATTTTTGTTTTGTTTTACGTCATGACCATTAATGTACCATTCTAGTTTAGCTTTAAGTAACATCATTGGGGTTTATACAAAACCTGTTGATGAATAGAAAAACATGTCGGTTTACTAGTGACAGTTTGAAAAAGTGTTTCAGTTTTTAATTTTTTTAGAAAAAGGGATCAAGGGTGTTAATTTTAAATTTTTGCTAGATTTTCAATATAGGGGTTTTTGAAGGCAGGATTTATCAATGTCTGTCTGTCTGTCTGTCTGTCTGTCTGTCTGTCTGTCTGTCTGTCTGTCTGTCTGTCTGTCTGTCTGTCTGTCTGTCTGTCTGTCTGTCTGTCTGTCTGTCTGTCTGTCTGTCTGTCTGTCTGTCTGTCTGTCTGTCTGTCTGTCTGTCTGTCTGTCTGTCTGTCTGTCTGTCTGTCTGTCTGTCTGTCTGTCTGTCTGTCTGTCTGTCTGTCTGTCTGTCTGTCTGTCTGTCTGTCTGTCTGTCTGTCTGTCTGTCTGTCTGTCTGTCTGTCTGTCTGTCTGTCTGTCTGTCTGTCTGTCTGTCTGTCTGTCTGTCTGTCTGTCTGTCTGTCTGTCTGTCTGTCTGTCTGTCTGTCTGTCTGTCTGTCTGTCTGTCTGTCTGTCTGTCTGTCTGTCTGTCTGTCTGTCTGTCTGTCTGTCTGTCTGTCTGTCTGTCTGTCTGTCTGTCTGTCTGTCTGTCTGTCTGTCTGTCTGTCTGTCTGTCTGTCTGTCTGTCTGTCTGTCTGTCTGTCTGTCTGTCTGTCTGTCTGTCTGTCTGTCTGTCTGTCTGTCTGTCTGTCTGTCTGTCTGTCTGTCTGTCTGTCTGTCTGTCTGTCTGTCTGTCTGTCTGTCTGTCTGTCTGTCTGTCTGTCTGTCTGTCTGTCTGTCTGTCTGTCTGTCTGTCTGTCTGTCTGTCTGTCTGTCTGTCTGTCTGTCTGTCTGTCTGTCTGTCTGTCTGTCTGTCTGTCTGTCTGTCTGTCTGTCTGTCTGTCTGTCTGTCTGTCTGTCTGTCTGTCTGTCTGTCTGTCTGTCTGTCTGTCTGTCTGTCTGTCTGTCTGTCTGTCTGTCTGTCTGTCTGTCTGTCTGTCTGTCTCTTATTGACTCGGAAAGTTCTGAACCGATCAGCGTGAAAAGTAGTATGTAGGGGTTTTTGGGACTGGGGAAGATTTTTATGATTGTTTGAGACCTCTTCTCTCTCAGGAAAGGGGGTTCTCATACAAATGAGACACAAATTCTGCATAACTCGAGAACTAATCAAGCAAATCGAGCCAGGAAGTTGGTTCTGCTTTCACCGCTTCTGTCTGTATCGTTCCACACTATGATGGGTAGTTTGACGCAGCAAAAGTGCCCGCGCTGCGTTCTTCTCATTCTTCAACATTCCTCGTCGAACCACTCGTTCTGTCGGCAAAGACGTTCTCCGCCACGCTGCTAATAGCTGTTTTCACGGTGTTCCAACAGTCCTCGAGAGGGCCCAAGCAACACACATGTTTTATAACCGTTGAAAATACTTTTATATGACTAGATTTGGTTATATAGAAGCTTACTCAACAAAAAATCATGAAGATGTGTTACTCGGGGGGTTTCGTCGAGCTGGCCCTCTTCCGGCAGCGCAGTTTCGAGCGATTGCGCGTAGCTTGCGGCGACGTCAGGTTGCTTCAGTCGCACGAGACTGTACTGTGACGGGCGCCGGTACCGAAAGTTGTTCACTACGGAGAGTTTTGGGCGCATCTTAACCATCACTAGGTAGTGGTCCGAGTCGATGTTAGCGCCTCGGTAGGTTCTGACGTCAGTGATGTCTGAGAAGTGCCGGCCATCTATCAAAATGTAGTCAATTTGTGATTCCGTTTGATTCGGTGACCTCCAGGTGTACCGATATGGGAGGCTGTGCTGGAAGAAGGTTCTACGTACGGCCATGATTTTGGAGGCGGCGAAGTCGATAAGTCGAAGGCCGTTTTCGTTGGTCAGCTGGTGTGCGCTGAACTTTCCAATCATCGGTATAAGCTCCTCCTCCTGGCCAACCTGAGCGTTGAAATCCCCAATGATGATTTTGATATCATGGTTTGGGCAGCAGTCGTATTCACGCTCCAGCTGCTTGGTACTTGGTGAAGTTGGCCAGACCCTAGGGTCTTGTGAAGTCCATAGTAGGCACGACTTACGACTTTTATGCGTCCACGAATTTCTCTGTAGCAGTTGTTATCTGACGTCATCAATGATCCAAGGTACACAAAATCATCTCCCACCTCCAACTCATCTCTGTCGATAATCACACTTCTGCCTGAGCGAGTTCTATCTCGCTCGGTTCCTCCTGCAATCAGATTCTTAGTCTCCAACAAATTCATCCGTAATCCATCTAGCAGTCCTCAAGATAGACTCCGGCCAGCTCTCCCTTATCCAGCAACACTGCTTCTAGGCTTTGCGCGTAATTAATCGCGACTGCACTTAACCAAACTACCTTACGATAATGATAAGTGGAGCCTTATAAAAAAAAAAATAACAACCAGTTTTTTTCTTCTTTAAGAAACCAACAAAAATTTGATGAACAAGTATGAAAAAAAAAATTTTTTTTTTTTAAAAAAAATTTACCCCGTAGTCAATCCGTGAAATCTGAAATCTGATAAGTTCTCTTCCACCACACGTACATATATTCTCAGACATTCTTCTCATTTCAGAGAGCGAGTAATGGCGCTATAACCATAAGCCAATAGGGGCTAGTACTATAGTTAATGCTTAAGTCACAACCGTTTGAAGAGAAATGGAGCATCACTTAACCTTCTTAGACTAGATGCTCCCAACGAACATTTTTAAATATTTTTTTGTTCTGTACACCAAACAGGGCATTCTGTTTAACTATACTCTCCGACTATTCATTTCCCTTTTCCTTTGATATCTACTGACGGCAACGTGGGTTCCCCGTGTCTTCTTAAGGTAGATACCAAATCCTCCCTATCTCCAACGGTTGCATGGACGTGGCCTGGTGAGCGATCGAGTAGTGTCTTCGTGGAGATTATTGCGTGAAGAAACGTATCAGTAACTAGATCCGTTTCATGGTGACATGCAATGTCTTCAACGAATTATTCCTCATCGTAGCTCCATCCACGAGGTGTGCAAACGTCAATGCTAATGCTAAAATATTAAAAATTTAATTATATAAAAAATAAATAAAACAACAAAAAAACCCCAAATTAAAAAAAAAAAAAATTTTCCTACCATTCCCCCACCCCCAAAAAAAAAAAAAATATTTATAAAAAACAAAAAATAACTTTCAAAAAACAAAAATAATAATAAAAATAAAATAATATTATTTTGTAAAAAAATATAATACAACACCACACATTCTATTTTAAAATAATATTATTAATATTCCACAAAAAAAATGGACTCTAAAAAAAAAAAAAAGCAAACAATAAGTTTTTTAACCAATTTTGAACGCAATTCGAAAAGCCGGTTTAAAACCAAAGGATCGTTCTCAAATTTTGAACAGTTGTTTGGAACCACAAATGGATTCAGAAAGAGCTGTTCTCGCTTGATGTGGTCAGGTTTAGGTTATTCTATACCAACGTCCAAAAGATGATGTCATTTTGTTTGAATACGGCGTTTTGTTTGAATTAAGCGAGCGGAGTTAGTCCGATTCACAAGTTGATTCAATTTTGAGTAATTTTTTTCTATAATAGAACAATGCACACTTTTTCTGTAATACCTTAAAAATAACCATAGTAGCAGTCACAAAACACAACACTGACATTTCCACCCGAGCAGGAACGAATAACTTGATAGCTTGTCTTGGTATTTAAGGGCTCAGATTAAGAGGTAAAATACCTGAGAATAAATAATGCCATAAAATTGTTCCCACAATGCTATGCGAATACCAAATTGAGGTAAGACAATACCAAAAGAGTACCTCTCAGGTATTCCCAGGTATCCGAAATAACAAGTTGTGTTATTCGAGCGATATTTTGCTTGCAATTCTTAGGTATTTTGTTTAGGTATTTTACCTCTTAATCTGAGCACTTCAATACCAAGGCCAGTTATCAAGATCAAAATTAGGTATTCATATGTTGTTGTCTCCTACTCGGGTAGTAACCTCAACAGCAAGTCCCGTACCAACCAGCACTCTAGATCAAGTTGTTTCTCAACCCGTCACTGCGGTCGCGCGATTTATGCAAAATAGCCCGCAGACCAAACAGGATCATGTGAAATGTTTCTTACCCTCCCTGCAGCTGAGAACTGCGTGCTCCACAACCAGCACGAAACAAATTTTTCCGATAATAAATTTCGATCCAATCGTTTAGTGGTTGAACAAAACCCAACAAGTCCTCCCGGTTCTCTCCAGCCAATGCCAGTTAGTGCTGTCAGGTATGTACTGTTATAGGCATAGACCCAAACGCCATCGAAAGCCACCTCACCCTGCAGGGCAGCGGTTTATCTGCGCCGTACTCAAGAAGGTTAATCAACATTCCACACAATGTCACACACGCGTCAATCCATTGCGATAGGCTCGGGTGTCGAACTTCACGCGGCAGCTGGCTGAGGAAAAGGGATACATGTGTTGATGAATAGGACATACAACGCTCGCGGAATACGATTAACCCCAGTAGCAAATCAACTTTTCGATCATCGCCAAAGGCAACATTTTGCCACACATGTGCGGCAAATCGAAACTCGTTGATCACCCGCATCGAACTTTATTGTGCGTCAACGATCGATCGTCGAGTCGGTCAAAATCGATCCGAAGGTGCCGCACGAGTTTAGAAATGATATGTGTGTACCCCCTGATGGGACGGGGGGGGGGGACCGTCAAGCAACTTGTTTTGCATTTCGATGGCCCACATTTGCGTAAGACTCTTCGTGATACATTCGATTGATTTTAATTGCTTTCTGATTAGGATTCGGGCTGGCACGGGCTGGCTCATTTCTGCTAAGCTCCTGCTGTTTTTGGTGCGGGTTGCGAAACTAAATCTGACGCCTCTGATCAGTCATGAGGTAGGTTGGTGGAAAGGTGCTTCGCTTTATCTGTACCACCATTGAAATGGCCCTTTGCTCAATTTAAACTTCTATTCAAAATTCAGACTGCTGAAGTCTAACAGAAGCATCAATACATTCTAAAGCGTGTCTGGATTCAAATCTGGATTTCAATCATTAGATGAACATTATGATTATGATGACCATCTAATGTAGCAAGGCAACTTCCTATAGCACTGGACTGTTTTAATTAAAGGATTTGATCAAGTTGGAATTTTGGTAAATGTTTCATCACGTTTCTGTATAAAGGGTCAACAACGTGTTGTGGGCCCGTAAGCAAATACACTTTCGCGCAACCCAAAGCTACAGAGGGTTAGAGAGAATCTCCTTCCAGAAACAAGTTCGCAGAAACTACAAAAAAAACCGAGCCCTCGCTTAGTAAAAAGTCCCACCAGATGGGGAGAAGAGCTCGCCCTTTATTCACGAAATGTTAACAACAGGAAGTTGGCAGTCCCACTCTTCCTATCCAAATCGCTTCAATCGGGTACTCTGGTGGTCCCTCCCTTTATCCCAACATATCCCTCCCTTCATCCCAACCTCCGGAGTCAACTTCCTTGGCACATTTGTTCCACATTTTGGTCATCTGAGTCGCGTCCCGAACCGTTTTTCCACTTTTCTTAAGCTTCCGCTTCATTATTGCCCAAAATCTCTCGATGAGACGGAACTGCGGGCAGTTGAGTGGATTTATGTTTTTATCGATGAAATCTTCGTTATTATCGCGGTGCCACTGGATGACTTCCCGGCTGTAGGGGCAACTCGCGAAATCTGGCCAAAACTTCACGGGACCTTTATGAGCATTAATGAAAGGTAGTACGTGGTTTTTGAGGCATTCTTCCTTGTACAGCTTCGAGTCCATCGTCTTATTCGTCACAAACACTTTGGTCTTTGCTCCGCAGCTGCATATCCCTTGCCAAACATCTCCTCGTGTCGTCGCCATGTAGAATTTTTGGCCAGGAAGCTGTCCGAAATCCATTTTAACGTAGGTTTCATCGTCGATGAGCAGGAATCCTTGGTACTTCGTCAAATCCTGCTGGTACAATTTCCGAGCTCGAGTTTTGGTGACGAAACTTTGCTTCAACGTTCTGTTTGGTTGCTTGCTGGCTCGATAAGAACGATATCCTTCCCCCCAACCGAATTCTTCGAACGGTACTGCGAGCAGCAACGTATTTTTGTGCGATTTCATTATGTGATAGTCCAGGGTTTGCTTTGGGCAAAGGGTAAATGCACCCTTCTTTTTGGGGAAATGCTCCTTAAACTTTGGAAAAATGCTCCTTAGATGCGTTTGCCCGGTATAATGCAATCGGAGGTATTTATCTTCTGGTTAGCGCTTGCCGGGTGTTTTGACGGGTCTTCAGTTTCTTCAAGCTTGTATAGTTTCGACTGGTTTTAAGTTTCTGAATTTAAGAGTCGTCAAAACAAAATTAAAACTCTTCAAAATGAAATTAAGACTCGTCAAAATGAAATTTAAACCCTTCAAAACTACCTCGCCTTTCCGACCCTCTCAAAAGCATTTTTATGGCAATGCTTCGCGCAGTGAAGACTTTTTTGAAGCAATTAACATTAAAGTGGCCCCTCCTTGCAGCTATCATCTCCTTCGATGGATAATTTTCCAAATGAGGTCGGGGATTTGATCACTGTTCTACAGTGGAATTGTCGAAGTTTGATTCCTAAATTGGAATCATTCAAATTTTTAACTCACAATACCGGTTGTGATGCTTTCGCTCTTTGTGAAACATGGCTCTCTTCCGAAATCGATCTTCCGTTTCATGATTTCAATATTATTCGTCTTGATCGTGAGGATTCACGTGGAGGAGAAGTACTTCTGGGGATCAAAAAGTGCTACTCCTTCTATAGAGTGAATTTTCCTCCTATTCCAGGTATTGAAGTTGTCGCATGTCAGGCTGTTATTAAAAATAAAAGCCTTTGCATTGCTTCCGTTTATATTCCTCCTAGAGCCTCAATAAACCAAAAACAACTTTCAGATATTTGTTCGGTTCTTCCTGCTCCGCGGTTGATCATGGGAGATTTTAACTCTCACGGTACAGGCTGGGGAGAACTGTACGACGACAACCGGTCTTCCTTGTTATATGACCTCTGTGACAACTTCAATATGACAGTTCTTAACAATGGAGAAGTAACACGTTTGGCTGGTCCATCCTCAGTTGGCAGTAGATTAGACCTCACGCTTTGTTCGAATTCATTATCGTTGGATTGCACATGGAATGTGATTCAAGATCCCCACGGTAGTGATCACTTGCCCATAAAAATTTCGGTTGCCACCGGGTTCAATCCGTCGGAATCTATCAACGTCGCTTATGATCTTACCCGTCACATCGATTGGACAAAGTTCAAGACAGCTGTATATGAAGCCGTAACGACGGTAGAAGAGCTTCCACCGCTGGAGGAATATAACTACCTCTCCAACCTGATCTTAGACAGCGCGCTTCAAGCTCAAACTCGACCAGTTCCAGGAACGTCATTTCGCAGGAAACCTCCTTCTCCATGGTGGGATCAGCAATGCACCGAGGTTTACCATAAAAAGTCCGACGTGTTTAAAGTTTTCCGTAGACGTGGAACACCTGAGCACTTCGAAGTATACACGGCTCTCGAACGCGAACTTAAGAGCCTTAGGCCAAGAAACGCGGATACTGGCGAAGATTCGTGGACGGGCTATCGCGCGAGACGTCGATGAGTACTCTTTGGAACCGAACTACGAACAACGAGAGCGAGGAGTACTCGGACCAATGGATCCTCAAGTTCGCGCGAAAAGTTTGTCCAGATTCTGTGCCGGCACGGATCATTCCTTGCGAAACCGAGAATTCGATAGATGAGATTAGCCAACCCTTTTCAATGGTAGAACTCTCTCTTGCGCTCCTTTCGTGTGGCAATACGGCTCCAGGAGCTGATAGAATCAAGTTCAACTTGCTTAAGAACCTTCCAGACCTCGCGAAGAGGCGCATGTTGAACTTGTTTAATCAGCTTATGGAGCTCAACATTGCACCGGATGATTGGAGGCGGGTGAGAGTTATCGCCATTCAAAAACCTGGCAAACCCGCGTCCGACCACAACTCCTATCGACCCATCGCGATGTTATCCTGCATTCGAAAGTTGTTGGAGAAAATGATCCTCTTCCGTCTGGACAAATGGGTTGAGACGAACAACCTGCTTTCAGATACTCAATATGGTTTCCGTAGGGGTAAGGGAACGAACGACTGTCTCGCGTTACTTTCCACAGATATTCAGCTAGGTTTTGCTAAAAAAGAGCAAATGGCTTCTGTATTCTTGGACATAAAGGGGGCTTTTGATTCAGTATCTGTTGATGTTCTTTCAGATAAACTCCACGCTTGTGGCTTTTCTCCATTAATGAATAACTTTTTGTACAATTTGCTGTCAGAGAAACATATGAGCGTTTCTAATGGAACCTCTACAGCTTCTCGATTTAGCTACATGGGTCTCCCCCAGGGATCATGTTTAAGCCCCCTTTTGTATAATTTTTATGTCAAAGACATTGACGGTTGTCTAAGTGACAACTGTACGTTGAGACAACTTGCAGATGACGGCGTAGTGTCGGTCACTGGACCCAATGGGGTTGATCTGCAAGGACCCTTACAGGATACCTTAGACAATTTGTCTACTTGGGCTCTAGAGCTAGGTATCGAATTCTCTATGGAGAAAACTGAGTTGGTAGTTTTTTCAAGGAAGCATAACCCAGCACAACCGAAGCTTCAAATTTGGGGTACACCGATAACTCATTCCATGTCCTTTAAATATCTTGGGGTCTGGTTCGATTCTAAGTGCACCTGAAGATCCCACATTGAGTATCTGAAGCGAAAATGCCAGCAAAGGATCAACTTTTTCTGCACAATAACTGGAACCTGGTGGGGAGCAGATCCGCAAGATCTTCTAACGTTGTACCGGATAACGATTTTGTCGGTTATGGAATACGGTAGTTTTTGTTTTCAGTCGGCGGCTCGGTCGCATATCATTAAACTGGAACGTATTCAGTATCGGTGTCTTCGTATCGCGTTAGGTTGTATGCACTCGACTCATACGATGAGTCTGGAAGTGCTGGCTGGCATGTTGCCACTCTCGGATCGATTTTCAGAATTGTCTCTCCGGCTCCTAACCAGGTGTGAAGTTATGAACCCCCAGGTAATCGAAAATTTTCAGAAGCTTCTCGAGTTGAATCCTCAGACTCGCTTCATGACTTTGTACCATTGGTACATAACACAGGATGTCAGCCCTTCGCCGAATATTCCCAATCGTGTTTGCTTCTCCGACTTCGGCAGTTCGGTTTATTTTGATTTATCCATGAAGCAAGAGCTTCGTGGAATTCCAGAGCATCATCGTCCTATGATTGCTACTGTGATATTTTCTGCAAAGTTTGGCCAAGTTAATTCCACTTAATCGTTCTTCACTGACGGATCTTTGATTGAGGAGTCAGCAGGCTTTGGTATATACAATGAAATTTATAGCGCCAATCGTAAACTTCAAGCTCCTTGTTCCGTATATGTCGCCAAATTAGCGGCAATACACTTTACGCTAGAAATCGTTGCCTCACTAACACCGGATCAGTACTTCATTTTCACGGATAGTCTCAGTTCTATAGAGGCTCTTCGCTCTTTGAGGCCGGTAAAGCACTCCTCGTATTTTCTCATGAAAATACAGGAGCTTCTAAGTGCTTTATCTTCGCGTTATTTTATCATCACCTTTGTATGGGTCCCTTCTCATTGTTCAATTCTGGGCAATGAGAAAGCGGACTCGCTTGCAAAGGTGGGCGCTATAGAAGGCGATATTTATGATCGACAAATCGCCTTCAATGAATTTTTTACTATTTTTCGTCAACAGTCACTCGTCAGCTGGCAGTATAAATGGAGTAAAGGAGATTTGGGGCGATGGCAACATTTTATCGCTCCCAAAAGGTGTCGAAGAAATCTTAGTTTAGGGGGATGGATGTGGGACGAGACTTCATTCGTGTCATGTCTCGCCTCATGTCCAATCATTATTCTTTGAACGCTCATTTATACCGGGTTGGGCTGAGCGACAGCAATCTCTGTGAGTGTGGACAAGGCTATCAGGACGCAGATCACGTTATTTGGTCTTGTGCTGAACATCGTGGAGTCAGATCGGAGCTTACTGATTCCCTTCGGGCTCGAGGTAGACAACTCAATATGCCAATTCGAGATATTTTGGCTTTGCGTGATTTGGAGTATATGCAATTAATTTATGTGTTTTTGACTAACATTAGCATTAGATTGTAGTTAGTTTACCCTGTATGTTTACTTTAAGTTTTTTTTCTTTTTTTTAACTGTTAAGAAATCCATACATTGTATAGTTATAAGTGTTAAGACAATTTAGAATTTAAAATTAATGTGTTATGTATACCATACTTTAAATTCCCACCCATCTTCCCATCCGTAATTTGTAATTCCTATTAACCTCGAGACGGCCGCGAGTAATCGGTTCTATCCCCCTAACTTTAGTTTTAAGATAAATGATGTAAAAAAAATATCTCGGCTTCCATCTGGAATAACTTTTGACTCACTGCACGAAACAACGTAAAATTTATACTACAGAAAGTGGACGCCTAGGTAAACAAACCGGTGCCACTGCAACACAATAAGTGATTCCGCATTCTAACTGGACAGAACTTCCCAGTCAACACAAAATCGCATACGATAGCGCATATGAGTAAAACGTGGAGGCGATATACGTTCATTCGTTCATTTAACTCCATATTAAATGTACGCATATCGCCTCCATTTTATACTCATATCCGTTATTATATGCGATCTTGTGTTTACTGGGTTTTAACTATTTATTTCATATATGTATGAATAATTCCAATAACGGAAGCTTAATAAATCGACAAAAAAATCGATACACGTTTGACAACAGCTAGGAAGGCTTGGAGTGGAACAAAAACGGATCTCAGAAACCACCAGAAGGACGCGAAGGTGAAGCAAATATTGCAGAAGAGACCAGATCATGCGGTACGTACTGTGGCTAGAATAATAAAAATGTCCCCGACTTTCGTGCATACTTCCAAGGACCTGCAAAGTATAAAGTTGTTCAAGGTGAAAACTGTACCGAATCGTAATGATAAACAGAACCCGGGCTCGCAAGTTGTATTCGCAAGTTGTGCGAATATTTGTTGACGAAGTTTTCCTGCGTGATAATGGACGATGAAACTTATGTTCTGGAAGACTTTAAGCAGCTTCCCGGAATGTCTTATTATACTGCCATGCAACGGAACGGCGTAGAGGAGCATTACAGGACGAAGAAAAAGACCAAGTTTCCGAAAAAATATTTGGTTTGGCAGGCAATATGCAGCTGTGGTCGATCAAACCAAAGCTTCATCACTACCGGAACGGTAAACAAGGAAATATACCGTGAAGAATGCCTAAAGAAGCGATTGTTACCATTCCAACGCAGCCATGACGCTTCCTCGCTATTCTGGCCTGATTTGGCATCTTGTCACTACGCCAAAGATGTTTTGGAATGGTATAAAGCGAATGGAGTCCATGTTGTACCGAAAGAGGCGAATCCACCTAACTGCCCGAAGTTGCGACCTATCGAGCGGTATTGGGCTCTCGTGAAGAGAGAACTCTCTCAATATAAACAACAAGCTACAACTATAGAAAAATTTCGAAAATCTTGGACAACAGCAGCTAAATCGGTTGCAGAGAAGTCTGCACAGACCCTAACGGCTGGAGTAAACTCAAAAGTTCGTAGTTTCTTCATGCAGCCTAACTATTTATTTATTTATTTACATGGCATAGCGTCACAATACTATAACATAGCCTGATACACAATATCCCTCCATAATGCCCGATTCGTGGCTGCTCTTCTCCAATCCCTTGGGCACCTTGTACTCCTTTCTAGGTCTTGCTCCACCTGGTCTGAACATCTTTCTCGTTGCGCCCCACGTCGTCTTGTACCAACCGGATTCCCGTCGAACACTATTTTTGCAGGATAGTTGCCCGGCATTCTCGCAACATGTCCTGCCCAGCGTATCCTTCCAGCTTTGGCACCTTAAGAATACTCCGAGTGCTCGCAGGTCCGCTTGAAGCATTGTCCACGTCTCGTGCCCGTAGAGAACAACCGGTTTTAATAGCGTTTTGTACAGCAAGCACTTCGTACGGGAGCTAAGTCTGTTTGACCGTAGTTGCTTGTGGAGCCCATAGTAGGCACGACTTCCACTGATAATCCGCCTCCGGATCTCACGGCTGTTATCGTTGTCCGTAGTAACCAGTGAGCCGAGATAGACTCATCGATTACCTCGAACTCATCGCCGCCTAATTAAGTAACTGTAATTAGTTTTAAGATGACTAATAATGCACAATTAATTGAATAAAAATGCATCTTGGATTGAACTAACAGCAAATTTGTTTTATTCCAAATTTAATCTGTCCAGATTTTGTCGCGAACAAGCCTTATTACATCATGATAGTGTGGCCTGAACGTTATCTCTTGATCGATAGTCACTTCTAAGTCCTTGACCTGCCTTACTCGTTGAAGTACATTATCAGAAATGTGATAATCGAATTTAATCGGCTTGCGCTTTCGGTTGAATGAAATAATCATGCATTTATTGATGCAGTGTCAGGAAATTAAAAGAGCACCACGTCGTCATATCATCTACACGTGATTACAGGTTTTCATAGTCCTCAAAACGATTGATGGTCATGAACATTTTCACGTCGTCCGCATAAAATAATCCACACCCAGGAGGTAGAAGATGGGAGAGTTCGTTGGTGAACAGTGTAAATCGGAGGGGCCCGTGCATGGTGGGACAGTTTGACTCAATTTTGAATCGTTTTTGACTCACTTTCGTTAAAGGTGGAGTACCTCATATATGAGTAAATGTGACTGGGATTGACAAGTGGACAAATCTAAAACATCGATCTGATTTAAGTCGGTTGCTGCCTTGTGGAACACCGGAGGAATTTGTGAAAGAGAGAGAGAGAGGAATTAGCGACATTCAGCTGAGATCGCTGCATTGTACTTGTCAGATAAATCTCCCAAGGCAAACACATTAACAAATCAAATATAGACGAATTTCACGCCAACTCATCCAGTGTTTGAGCACCCTCTCAGAATCCTTTGTGGGTGTGTAGACTATGTCTTTTCAAGCAACTTTGCATGCTTTGTTTTTTCAAAATTTATCTAGACTGTCACTTGAAAAGGGCTTAAGTTTTTTGATCGATTTTTTTAAAATCAACATAACTCAAAAGGGACAAGACTAAGGTAAAAGTGATGTATGAGTGACTTTTATGAAAACAAATTGGAAAAATTGGAAAATCGATTCTTACACGCTAAAAAAAAATATTTTAAAATTTAAAGTCAATTTGCAAAAAATGGCTATCTTAGAATTGGACGCACTTTTTTTTTAATAAAGGCAATATAATTGTCTAAAAGTTCGCCATACATCGCGAGATGGGCACTTTTAAGGCAAAAAAAGTTTCTCTAACAACAAATTTTTCATGTCCTATTTTTACCGTGTATCGCGCCATCTCGTCTTATAATTTGGTCCTAAAACCTCACAGAAGCCAATTAAATTTAATTATAATGAAAATTTGTTTTCTTTTAATTGTCTTGAATGTTTGAAAAATTAAGGCTACCATCTGGAAAGGGCTTATTTTCAAAAAAAAAATTATACTTTATTGATAATACAATTCAGTCAGGTGATCCAGTTTATTACCAAAACTTTGAAGTATATTACAAGAAGGACGATAAATTGAAAAACAAAAGCTTTATCATAATATTTGAAGTATTGACCCACGACTCAATAGCAGTTCAGTTGTTTATATCAAAATTGCTCGATTTCATTAAACAAAATTCAATATATTGCTCAAAAATTATTATCATGTCAGATGGAGCAGCGGTCCATTGTAAAAACAAAAAAAACTTGCCGGCTTGTGCAATTTCAAGTCCAAGTATGGATTGGATTCAGAATGGCACTTCGTTACAACGTCTCATGGGTCTATTTGATGCTATTGTTGGTACTCTCAAGCGAATGGCAAAGAGAACTAGCCTTGCTCAAGATTAAGGAAACACAATCAAAACTCCTCGGGAACTATATGACTGGGCAGTTGAACAGTCAAATAAAATTATTACAATACTGATTCATATCAGCTGAACAGTATGCTAAAATGTCAGAAGAACTTGAGGAGTAAAATAACCACGTAAAGGCAATATTAAATATATGAAGCTATTTTAATTACCAATACGTGAAAATGTACATATAAAATAAATAAAATTAAACCCTTATCAAGCAAAGCAAGTTTTCATTGACATAAACAGTATTTGTAAAATTCATATAACATCATATTTGAATCATCTTCAGAATTTTCTAATTTGATAAGACTTGATGCATGGCCATTTAGAGAAGACTCAAATATGACGTCCGCTATTTTAAGATTTATCAGCCCCCTCTATCACTATTTTTCCCATACCTTTTACACATACTGTAACAAATCTTGACCTTCCTTCCGCCATACTCGTCGGGCCACCCTATCACAAATAAACCACTGTCCCATTTTGTAAGGGATTCCAGTGACATCCGGACACTATCACACTCTGTGAGTGGCCGCAATAGCATCCTTACTGTTGGTTCAAATCGGTCCAAATCAGCTTTCCAGCATTATAAAACATCTTCCCAATGAAAAACTACTATCACATTTTGTGAGTGTGCCCAATAAGGAGTGAATCGAAAATAAGCTATCCACAAACTTTCTTTCAAATTATGTTGAAAACCGATATTTTATTCATACAAAAAATTGATCCTTTATTGTACGAAGTTAAACTTGAACATAATGAAGACCGGATGAAATTTAAGTTATTCCTTCACGAATTTTCGAACTTTGGATCGAATGCTCTTCATTAAGTTCCGGACAAGTTTTGCATCGCATTTTTTGGACGCTTGAGCCCAAATTTTTTTGAACTCCTGCATGTTCCCAGCTGCAGTCTTCTTGAAGATCCTCTTCACGATTGCCCAGTAACGTTCGATGGGTCGCAGCTGAGGGCAATTTGGTGGATTGATATTTTTCTCAACGAAATCTATACCCTTTTCCGCAAGCCAATTGAGAGTGGTTTTGGCATAGTGAGCCGACGCTAAATCCGGCCAAAACAGTGGAGGTTTACTATGCTTCTTATATAAAGGCAACAATCTCTTCTGGAGACACTCAGATCGATAGATTTCCGCATTTATGCGGAGTTGGTTGACTTCAAACCACAGGAACATATTGCTTGCCATACCAGTACCTTTCGACCGAATTTCTCCACTTGAATCGACCTGTCCGCATCGCTCACATCCTCCCCAACGACGGCAGTAAAGTATTGTGGACCTGGAAGGGTTTTTGAGTCCTCCTTTACATAGGTCTCATCGTCCATCAAAACGCATGCATCCGGACGCTGCAAAAGACGCGAATACAATTTCAGGGCCCTTGTTGCTGCTCACTTCTTCTGTTCTGCACTTTGTTTCGAGATTTTCTGCTTCTTGTAGGTCTTCAAGTGGTTTCGCCTCTTGATACGCTAGATCATTCCGACACTCGTTCCTGCTTTTTTGTCCAAATCACGTATTGACATTGATTTGTTCTTCATGATTAGAGATACCACTTTCTGCTCCAGTTTCGGGTTGGAAGAACCGGGTTTTCTGCCTCTTCCTGGTAGCTCATCCAAAGAATAGTGTTCCCCAAACTTATTAATGAGGGTTTTAACACTCGCATGATGAATTCCAAACCGCTTCGCCAATTTTCGCATAGTAATACCCTTCTCACTTAGCCATGTGTCCAGAACCTTAATTTTCACTTCCTTTTCAATACGCGACATTTTGAAAACGCAGAATTTGAACCGCACAAACAAGTAAACAAAAGAAAGCTGACAGTCTAACGCACAGCATGCAGTGTTCAGAGCAAAAAAACCATTACAAATACATGCGTACAACGCAAATGTATGTGGATAGCTTATATTCGATACACTCCTTAGCATCCTTACTGTGGGTTTAAACCGGTCAAAATCGGCTTTTCAGCATTATTTAAATCACTTTGTTTTCCCAATGAAAAACCACAATCACACTTTGTGAGTGGTCCCAATAGCATACTTACTGTTGGTTTAAATCGGAAATCGGTACTAATTATACTTGACAGCTTATCGTTTAGCTTTTATTATCGGAAACACCTCCGCTTCCGTATCTTGAATCGCATCAACGTAAAATCCAACCTTCAACACGTTCAGTTGCTTCGCTGTGCTGTCTCCGAACAAATTGCGATGCCCATGTTCAATTACGTTAAATTTGGCATCAGTTTTAAGCGGCCCGGCTTGAATTTCGGCTGTAAACAGGCCCGAGGTTTCCATCGGTTTTTTTAGGCATGCGCAAGTAGCTTTCTATCATACTCATTTGAAAACTCTATAATCACGATTCCAGCTCTACGAACTTGCTCCCACGTATAATCATTGGGATTTTGATTCCTCCAAAGAAAAATTCAAATGTGTTGTTGTCCATCGCGAAAAAAAATGTTGTCCTCTCTTGATTCTTCTTATTCATTTACACGTTTGGCCTTAAGCATCCCAGCCTCCCCTGGATATATACGTTACAGACAACGATTCAACGATTGGCATCCTTCGCCCGACAAGAAGCATCCCCCTTCAAATGACCTTTGTATCCACAAGCAAAACAATTTCTGTCTGTCGATTTGGACCGATTTCAAATTGTACGAAAGTGTATTGCAAAAGTTTCCCTCAGTGCAGTAAGTTGCCACCCGCTCGAATAAGTACTTGGTTCACCCTAATCGTGGCGTTTCAATGAGGTTTTATTTCCAACTATTCTTGGACATCAGCTAACGTTGTACCCAATGTCACTTTTTCTTTCAATTTAGAATCTTTGGCCAAAATGTTGCTTCGAAGCTCGGTTGATCTACATCCGTCCACGATCTACTCGATGATTCTGTCATCAACTCCCCTTGGGAAATCTTTCGTTGGATTTTTGTAAAATTTTCTGAACAAGTGTCTCCAAAAACTGCTACTTGTGTACTGGATCAATAAACTACAAAGAAACATTGAGCACGTGATCGACGTAATTTGGGCTTTTTGCACAACGTTGGCTACCGAAATCACTAATCACGATCCAACTCCTTGACCTGCTCTTGCACATCAGTCAGCGTTGTACCCAATGTTACTATTTCTTCGAATTTTAAATCTTTGGCCAAAATCGTACTTGTCAAACTCATCACGTTTGGCCTGAATACGCAACCGTAATACGAAATCAGAAAATCTTTCAGCGGATTATTGTAGAATTTGCCTGAACAAGTGTCTCTCATATTTTGTTCTGCCCATTGGTTCGAAATGTTCATCCAACTTCAGGATTGCCACTTCATAGTATGGGGGATTAATCAGTACTTGTGGGATGTCATCTATTCCAGGTATAATATTTCCTGTATATCCGGCCCAGTCAAATGTAACATGACTGGACGTATTTGCCACTGAGAAGAAACTCCGCTAGCATTAAAATAACGTTCTAGTTCCCTCTTCCATTTTTGCCATTCTGTTGGCAACCGAGATCTATCGGCAACCATATCAAACGGCATATGAATCAATAAGAAGAGTCGAGAAAATCAATTCAATCAACATTCAAAACAAGCAAGAGTTAGCAAGTCACCACACTTATTAGAGATAAGAATGTACCTAATGATAAGCGATAATCGAAACAAACAGGATTTGAAAACGTACAGTCGAAGAATATACACGTCAGCAGTTTTGTGTTCGATCACCTGACCACCGTTTTGGAATCCGGTAAACTCCATCTTAGGGACTCCGAGCAGATCACCACCGGGGAAACAGTAAGCGAGCATTCGAGCCGGATATTATCAACCGAAAATGTGCCATTATCGGAGTTGAACAGAATTTTTTTTTCCGTTAATGCAAGATTAATCAAAAAACCAAATAAATTCGATTCCCCATGCCTTGTTTGACCTTGCGAAAAACTTCCAGCAGCGAAAACACTCAATTCTTCCTCTTCAAAAACTATGCATAAAACTGCACTTTTCAAAGATCACTCCGCCTTCCGCTAGGACGGTGGCTATCCTATTATTTAACCCAAAAAATTCACACGCCTTTGAACTCGACCACTTGCAACAATCGTTTTATGACTCATCTTCGTTTGGCCGACCTCGTAAATCACTGCCCACAAACCGGTCCGCAAAAAGCCGAGCTTCCAAATTGACCTATTCCTATGTGAGACTCTCTGTGAAACTCTAAATCATCAATTTTATCATTTTAATGCGTTTTTGGAAGTCCCTATTTTTTCATTCCCATGCTGCTGCTAAAACGACACCTGCGTGAATTTGTCCTCTTCCTCTTCAGTTCCATACTGGTCCTTTTCCGACCTTTTCGCTCCGCTCTGGAATCGATCTTCCACGCCTCATTTTCGGCGCCATCAATCGAGCCTACCGGGTTTATGTTTATGGATTTACAACATCCGCCGTGGTTCGATCCGGTAAGGATCGCGTTCTAAGACGAACGGAACGACCAGGCTCGACCAGTTCAAGTTCAAGTTCATCCGGTTGACGCGTTCAATGGCCCCCTAAGCGAGCGTTCAAGTCTCTGTTTCGTTTCTCAAGGGAGGTGTGTGCGCGCTCACAATTGCCACTGTAATTGTCTTTAATTATGTGACTTTTTTGCTCTCGTTTGGAACCCCCAGCACAGCATGAATTATGCATATTAGATGAAAGTGTTTTTGCTCGTCGACGGTCGACTCGATGATATAATTAGTGACACTTTGCTTTATGACTTAACTAACGCGATGATTTGCGTGAGCCGGTCGATCGACGCGTATAATCCGATTGATCTGGCAAAGAATTAGTCCGTTGCCAAGTAAGGAAAAGTGACTGATTCTCCAATCAATCATCGCAGTTGAGCGATGGCTCATCAGCGTTGCAGTTTTCCACCAGCTCTTGCCGCACCCGGGTCTGAGTGGAAGAAAATTAAAATTCATTGATCCTCGTTTTAATTACTCGTGCAGCATGTTTTTTTCCTTTTATCTTTGTAGACACTGGCAAAACGTGACGCTATTGCACTTTCAGTTTCACGTGTCCCCGGCAGAGCGTCACTCTCTCACATAATATCGTCTTTCGTTCGTGCAGCCACCGCACAGCATCAATTAAATCATAACAAATCTACAAGCAAACGCAAGAAGAAAAAAAAACGAGAGTGAGCAGATAAACTACCTCCTCCATGCCAGTTTGGGAAAACGGCAACTTCGGTAAATGAGCTCCACTACATGATCCGTTTTTCTTCTTGCCACCAGCTATTTATGGCGCGGGGAAGAAATTATGATGCCAATTGAATAATAGAGAAAATTCCGACAGGCCTTCCCTTTAAATGGAAATTACCGCCCGTCTGTTCGTGTCCCCGGCCCGACTTGGCCCAGCCCAGGTTGTTGGGGTTCAATTAAGCAAGAGTCTATGCCTACGATGAGGGGGCCGTCGACGGTGGGGTCCCGTCGGTTGCGCCGCGGAAGGGGGCAAGTTCAAGCGCCAAGAGCACGTGTTGGTTGCTAGTAGTGTACGCTCTTTTTCCATACATCGCCGCCGTCGTCGCCGTCGTCGTCGTTACTTCATGTGTATGTGCTATGTGAGATGACAACGACCGGAGCTCAGTGAACGAAAAAAAAAATATGATTAAAGGGTGCAGTTTTCTCAGCATCAACAACGGAGGCAGGTGATGGTAATGTGATGAATAAATTTAGCATACAGTCGAGTTATGCAAAATGATTTAATCAAAGTCGGTGGGAGATAAGCGTGCGTTGAACTTGGCCGTATTATGATAATAGCGGAGGCTTGTTGTTTACTACCGGAGATGGCAATTACATCATGCGGTACGTTGACCTGATCGGAAATTAATTCAAGAATGATATTTCAACGAAAAACATAACTTTATTGAATCCTGGTGAGTGCGAGCTTTTTTTTGTAACGAGAAAATGAGAAGAATGATTAGTAATTTCCATTTAATTCCAACTACCAGTCGAGTATTAGTACACGACACTGAACAAGTCTGCACATTTTAGACGAAATATGCGTATCTGTCAGGATAAGCAATAAAGATAGTTGGAATTCAAACGCAAATTACTGATCTTTCTTCTCATTTTCCCGATAAATGTATTCCTCTTTTAGATAATTAGTACACATACGGCGAATCGGCTCTAGTTTTCAGATAGAAATCACCATCAAGCTTCTGGCCGTGAACGCCAAGAACATCCGCAGGATTGAAATTACATGTGTTCATGCGATACGAGATCCAGTTGAAGCACCGCCGCCCCTTGAAAACATGGGCCGGATCGAGGGACAGTCGGAACAGTGAAGTGGCATGCAAGTGGCTGCAGACGATCTGATCGGCCATTTCGGCATCGCTCGTCAGTGGAATGACACAGTTCGGTTGCGGGGCATCTCCACCGTTGGGAAAGAAATTCTGGTGGCCATCACCTTTTCCAACACCAAGCGTGTAGCGAGAGGTTATGATCATCTGGACATACTTTGCGTCACGTTGGTCGAGCCGGAATTGCATTCCAAGGTCGACAGGGAAGGTGAACAGTGGCCCAGCAGGATCTATCCCGTAGATTTCGCCTACGTTGCCATCGAGGTTGTGTCCAACCTGACCGCAGATTTGCGCACCCAAGCTGTGTCCCGCCAGTGTAACCTTGTTCAGAGGCATCCCTTTTAGGTTCAGGAAGTTGAGGAATCGGGTCATGTATCCCGATACGAGGAGGGTGTGCTTTCTGGCTGACTGGTAGTAGACGTACCTGGCCAAATTACCCCATCCTACAATACAAACGTTGGTATCGATGTGTTTCAGTGCATCCTGGGCCGTGTCTTGAATCCAGTTCTTAGTATGATCGTCTAACCATCCGTGCGTTACAAGCATGATCGGTTTGCTGAAATTGATCTTCGTCTGAATATCGATATCACCGAGATATGTTTGTTTCAATTGTGGGAATTTCCTGTGGGGGAAAAGAATGGTGGTTAATATTTGTTTGACAATTACAAACTCAATTCTAGACACCTATTGCCACACCAGAAAGTGACATCCTCCTCGATTGGAGTGTCAACTTCCCCAGTCAGCAGGAACTCTATGTCGTTTATTGATTTGGCAAACGCAATATCAATCGCCGCAGCTAGGTTGTAGTCCGATTTGTTGTTGAAAATATCCAATAGTCCACAGTCGACTGCACTTAGTGTGGAAAACACTGCGAGGAACGATAATATGACAGCGAGACCCATCTTGAATAAAGCACCTACGAACGGTCAATGATTGTGGTTTACAGATTGATAGGCGCTTAAATATTCGACTGATACGAATCCGTAATCAATCGAAAGATCTACCCACGTGACATACAGTGTTGGACAACACATATGCAACCAACCAAAGACGATCATATTATTGCACAGTAAAAAATTGTGGTAAATTTACTAAAATTAAAATCATGTTGGTGATCATAATAAAGAAAATTCTAATTTATTGTGTCGAATAAAACAGAATTTACTCACCAACAATGATAATATTATCAAACGAACAAAACAAAAAAATTTCCTCCTGGACAAAACAAATCCAACTTTGTATATTGGCCGCCAGCTTTTCTTCGGCTTTCAATATTTCGTTGCGAATCCATTATTTTCGATTGCAGCCTTGCACCTTTGAAGCATAGAGTGGATCAGGTTGTCAATAATGCTTTGTGGTATCTCTGCACAAGCTTTTTGGATTTGCTCAAACACTTCGATTACCGATCTCCCAAAAGTTTTCGATTGGTTTGAGCTCTGGAGACTGCGGTGGCCAATAATTACATTCGTTATCCTTAACTTTTTAGCACTCGCGCTAACTTTTGTAGCACGAGCACTCACGCGTTGTACTTTGTACAAAACGTGTGATACGGATCACATAGAATGTTACTGTCTTCAGCAAAGTTGTTCAGTACCTCACCTCACCAATCAGACCAAAGTCGGTGTGGCGTCTGCTGTTCAAAAAAGTTGTCTCCACCCCTACCCGTCGGTTCGTTTTCGAGAATCGTTTTTACTGGGCTGCCGTCCGACATTCTATCGACATGCCCAGCCCATCATAGTCGACCGATTTTAGCGGTGTGAACGATTGAAGGTTTTCCCAGCAACTGATGCAATTCGTGGTTCATTCACCTCCTTCACGTTCCGTCTTCTATCTGCACTCCACCGTAGATCGTACGCAACCCCTTCCGTTCAAAAACACCAAGGGCACTCTGGTTCTCCACAGGCAATGTCCATGTTTCGTGGCCGTAGAGGACTACCGGTCTAATTTATGTCTTGTAGATGTTCAACTTTGTAGTTGACGACAGTGAACTTTGTTCGATCTTAGCGTCCTTCGGAGTCCAAAAGAGGCACGATTGCCAGCCATAATGTTCCTCTGTATTTCTCTGCTGGTGTCATTATCGACGGTTACCAATGAGTCCAGATACACGAATTTATCTACTACCTCGATTTCATCACCGTCGATCTGAATTCGTGCTGGGAGGCTAACATTGTATTCTCTTGAGCCTCTTCCCTTCATGTATGTTGTTTTCAATGCATTAATCACAAGCCCAATCCTACAAACTTCTGCCTTAAGTCTGATGTTTTGGCGAAGCCAAAACGTTCGACAGACTTCCTGAATATCCTGCCACTCGTCTCTATCCCAGCTCTTTGAATCACACCCCCAATGCAAACACGACAATCCGCGACATTTCTGCAGCAATTGCTGATTCTGGTCCGTAACGTCTGACTGACTAAACTACCCATGCAGCATCAATCATAGTAACCCATGAGTCAGCAGACAAAATTTAACAGCTCTATCAGTCGAACTCTAGCCGTGATGGCAAAAACAGTGAAGCAACTCCGTTCAGAAGTAGGCGCGTACAAAGAACGGCACCCCGCCGCGACGAAAACGGACATCGTCCGGCACTTTGTGGACGCCGGATACGCCCGTTCCGGCATCTAAAGGGTGTTTCGATCAAAATTTGGTCGACTTAAACTTGCCGCATTTCCTTTCATCGTGCATTAAAAATTTTTGAAGATGTGTGCGTTAGCATCATGCCTCTATTTTGATTTTGAGATTAGCACTTCAGTTATCAAAATGTCGTCGAATGAAAGAGAAGCAACGCATCAAAATTTTGCACGTGCATGGCGAAAATCCAAACTACTCTCACGCCAAGTTGGCGAAATTGTTGAATGTCGCTAAATCAACTGTTATCAACGTATTAAAAGTGTTTGGTGAACGTTTGTCGACAGCCAGGAAAGCTGGATCGAGGAGAAATCGAAAGCCGGAGGCCACAGCGACGACGGCGGAATCCCAACCTCTCCGTCCGAGATGTCGCAAAGAAGCTGGGAGTGGCGCCTTCAACCGTGGATAGAGCTAAAAAACGAGCTGGACTGTCGACTTACAAGAAAGTGGTGACTCCAAATCGCGACGATAAACAAAACACGTCGGCCAAAGCACGATCGCGAAAGTTGTATACGACGATGCAGACTTTAAACAGCTTCCTGGACAGAAATTTTATACGGCAATCGGACGGAGAAAGGTGGCAAATATTTTCAAGCACATTAAACTGTCAAAGTTCGCGAACAAATATCTGGCGGGCAACCATCTGTACCTGTGGCTGAAGAGCAACGTTTACATTGCGACCGGAACCGTCAACCAGGAAATTTATCTGAGCGAGTGCCAACAAAAACGTCTACTGCCTTTCCTGAAGCGACACAATTGTTCCGTTCTATTTTGACCGGATTTGGCATCTTGCCATTAAGGAAAAAAGGCCATGGAGTGGTATGCTGCCAACAACGTTCAAGTAGTTCCCAAAGACAAGAACCCTCCCAACACGCCATAGCTCCGCCCAATCGAAAAATATTGGGCCATAGTCAAGCGGAACCTTAAGAAGACTCAAAAAGCTGTTGTGAGCGAGAAACAGTTCAAGGCAAACTGGCGTTCTGCGGCGAATAAAGTGGACAAGGAGACTGTACAAAATCTTATGGCAGGTGTTACACGAAAGTCCCGGAAATTCGCATTCGGTAAAAAGGAAGCTTAGCTGAATATTTCTCATGTATTCTGTATTAACTGAACTTGAAAAAGAAAAAGAATTTGACTTATTAATAAAAACTTTGATCGACTCACACACATTACTGTTCGACCAAATTTTGATCGGAACACCCTTTAGATGCTAACCGGAAACTGAAAGATGCTCTACAGAAAATGGACCTGAATAAACTGATCGAGAGTTTTATAAGCGCTCAAACAAAATGGTCCTTCAACCCACCTGCTGTACCACACTTCGGAGGATACTGGGAAACACTCATCCAGTCGGTCAAGAAGACATTAAATCAAATTAAGCCTACACACTTAGAAATTATGAATTTTACACGAGACGTAATTCATGTTTGTAAAATGTCGGGGAACGTAAACAAAGATTTCGTGTAAAATTATGTCTCCTGAAAATGACACATACGCAATTCGACGAAATATGTGTTTGATTAAATTTATTTTCTCATCTCTTTCAACCCATTCTTATGAGCTAAAGGACGCTTGCATGTGTCGGTCTTAGGGGACAGAAATTTACATGACATTTTGGTAGTGTGTAGTAGAATGCCCCCCGACGAACTGATCGAAACATGCTCGTCGAAGTTGAAGCAATCATCAATGCAAAATCGTTGACCGAAATACCGCTCGAACTCGAAGACGCCTCACCACTCACCTTAAACCACACCCTTATTGGATCATCTAATTATTCCAATCCCCCGATCGCATTAAACGATAGTTCTGCCTTAGTTATACGTTCCTGGAAAATATCGCAGGTATATGCGAATGAGTTATGGTGACGCTGGGTGGCTGATTACCTGCCAACACTGACCAAACGGACGAAATGGTTTCAGCCCGTTAAACCCCTTGCAGAGGGAGACATCGTAGTTGTGTTTGACGGCAATCAACCTAGAAACTCGTGACCGAAAGGACGAGTCATCTGAGTCAACAAATCCAAAGACGGACAGGTCCGTCGCGCATCAGTGCAGGCTGCCACCGGAATTCTCGAAAGGCTACCAGTTAAGTTTGCAATCTTAAATGTTGGTTCAGCTGGATGTAAGTCGAATCAATGACCGCGACGTACTGGAGGGAAGTGTTGCAACCATAGTCACAACGAAGCACCATAAAGAAAACTGCAGGGTAGTATTGCTTTGCCGTACCTCTGAAATTTCCATAGGCATTGAACTTATATTAATACTACTACCATAGAAATATTAAACTGTATACCCTAAACACTAATTATATTGCTCCCATACAGATTGAACAAATAACCTAAAGACACTAAACGAAATTTTTAACCCTGCTCTACTCATCACCGAAAATTGTAAATAAAGCGGTTATTAATACGGAACCAGTCTTTAGTTGCTTCGCTACAACTAAGTGAAATATTGGAAATAGAGCACCATTTGTGCCCAATCTGTCTACGCGCTTCGGGAGGAATGCGTCGCATTTTGATGACTTCGTTGCAAAAATCCAATTCCGACACACAAACTTGTTTTTCAGAATGTAAACAAAGACAGACAGCTGTCATATGTCATCTGATTTTTTGATTTTTCGAAATCGTGCTTATACTTTCTGAGACACCCTATAAGTGATTTAAATTCATCAATAAAGGGTGTACTGTTTAAAATCCGCACACACAAAATTTATTCTCAAAATCTGACTTTTCAGGACCAAATTTTCAGGGAATAAAAAGAAAACAATTAAAGTTGGTTTTGACATCATTAATTTAATTTATTTCGCTTTTACTATACATCCGAATGTGCGAACCTTGGCCTTAACCCCAGCCATAAGGTTCAGCACGACCTCAGAATCGACATAGTGTTTGGTGGGTTCAGACTTTTCGGCACGAAATCGACATCATTCACCTTATACCAGCACGTCCTTCGTGTAGTGGCATGATGCCAAATCCGGCTAGAAGATCGTCGGACCGTCGCACATTGGCACAATTCTGAAAAAAGACGGTCAAAAACATTTTCACCCTTTTGTCATCATTTTATCGACTAGGTGTCTTGCGAAGACTTGCTCAAAATGTTATTCCGCATCTTTTGAAAAAACACGCCTAACCTTTCATAAGGGCTTAACTACACTTTCAACTTCTAACTTTTTTCCAGCCACGAGATAACGGGTTATTATCTTCGACAATTTTAAGAAAAGTTGCTGAAGACAGTAAGTTTCTAGAGCCTAACGTTAATGTGTATGTAGGAAGCCACGTGGGCTAGCGTGGGCCTTGCCCTGCATGCGGTTCCACCTAACAGAAAGATCATGCTCTGTTACCGGTAAATTCAACATACTGCTGTATGAAGGGTCAAAAAGGGTTGGGCAGGCCCGTAAGCAGACACACTTACGCGAAACCTGCGGGAATAAAAGAATCTCCTTCCAGCAATATGATCCGATAAAACGAATAACAAAATACGCAATTCAGTTAAGCTTTCCACTAGATGGTTTGTTTGAGAAAGGCGCGTCAAATTCATTACAACTGTTGGAGTGGAATGTAACAATCATAAATGAAAAACAGATCCCCTCCTAGACTTCCTTTGGCTGTCCACTCCATTGTCCAATTGCAACTTCAATGATGCCCTGGTGCACCCTCCCATCCCCGTATTGAAATGTTTTAAATCAATGAATTGTAATGAGGTTAAGGCAATATAATTATAATAAGGTTCATGAATATAATAAGGAAATAAGTATTTAAAGCGTGTAAGTAATTTTATACAGCAGAATGGGTAGCCTGGGCTGGATAATGTTTTAGATTTTCTAGAGCCTAACGTTAAAGAGATATAATTGGTTTTCTTTCAGCACTGCTTCAATACCGGGTTTTTGAGATAATTAGTACTCTGTTCAAATTTGACTATTTAAAAATGTTCTAAGATATTGTAGGAATTATTAAAATACACATTTTTGCAGAACACACCAATGCTCTCTGGTGACCACATTTTGATATATGGTGATTCAAGTTTCTGTATGACGTTATAATCAACCGCCTTAGAAAGGGTGGGCGGGTCCTGGCGGGGTCTAAAACAGATTGTATTTGAAAGATTATCTTATGAACTAGTATTCCTGAGATTTTCAGCGTTAGGTACTGAAGAGTACTTACAGGGTGCGGCAGAAAATAATGCGAAAATGTTCAAACTTGAGTATTGGGTTAATTCGTGTAGCGAGGGACTGATTTCTGTCGAAAGTGTATTTGTTTATGTTTACTTTCAAGTGCTGCATCCAAACATTCAATTTGTTTTATTGCAAATTCGTCAAAATGTTCGCGAAAGAAGTGGTCACCAGTTTGTTGCTCGTCCAGAAGAAGCCGAAAGAGATTGCCAAGGTGGTAGGGTGCCATTCGGCAACAGTTTACAGCATAAAAAAGTCCCTGCAGGATGGTCCTAAGCAGCGGAAGCCGGGAAGCGGACGTCCGCGCTTTGCACGCACTGTAGGGTTCTACTGTTCTGCCTTAATTCACATACCTTAGACAGTATACAAATATTGATTCAGAAGGAAAGGGAGATTGACAGTAGAAAGCGAGGGAGAGCGATGTAGAGAGAGAGAGAGAGAGGGGATTCAGCAAGAAGGGAGGAAACGAGGATCTCGTGGACGTCTGACGGAAAAATAAAGATTAAAAGTTGTATCGTAAACTTTGCGTTTTAATTAGAGTTTTACACGCACGTCGAACGTGATCAAATCGGTCCGTGCAAAAATTGCTCGCAACCCGGTGCGTTGCATAAGAAAACTTGCAAAGGAAGCCAATATTTCGGAGAAATCCATGCGGATCCATCCGTCTCTGAACGTTTCTTTTTCATTTGTAACAAAATATTCGTAACTCTTTGTATTGTTTTTGTACAATGCGTGAATATTGTTTCTGAGGGGATCGCAGCAAGCCGTGCTTCGAAACGGACTTGTTTTGTTTTTGCTGCGTCGTTTTCGCGAAAAAAAAACAAACAACAATTCGTAATTTAACTTGAACTAACAGTGAAATCATAAAATCTCTGCGTGCATTGTGTAAACCATCGCGAATACAATCGATTTCCTCTCGAAATGTGTGAGTGTCGGTAGTATTTCCCCGTTTTTTTGTTTTGTTTTAGTACTTCGCCCCCGCACCTGGAAGAAGAGTTACATCAGCTTAGTTTTGTTTATTAGTGGTAATATTGTGACACTCTGGCATAAATTATTAGTTTGGAGTGTTTTTCCACTTTGTCGCGAGTGAATCGATGATTATTAGCAGTTTTGAAGCTCGATATAGAGTCGCCACATAACGGGGATTTGCATTATTGGCAGAGTGTGGAGTGAAAAAAAAAGAAGACTAGTGCAACGTAGAGAACGGCCATTTGCTGGTCAGAAGCGGCAAGCGAAAACAACGCGCATGGGCAGGTGAAAAGCTTGCACATAATTTTAGGTGCATTCGCCACGGGGTGTACAGAGTTTTGTTATGCAGGTTGCATAGCTAGCGGGCTGTTTAGAAACGTTAATTTTTGCGCTTATTTAATCACGAGTGCATGAAATTAATTACGAATTAACGTCGAAAATATTTATTTTTATGAATGAACAAGATAGTGTGATGAAGGATGCGGCCATGGGTGAGATCTATCTAATTATAACTATGTAACAATAATCTTATTTTCAAATAATACTACATACGTGCCTGGTTTGGAAATTTAAAATTTCCAAATCTGGAAGTGTGTTGCAGTGCCCTTATCCAAATGATATCGGTAATGTTTACATGCGGGGCTTATTGTATGTGAAAGGAACCTCGGAATGGGTGTGACTCTCCAGACATTCTGAAATGGGTTGCTGGATCTGCAGTAGAGCTATCACTTTCTAGCTCCCGGATTAAAGCTGCTTCCAATGGTCACTTGAATGATTGTTGTAAACAGATTTCTTCCATAATACCATTGCCGGCCGATGGGTGTTAGATTGGACACACACACATGCGCGAATATTGTTTCTGTGTCAACAAATGCTTCGTGCTTTTGACAATTACGCGTGTGCCGTTAATTACGAATGTATCTTCATAAAAAGAACAAATCAGTTTCGTTGCTGAAAACAAAGGACAGATTCGTTAGTTCTACCTTCGATTTCGTAATATAAACTAACTTTCAGTGCAGGAAGAAACCGCTTTTGGAGACACTCTTTCAAATACACCTATCCATTCATGGTGCTTGCGGTAACGAAATGTGTACTCCGCTTTCCGCAAGTACAAATCGCTTGCCAAATTAAGAACTTCTTGGTAAACTTCAACATCTTCTGTGTTCGGAGGTTCTCGGGAACATCACACTTATCCTTGGCAGTTACCTACAGGTTTCCTGGAATCTGGTTGAAGTCCACCTTCACATATGTCTCGTCATCCATTACGCATTCCACCAGTACTTTTTTCCGCACCATTTTTTCCCTACACCCACCGAACTTTTACTTTTATTCTAGTTCCCGACAACGCGTCGAACAGCCGTACCTTTTCACCTTCAACGGCCGTATTTCCTTATCATCCTTCACCTTTACCTCCCCGCAGTTTTTCTCACATTCTCCTCACTCCACCCACCAGGCGTTCGGCGATCCGTTTTGTGTTCCCAACCACCGTCACGTTCGCGCTTCCAACACTTTTCCCTTTGCAAACGATCCCGCCCCCCCACCCACCATTACCGCCACTCGCACCAACACCCACTACCTAATACCCCCACCTCACAAATTTCAAAACATACCCACCAGACCACCCCCCCCCACACAAACAATCAAAAATAATAAACGTACACAACATAGCACAACAACTGTTTTTACTGACCGGATACAAAATATTTTGCGCACCGGATGGACGCCACACACACACAACAAACGTAACCCAAAAAACTAAATCCACGCAAAATGGGAAGTAGTCCTACTACAGATAAAAAGTTAGACATTGAATTTTCTGCGTGATCTAATTGCACATATAGGGAATGCTAGATTTGGCAGAAAATAATGCGAGATTTCATGTAAATTTCAGCCTGATAACGCCTGAATCTAGCTTGTTGTATGAAAGAATGCAAACATTGTTGCATGGCACATGAGAGATTGCAACCAATTTCGTTGTTTACGTCTCCTTTGGCTTGAAATTAAACGAGAGGAAATTTTAAGCGCTTGTTAAAATTCATTATTTTTTTCTGTGTATTTTAAAAAAAAAAATATAACCCATCCCAAGAACCTTAAATTCTAAATCCATGATCTCTCGGCACCCCCGTGTTCCAAAATTCCAAAATCGTGATTAATTTATCTGCTGAATTATAAATTTATTAGCAGTGTCTCGAGTCTTCGCCCCGGCTGACCGCGCCCGGAGAGCACCACCTCGTGCTGGCATCGCACCGCACCAGTCCCAGACAAATGAGGCTAAAATTAATGTTCATCTCACTTTTATCTCTCAATCTTTAGCTGCTGTCGCTGCTGCTGCTGTTGTTGTTGTTGTTGTTTTTGTTGTTCGTGTTGTTGCTCCTCGGAGGGTTCTCGAGGAGGTCCCCATAATGTTTCCGAAGCACCACCACAACCAGTAGCGCATGTTTCTGATTTGAAAGTCTAATAAGGTGCTGCCGGTTGTGCTCCTGGGTGAAACAAGAGACGCTTTCTTCTTCATTTCGTTCGGTCGCGTTCGGGGTGATCATTGGGAATAGATTCGATTTTAATTAATTTGAAAACGACTTCTTCTAATCCCGTGTTCCATGCTGTCTTGCCAAGTCGCGTGAAAACACAGAATTGCTCCGACGGGACGGGAAAAGGTCGTGATCGGAAGCCTAAAACTGGACTCGGTTTATGCAAATTAGCGCGGAGTTTTGCTCCTTATCTAAATCTCGACGCTCGGCCACGAAGACTCGGCGGATCTTAATGGGTGCGCTCTGGACGTCTGCTCTGCTACCGTATTTTGCACATCGAGCTGATTGGAAAATTTCTCTAAGAGGAATTGTTTGCGGCCGAGCTCAATTAAAACGATGTAAAGACGAATTCCCTCGTGGCCGAGCGAAGGGTGAGGGGCAACTTGTCCAAATGGTCGCTGATGTCTTTATTAGCGATTGAGTTGTTCAATGGGTTTCCACTGGGTTGTTGGTGGTGAAGAAGATACAGTTACAATACAACTCAGAGCTTTCCACCTCTTTCGGTCTCACTGCCCGCGAATCATGACTTCCCTCGGGGGAGGTGGAGCGGGAGTAAAATCGAACTGATTCCAACCGATCTACTCTTCATGAAGCCCAACATTGGTCGTTTTTCGTGTTTCTTCTTTCCGTTGCTGGCCGATTTATTTCTTCCGATTATTTGAACATTGTTTCTCGGTTGCTGGCCTTTGCTCGGCCTGTTTCAATGTTTTGTTTTGAATTTTTCGTTGCACCCCTTGCCGTCAAGGGCCGTGTGCTGTGATTTTCAACTTCTTTATTATGCATAATTAAGTAATTGTTTAATTACAATTCCAATTCGCCAGCAGAGGCAGGCAGGAAGGTTCAACTCAGCGCCACAATTATAGCCTCTTAGAATTCAATTTACGGAATTGGTTGGTGCCTGCTCTTACATTGGACGTTTTCGCCAAAGAAGGAGGCTAAATAATTAAACCGATATTTATCGGAATTTAAAGCCACGACTGCCACGGGCTGCGACTTCTCTCCGTTGAACTTTCTCGTTTATTGTCGTTTAATTAAAAGCAACGACCTGCTTAACAACTCTATTTCGGTCGGGTCACGGGAGATTTCCCCGAGCCTTGATTTACGGTAAGAGCAGTCACCTTACGGGTTTTATATTTGCATATCGTGCACCGACTGCCTTCGACGGCTACCGGCACCACCAGAAGTCATCCAGTCCATCAAACCGTTAAAAACAAAACTTTACGCGAAACCAATTATCATAAAGTACGATTCGGGATCGGAGTGCTGCCGCGGCAACCCAACGAAACGTCAAGGAAAAAGGAGATACTCGCGATGCAAAAATACCGGCCCGCGTGTACGGTAATGATCTTGGAAGGGCATATCTCGGTCGGTAACGCATTATCGTAACTGTCAGTGGATGTGGAATAAAAATGGCTGATTGAAGTTATTTTTTCTTAAATCGTTGCTTATTCGGTAAGCTGATTGAACTTGAGATGGTTATCTCAAAATTGTTTAATCCACAATCAGGTGACCTGGCAGGGGGGTGATTTGTTGCCAGAAAGTAGTTTCTATGTGTTTGATGTGTCCAGAAGGTAGCTCGTTTCGATTCCCAGAATAGTCTAAAAATGTGTCGGGTTGAATTACTTCATGATTACTTGGGCATATAGTAGGATTGAGATTGCCACCCATACATACTAATATAAAAATGTGATAAGAACCCTAACAGCACGCTTGTTTCAAATTGGTTGAAGTAACTTCATTGTGACCAAAATATACTGAATAGACCAATAGACCAAAACCAATGACAACCAAGTGTGCCATGATAGAAGGGAATAGTTTTCAGTGGAAATCATTTAGATCATTACAGTTTTACCTTCCGAACTATAAGTTCCTAATAATTCAAGCTCTAGTATTATACTTAGAATACTAGCTAAGGAAGATAGAAGAAATAAGTTTACGAAACTTAACCACGAAGACAACACTAAAAAAATTAGAGGTGGGTTATATCAGAGATATAACCGCGAGGTTCACGTAGGACCGCGTTGGTGTATAGTAATAATGGTATCATCTTATTTATACATATCATAACACATATGGTTCGTTAATATTAAAATGTTTCTATTATTTTGTTTGACCCGTCCCTTCTTATGAAATTTTGTACAAACCGAGCCATTGCTCTTTCGGTTCAAGGCAATGAAAAAAAATCAGTTCGGGTTTGAAAGAAAATCTCTGTCGAATTTACCACTCTCGACTGATTGCCTCAAACAATCCAAAATGTACATGTTTTGATAGTATGCAAAGGTTATTAAGGATAAATCACTAACATTTCACATAAACACAAACTCTTTTATTGTAAAATTAAATTAGTCCACCTAAGAAATTAATTTATATTTTCGGTTTATTTGGCCAGCAGGACACCATCATGTGCTGTATTCAATCCGGATAGTAGTTTATTAACCTCCTCGTCGCTGTGAATGGCCGATGGCAAGATAGTAGGGATGATTCTATTAATCTAGTTGTCACAAACATCATTTTACACTGGGAGGTGCCCGGCTCCGGTAAGGCTTCGAAAGCGGATGCCGCCCGCGCGGATTATCGATTTTTACGACCCATTGCCACGGCAATAGTTCGAGAGGGGAAACTTGCAAAACTTTGCAGCGCTCCTTCTGGTTTGTAGATGAGCAGACGATGATTTGCGAGCCAGACGCGCAATCGCAAGAAAACGGATGAGATAAAGAAAAACCGAGAAAAAATCTTCGTAACGAGAGGGCGAAAAACACAACCGTACGTGCCGCCTCATCGAACTTGAATATCCCAAAGAAATCGTTTTGGTTCAAATCGTGTACTTCATACTGGTGTTGATAGCATTGTCTACAAATAAGAGAGGCACGAGAATGCAGTGCGAAGCAAATTTTATAAAAAGTACGGGCTTCATTTAAAAAACCAGACACCGGCAACAAAGCAATATAATTTTGCAGCTGAGGGATGTGGCTGTGGATGAATCAACATGGAATGAAACGAAATGAAATAAAAATAAGAAGACAATTGGAACCAATTATTACCCGTTTTTGAAGACCCGAAAAGGGAAAACCATAGTTTCAACCTGTTCATATGCAGATTTGTATGGGAGCAAAAAGTAGGACATTTTTATGTACAAACTAGAACTATTTATACGAATAGCACTGAATTGAAACTTTAATTCAAAATAAAGCTTTTCTGATCAAATGGTGTATAAATGAAGTCATTCTGTTTTGTCAAACGAGAGTTATTAGCGTTCAAAAACCTTTCACTTTTGCGTAACGCTCTCATTTGTCAAAATATTGAATACCCGGTATAGAAAAGAGAAACGTAGTCCTACGTCAAAAAATGTTGACGGAAATGATGTGGTGAATGGGCCAGCAAAACAACGGTTGAGAAGATTCTAGGTTACCCGCCGACCAACAACAAGGAGTTACATTGTGATTCGGGAAATAGTCGGTATTCGATTATCTTTGCCTACCAGTACATGAGCATTACCTGTACTATCTTTTGTCATCTCAAATATATGATTGTATTCGACGACGTTTTGACCAAGCTGAGGTTTTTGGCCAGCAAGCAATTTTCAAGAAAAGTACATAGTTGGTTGAAGATTTTGGCACTTCGGATGCCGTAATCAGCCGACTGTATCAACAATTTTGAGCTCAGAATTGTAGCAAATCAGTAGGCTAAGCTGCTGCTACAGTAGCAGTGAAAGTTATACAACTTGTCAAAATTAATATCACTTTGGCTGCGAGTTTCGCTATATCACCCCATCGGCCTTCTATCGCCGAATATTTTTATCTGCCAAACCAAAGTACATCTTGCTTGAAGAACGACTTGCTTGGTTTCTGCTGCGGTCATTCAACTGTACACCAACTATCCTGAGCAGGACTGGCAAATGTAATTTTCAATGAACAATGACCTACGATTTTTACCGAAATGCGTCTGAAAATCTCATCGGGCGAAAAAACGATGAAGGAGATTTTCTTCTAAATCTCATCGATTTTTTCGTCATGACAGCACGTGACAGTGTTTCGGTCATCGCTATTACAAGCACCCATAGGCGCCAACTTTGGGGGGGGGGGGGCGAAGCACTTTTTGAGCCCCCCCCCCCCTTAATAATTTTGGGGAGGGGCAAAGTATCATATCGCCCCTTCCAATAAAATTTGCATCGAAGGCTGTATCATGAACTCATAAACCACGTCAACCGACATTTCAAAGTTAAGCTTTACACACCAACCCATTTTATTTGCACTGGGCGTATGTTTCATTCTTATTTTGGTTTGATGAATGAATATGGGAGAGCTTTCTGCCTGGGTTTTCATTCAGCTTCCAGCGTTGGTGCAGATAACATTCTTGAATCAATCGGTTGATTTTATTGATTTGTCAATTGTTTACCTTTTGGAAGCAACGATTTTTTTTCGTAGACACCTACGCTGAAAATATGTATCCATCCGAAAGTATAATATAAAAATCGAAGCAGTTAAAGACTGTACTAAATTTAGGAAATTCGTCAGTTGCTGCTCGATTTGATCGTCAAAATGTACATATTTCTGATCAAGCTACCGAAAAAGGAAACCTCCGAGGATGCTGTTGCTGATTCGCCAACCAATCCCACGCATACGGATCCAGCAGAAGGAACATCTGTTGCCTCGGTTGCCTCCGGTTGTCCCGACCGCTGAATGTGTGAGTGCAAAAAGTGTGTCTAAGCGGCGATTCGTACCAGGATGGAAAACAAGCTTCCCATGGATTTTTTACGACTCGGCGAACGACCTTGTGCTGTGCTCCACATGTCGAGAAATTTTTCATACGATGGGTCTGCCGTTCTCCTCTAAGAAGGCAACAATTTTCATCGAATCGGGTTTTAATCATTGGAAAAAGGGAGTGAAAAAGTTCAAACTGCATGAGCAATCGATGTGTCACAAAGAAGCAATGCTGCTTTGCGAGCATCAGTTAACGTTTGTGCGCAGATCTCTGACCAAAAAAAGAGAGAAATGATTGTAACAAGGCGTGTTTGAAAAAGATCTTTTCATCGCTGTTGTACTTAGCTTCTGAAATCTTGGTTGAAACGCGAATCGTATACTTGGTGTAGCCATGGAATCCAAAACGAAGTTCTCGATCTTCTTACCCATACTCTGCTTCGGAAACTTAAACTTAGTGAAGGATCTGATCAACTTCGTCGAGGATTCACCAAAACGGCTCGCGATGTTCCAGTCTATTAAATCAGATGATTCCACCAAACTTCGACCTTTGTGCCCAACCAGATGGACAGTCTAATTCATATCCGTGTCATCTGTATTATCAAGCTATTCCGCTTTGGTTGAATTTTTCACGACTTTGGCTGAAAGTGATGCTTCTGATGCTGGTGCAAAAGCTGCTGGTTTTTTGAGAATGATGGAGAAAATCGACTTTTACTTTTACTAGTAAAATTATTCGGGTACATTGACACAGCGAACACGGCGCTCCATAGAAAATCTTTGCGTCTGGAGGAAGCATACCGAATGATCGAAACGTTGTAGGCAAGTTTGAACTTCTGTAAAAAAGAAGTTTTCTGAGGTTTGGGAAAGAGTATCATCAGGCAAACCGGGCGAGCTGCCGCAAAAGAAGGGGGACACCCCCCCCACCCCACAAAAAAAAAAACCCCACGGGCGGTAAAAAAAAACCCCCCCAGAAAACACCAAAAAAAAAAACCCCTTAAAAAAAATTTTCCGGAAAAAAATTTTTGCACCCAAAAAAACCCAAAAATTTTGTTTTTTTAAGGGGTCGACCCCCCTCCCCCCCCAAAAAATTTTTCCAATTTAAAAAAAAAAAAGGGTGTGAAAAAACCCCCAAAATTTTACAACTCTCAAAAAAAAACCCCCTTTTTATAAAAACCCCCCCCATTTTAAAAAATTTTCAAAATATTTTTGACAATTCCCCCACCTCCTCCACCACCCCAGCGGTCATTTTTGAGACTTCGAAGACTTCCCAGACAACCACAAGTCGTATAACAGTGTTCAAATAGTATCGTATATTCCTATATTTTAAGTCAGAATCGCTATTAATTGTGGCCTTTATCGTGTTATGTTTAAGTTAAATCGTAAAGAGTGCAAATTTTTGACTTTTATACGATGTGTCATTTATTCATCGTACTGCGTCACAAACTAAATCGGATATACATCGCTAAACTTTTTAAATCGAATTTGTTATTACAAATTCAATCGCATACGATATCAAATCAACTCGCTTAAGAAAACAATATAATTTGCACGTATATGGCCTCCACTTTTGCATGTATAAGCCATATTTTTGCATTCTATACGATTTGTATACCTACATATATGTTTGTATATCATAAAAACAACTTTCAATATACGTGCATTTTGGTTGTCTGGGTTATGACATACTTGCGCTCCACCATGGGACAACAGTGGCTGAATTCTGTGGCCATATTGCACTTCCACGAGGACATGGCAAAAGATCTGGACATGGATAAAGTTCTGAATGAGTTTACTTCACGAAATAGCCAGAGAAAAAAAATACTTTTTATGGGTAACAAGTGGAGTGTTTGAAGCCTGAACGTTTTTGTAGAAAGAAATCGTAATAATACACAAATGTACTACTGAAAAATATTTGTTTTTGTTTTTTTACTCATTGGAATAGGATTTAAAGACTATTGCCCTTTAAAATACTGATATTTTTATTTTTGCAGTATTTTGAAGAAAAATGTTGCCCCCCAATAATTTTCTGAAGTTGGCGCTTTTGCAAGCACCTGTTTTGATATAATTGTGAGTTTCATCACAAAACATCAAAAAGAAATTTTCACTCTGTCGGTAACATATTATCGCTTGGCTAATTTCATGTAAACTAGTTAGAAATTTATGAAACAAAGTCTTATGGGAAAAAAACTCATGACTGTATGATGGTGTGAGAATGACAAGAAAGCTCATGATAGTTCGTATCGCATGTTTTTTCATCGTCGGCCGTGAGATTTACCAGCTCTGATCCTGAGTCACAAGCATCCTCAGGTAAAATTAATTAAAATTGATCTTACAGATAGGAAATTCCAATGTACAAGAAATTTCCAGTAGTCCGCATGGAAGCATATTAGGTCCCCTTTTATCCAACCTCTTCACCTCGGACATACCTTTCCTACCTGAAAATGTATCTCTGTCATTGTTCGCCGATTATAGGATAACTAGAGCGCTCATAGCAACACTACAGCGAAACCTGAATGTCCCGACAGAATACCTTACAGACTGGATGTTCCAATCATCATATCTTGACTCGCTAGGAGTTATTCTAGACAGCAAACTGAACTTCAGGGAACAGGTTGACAAAGTGTAAAGTTCTGTTGAATCTACTGTACCCATTGAACAACAGAAGGGCTACATTATCGCTTAAAAACAAGCTTGCTGTCAAATCCGCTGTGATGGAAGAGTTGAGCAAAAATACACCCCCTGAAACTTCAGAATGTTCAAAAAAAAAGTTCCTCAGGATCACCCTGAACAGACCACCTAAAATAAGAACATCTGAGGTCCACCGTCTGGCCGGGATAAAACACTTGAGGATCACTTTACTGAGTCTATCAATCGAAATAGAAGACGTTGCCAAACGTCAGACGAGCGGGTCATTTGTTACCTCGTATTCCACCCCAAGTATTTTCAAATTGTAGTCTTAGTAACGTTTGCATTTACAAAAATGGACAAACATTGCTGATTTTTCATGGGTTTACCTTCACTCGCACTGACAAAACTACCCATGCAGCATCAATCATAGTAACCCATGAATCAGCAGACAAAATTTGACAGCTCTATCAGTCGAACTCTAACCGTGATGGCAAAAACAGTGAAGCAACTCCGTTCAGAAGTGTGCGCGTTCAAAGAAGGGCACCCCACCGCGTCGAAAACGCACATCTTGCGGTACTTTGTGGACGCCGGATACGCCCGTTCCGGCATCTACAACATCCTGGCACTATAAGACAACAATCAGAGCATCGAAAGAAAGCCCGGTTCCGGACGGCCGACGATCCTGAACGACAAGAAGCTCCCAAGGATGCTGAAGAGGAAGACCGAGGGAAAAGTGGCTACATCGCTGCGTGCGCTTGGCCGGTCGGTTTAACCGGCCAAACAGTGAAAAAGTGTGAAAGCCAAATCCGACTTATAGTTGCCATCACTTATCTACATCTCGACCGGTTTTGACGGAACCTACCGTCTCCAGATTTGATAACCTCCTCTACTACACAACAGATCTAACACTTCCAGTTCCCCTTCCCCCAATACCTACAGCACTGAATCACTCCGTCTTCTGTCTCAACGACGGCACACATTCTCATATCATGCTAGCCAACTGCTAGGAACACTGGAATTCTTTTCAAAGGTTTCCGCATTACTGGTTTGGTGACACACCCCTCAGAAAGTAGTTAGAGGGTGTGGCAAGAAAAAATGCGAAAATTTATAGTATTTCACTTAAATCCCATTTTCAACTACTTTAAGGAATAATATCAACGTTTAAGAGTTCAGTTATTTGCATTAGGTCCTTTTTTTTCAAAAGCATGCTGAAGACGATGCCGGAAGCTAGAACACGCCTTTAAATTGTAGTCCTCTGACACTGAGATGAGGTGTTTTGCAGGCTTGTGGGTTTAACATACACCTAAATCAAACGTTTCAACGGAGTAAGGTTCGGACTGCTAGGGGATCACAAATCTTTCGGCCAAAACTTCCATTAACCATCGTTAGGCCCGATATAGGACAACGCAGTGATGCTCAGAGAAGGCTCTTCCCAAGGAAGCACACAGAAAAAAATAATGAATTTTAACAGGCGCGTAAAATTTCCCCTCGTTGAATTCCACGCCAAAGGAGGCGTAAACAACGAAATTGTTTGCAATCTTTCATGCGCCTTACAGCAATGTTTGCAATCTTTCATACAACAGGCAGATTCAAGGCGTTATCTGGCTAAAATTTACATGAAATATCCCATTATTTTCTGCCAAATCTAGCATTGCATTTATGTGTATTAGATAACGCAGAAAATTGAATATTTCTTTTTATCTGTGTGTATTGTGTTCTAAAAATCGAAGAAACAACCATGCCCAAACTAGTTCATGTTTTAAAATGTTAGTATTAAATATTTTAAAGGTAAAATCTCTTCAGTGACTGAAATGATCATCGGAGGACAAGAGAAATATACTACGGCTGGCGCTATCGATGCCGACCCAATCAGTTCATAGTCCTTTAAGTGATTGAATTCTTAACATTAAAACCGCATTCTGCAGCTTTTTATGTGATATTGCAAGAAATTATTTCAAATCATATTTTATCAACTTTTAGTCAACCATTGTTTTTGAGTTTGCATTTATTTGCACATTTTCATTATTTGTAAACGTGTATATGCGCTGTTATGAAAAGCTAGAAAGCATGGAATTATGTTAGGGTCTATTAACACTTTTTGTTAACTATAACCATTCTTATTCCGACTACACAACCTCCTTCCGATGCACACGAAAGAATCAATCCAATACTGTTCGAGGAACAAAATTACACCCTTAACCCACGATTGATCCTGGGGGCCTTGCAGTCCCTCCCAGTTGGACGATTTCCACATTAGCGTGTAACGCACGTGCTAAGCCGCGGAGCACCATTACCGGGAGAGGTTAAAACAAATTTGCGATTTACCACCGCATCAAAGGGCATTACCGACCGCCTAAGACGACCCGCGGAAAGAACGAAGGAAGCCAACCAGAGCCAGACTCCTTCGCCCGGGAAGGAAATTTGAAAATCGTGATCTTGCCACCGATTGTTCCTCGTCCGTCCGTGGATCGACGCGGTTGGCCATATCTACCACCGGCAAACAGCTCACGAAATTGGTTCAACAGACAACACCAGAAGACACGCGTTGATCATGCCAGGCAGTTGTGAAACTACCACCTCTTGTCACCGCCCCCACCCACCGCTCGCCAACACGTCAAACAAGCAGAGGGTGATGAAAACGCATTCCTTCGTCACCTCTTTTCCGCGACGACGACGACGACGACGACGACGACAGGCATATTGGACTCCGCAAAGGGCTCCCTACTGACAACTAAGGCTTTGACTGCTTTCGGTTAAGGTGTTGAATAAGGCGGAACAAATTTATAACAAATGACTCCGAAATGAATTTCGCGCTACTGCAGCCGACGCTGGTATTTGGTAGAGGTGCTTTGTTGATTGAGGGGCAAACGCGTGATGGATGTCGATCAGTGGCCACCACCGCACATATGTACGTACACCCATAGTCACCCTCGGGACAGTCCAATTGGTTTGACCTTATTCGGAGAGAATGAGAGTGATCTGGTTTCGCTGTTTATCGCCCTCGCCTCCACCTCGCCCAATGTTTGTTTGCAAAGTGTCTTAGCTGATCCCTACGAGCATCGAGTGACAACCGACCTGATGTCAGAAACCACACACGTTTTGAACTTTGGCGATAACATTTTGTGAGACAGTCCACGTCCGCCGTGACTCCGAACCTGTTTCTGTTTCCTTTCACGACCGGAGACCAGCCGTATTGGTATCTCGAGCGCACCAAATGCACGCTGCGCTCTCCGAGCCACAGAGAACAACCCGAATGTTGATCTTGAATTATGCTTTTATTTCGTCGACTTCACTGTTGTAGGCAGGTATCTAAAAACCAAAATGGAAATGTCTAAGAATTTCTGCACACGCCTGCGTTGAAAAGTGCCTTATTCTGTATCGGTTTTCAAGTGCAAAACGGGTTCATTTTAATTGAATGTGGGACAAAATTGTTTCGGTCGATCTCCCAGATGAGTGCCTGTCGACTATGGATTGAGGTAACGGGCAGAAATGGCTCAATTTCAGTGATGAATTGGCTTTCATATTAACTACCATTATTTTGCTATGCTTTTTTTCCTCTGATGGTGAACGGCAGTGAGAGGTAATCACCAACATCCAATCGGCTACTGTACATTATCACCGAACTGAAGCACTTTTGAGACGAATCGTTATTCCCTTCGAAATCTTACGCATTGCCATTAGTCATCAATCACCTGCGAAAGATCTACGCTTTGTCGAATAAAAACAAAACAGATAAAATGTCGATAAACTTGAACGGACGGTTGCTTTTCTCACTGACTCGTGTCCAAATTGGGGACCCATTCGGATCTGATAGCGATCCTCGGCACGAACCGGGATCGAGTGTGGTCGAATATCAAATTTTAACAACCTCGAACAAGCGTGCAATCAATTTGCTTATCAACGGACGATCCGGCCAACGGGAATTGAAATCGCTGTCGAGGAGTTGTTTTACTAGAATCCCACCACTGCGACACGATGCCGAGGTGAAGCAGCTGATCTTTATGGCAATTCGCGCTAATCGGTGGGATGATCGTCGTTCGACGTTGAAATTTTTAACTGGTTAGCTGATTTGGTACGGCTATTTTCATTTTAGGCCTGGCCCATCATCGTTGGTTTGGGATCGTGGCACGCGATATTGGAATCGATAAAAAGGCGGTAAATTTCGCAGCAGGTTGAAGGGGATTTGGGCGTACTTCGTAGGTATGATATAGAACGAGAACCGTGAGCATTTCTGGTTCATGAAACTGTTTCTAAATTTTGTGGTTTTTCATGTCAGAAGGTTGCAGGACCTCAGCTTCTACCGATATCTCTTGGATATCTCTTGAGGAAATTTTTATAAAAAATAAAACATTAAATTTATTTGAAGCATATGTTCTGGCCAAGTCCTTCACCACTCGTCTCCTGCCAAAAAAACACGTAGTTTCTGGATGGTTCGCAGTGTATAAGAATTCAACAAATAATATTTTAGGTCAGGTAGCAGTTTTTAATAATTTAAGAACTGCTTTCATCTAACGGCGTGATTAGAAATTAATAATAAAATAATTTTTCCTAGTGAACATCTTACACACTCACATAGCACACATGGCACACTTGTATTTTATCTGAATGTTTGATTTGAATTAACATCAATAATTTTAGTTCATAACTGATGTTTTCATTCATATATTTTCTATTTATTCACGTTCGTAAATCGATATCCATAAAACACATCCACACCTGGATGGATACTAATTTTGCAAAACCAAATATGCAGGTAACATTTTGAGACTTGTCCAATTCTGTGACGTCTATAACTAATCAAAATACGATCGACGTCCTCAAATATTGCCCATACAAAAAACTACACTCCTAAGATACCCTAAAACGGAAAATGAAATCAAGTCATGCCAAAAAAAAAATTTTCAACTATGTAAAAACTAAACTAAAATCTGGTAGCTTCCCATCAAAAATGACTTTGGATGAAAGCGAAGGCGATAATGCAGAAGATATTTGTAATCTTTTCGCAAAATTTTTTCAAGAAACTTTTTCTAAGTTTTCAGATAGTGGATTTTGAATACTTTTCATACTTTCCTGATTGTTCAAATAATGTAGTTGTTAGTCAAATACATGACCATGACATTTTGTCAGGTCTCCAAGACTTGGATGCCTTGTATGGCCAGATGGAATTCCGCCAATATATATGAAAAATTTGGCAGTTGAGCTTACATCCCCTTTATTTTGGTTGTTCAATAAGACACTTGCTTCCGGTAAATTCCCAGCAGAATGGAAAAAATCTTTCTTAATCCTAATATACAAATCTGGCAGAAAATCCGATGTTCGAAATTATCGTGGAATTGCAATAATATCGTGCATCCCAAAACTTTTCGAATCAATTATAAACAAAAATATGTTCAATCAAGTCAAGCATAAAATAACGAATGCACAGCACGGCTTTTTTCAAGGGACGTTCCACCACTACAAACCTTCTCGAATTTGTTGATTACTCATTGAAAGAAATGGATAAAGGTGATTATATAGAAGCTCTTTATACAGACTTCAGCAAAGTGTTTGACAAACTTGACATTTCTATGTTGATATTCAAGCTTGAAAAAATAGGAATTGAGTTAAGACTTCTCAATTGGATTAAGTCGTATTTAACTGATCGCCAGCAAATAGTAAGATTCAATGAAAAAACCAATCAAATCCTATTAAAGTCACGTCTGGTGTTCCTCAAGGTTCACACTTAGGTCCACTTCTTTTTATCTTATGTGTTAACGATATACCTATATATCTATATCTTTTATTTTTAATAAAAATATCTTTTATTTTTAAAAAATCTATGAGTTCTTATATATGCTGACGATATGAAACTGTTTTTTTGAAATAAGAAATGATGATGATATAAATGTGTTTCAGAATGAAATCCAGGTCTTTTATGTATGGTGTTGTAAAAGCTTGTTGGAACTAAATGTAAAAAAATGTAATCTTATAACTTATAGTCGAAAACGAAGCACACCAAGTATTGCAGTATCTTTAGGAAATCAAAATATTAAAAAATGTGATAAAATAAGAGATTTAGGAATAATTTTAGATACCAAATTGACATTTGTGGATCATTATAGCACATTAATTCATAGAGCAAGCAACATGCTTAATTTCATAAAACGGTTTGGCCACAACTTCCAAGACCCTTATACAATCAAATCATTATATATTTCCTTTATGAGGTCAATATTAGAGTACTGCAGTGTTGTTTGGTCACCTCATATAAAAAAGCACGATGAGCGTATAGAGTCAATTCAAAAGCAGTTTTTATTATACGCACTACGTAGGTTAGGATGGACACAATTTCCCCTCCCTTCATATGAAGCACGTTGCTTGTTGATCAACATTCAATCATTGAAAGAGCGTCGAGATTATGCTATGGTCTCATTTGTTAACGACCTCGTTTCGCAACGAATAGAATCAACTGAATTATTGTCAAAATTAAACTTTTATGTGCCTACCCGACAACTACGTAATCGAAATTTGTTTGCTTTAGATCACCATCGTACAAATTATACTAAATTCGGACCATTAAATCAGATGATGAATGCTTATAATCAACATAGTGAAATGATTGACCTTAGTATGCCTCGTACAAAATTGAAAAAATATTTCAATACATTAAGTAATTATAGGATATAAGAACATTAATGTAGTCTACGATTGATTGTTTGACGAAATAAATAAATAAATATCGAATGATGAATTTGCGTACCTTTGGTGACTTCGGATAACAACATTAGCAGAGAAATTCGAAAACACAGTTATGTCGAAAGTCGTGAATACTAAGGGCTTATAATCTTCGCCACAAACCGATTTACAACTTGCCTCACAACCACATCAAACGTCAACAATAAATGAAGCGCAAGTGCCAGATAAAGCCTAAAAACATCATCATCATTCTGCCATGGAATCAGTTTCATAGTTCCAGTAAATGAAGCAATAAACGAAATGCTGATATTGATTCTGACAAGCATCTTTAAATACACACGTTCCTCCAACCATAGACGATGACTCCACAAGACAGGCGAGCCATCAGTCAATCAAAGACGTGATTCTCTTCACGAGCCGCACGATTTGTTCACGTTTTCCACCCATAGTTATCCTTTCCTCCATTTCCCAGCAAATCCAAGACACGAATGCCGAGAGTGAAGGCACGTGAACGGAAGCTTAACTGCACCTGCCCGTCAGGTTCAATGACCGGTTGACTTGGAATCACAAGCGCGGGGCAGGAAGGAAGTGTGATGTTGCCAAAAAGGTCAAGGTCAAGGTCAATCCAGCTCTTTGCTTACATGCATACAAGACACAAAACTCGATCAATGGCAGTTAACTGTTGCTAAGACCCGTGCTAGGACCAGATACAGTTGCTGTGTCTAAAATAAGTTATCCACTCATTTTTCTTTTTAATCATATAAAAAATTATGTTTTCTTCAAACAAATGAATGATTGTCTATTGTACGGGATTGAATTTGAACATTCTGAAGACTGGGTGAAATTAATATTATTCTTTCACGAATATGTGAATTTTTGATCGAACTTTTCAGCAAGTTCCGGACAAGTGTTTCATCACATTTTTTGGACGCCTTAACCCAGATTTTATAGAACTCCTGCACATTCTTCGCTGCTTTGCCAGTCTTTGTGGAGACCCTCTTCACAATCGCCCAATAGCGTTTGAGGGGCTGGTGCTGGCGGAAATTTGGCAGATTGATGCCTTTCTCAACCCAAAAGTCTTACCACTTTTCTCCGTGAGCCATTTTGAGGATTGTTTTGGCGTAATGCACCGACGCCAAATCCGGGATCCTGGAAGGGTTTTTGAGTCCACTTTGACATATGTCTCGTTGTCCATCAAAATACATGCATCCGGTTACTGCAACACTCGTGAATACATTTTCCGGACACTTGTTGCTGCGCGTTGCGTCTGTTTGCCGATTTTCTGCTTCTTGTAGGTCTTCAGGTTGCTCCGTTTCTTGATATGTTGAATCATTCCGACGCTGATTCCCGCTTTATTGGCCAAATCACGCATCGACATTGATTTGTTCTTCCGAATTAGAGCTACCACCTTCTGATCCAGCTTAGGGTTGGAAGATCGGGGTCTTCTGCCTCTTTCTGGCAGTTCATTCAACAAAGAACAGTGTTCCCCAAACTTGGTTATGGTGGATTTTACACTCGCTTGATGAATTCCAAAGCGCTTCGCCAATTGTCACATAGTTACACCCTTTTCACGTAGCCATGTATCCAAAATTTTCATTTTCGCGTGTTTTTTAATGCCCGTCATTTTTAAACGAAGAATTTAAAACGTGCAAACAAGGAAACAAACGAAATACGACAGTCCAACGCACAGCATGCTATGATCAATACATTAAAACTATCACAAATACACGCGTACAACGCATATGGACGTGAATGACTTATATACGATACTTTGCTTACGATAAAGCAGACTTCCAACAAATGCCAAGACAAGATTTTTACACCGTTAAAGATAAATTCAAAGTGGATGATCTTTTCAAAAAAAAATAGATAATGTCGAAAACTGCATCGAGATACTTTATCGGGCAGGCTCTCTGCATCTGTGGAAAACTATGTGAAATTTTGATCTCAACAGGCACCATCAGTGGTGAAATTTACAAGACTGAATATCTTCAAAAACGTCTTATGCCGATGAAAAATCACTATTTTGGTCAGATTTAGCTACATTACACTACTCTAAAAGCACGCTGGAATGTCATGAGACTAATTTGGTACATTTTATCCCCAAGGGCATGAATTCACCCAGCTGCCCTGAACTACATCCAAATGGAAATTTATTGGGCCATGGTGGTGCAGGAACTAAGAAAGGCCAAGGAGAAAGTAAAGGATGCAAATGACATGCGTAGGAAGTGGATAAAAGATTAGAAAAGGATACCGGATGCGACTGTATAAGCGTTTGTGGATGGCTTGAGGCAAAAGTGTCGAGAATTTTACCAAACAACCTCCAATAATTGATCCATTTTATGTGCACTGAGCACAATACATGCATAAAACTAGCTTCTAAACTTGGTTTTTATCCGATAAATACATGTAGTATATTTTTTAGTAAACTAGCTGAACTCGGTGCATGCGTTGCTAAGTTTGCAACTAAATTGAAAATTTAATAGAACTGGCGCATTTATGGTTGTTTTTCGAAATGACTTTTGTTAAAATATTTTTTTGCTAATGTGTGACTTCGGTTATATAGTTTTATTTTTTTAATGTTTGTTTGGTTTTATTTTTGTTTGTGTTTTTAATTTTACTTTCAGATTGGTAGTTTTTACCATGATTTTTCTTCCTGTGTCGAAGCATTTCATAGACAAAATTTGTATCTTCAAACTACGCCGTATTCTGTCAGTTTGAACGTAATTTTCTCTTGCATAACCTTTTTTTTTCCTATATTGGGGACATGATGCCACTGCGACCATTAAAAGGGTGTCCACGATGAAATTGCCACACTATGAAATTGCTCTAACTTTTTAACCGTTGGGTAGAATTTAATGAAAATTTGGGTGGATTTAGTTCATAGTGCATTATTTACATCCTGCAAGTTTTTTTGATCCTGTGATCAAAACTCGCGGAAATGGAGTCGAAAGAACAGCTCGTGCGTGATAAAATCTTGCGCATTCATCACGAGAACAAGAATCTCTCGCATCGTTCCATCGCTAAAACGTTGGGAATCGTGAATTCCACGGTGTCGCGAGTGATTAAACGGTTCGAGGAACGGTTGACCACCGATCGGAAGCCCAGAAGTGAAGGGAAAAAGTATTCCGTACAACACCAAAAATCACAACCGCGTAGTTGGGGCCTTCAACCCGAAATCCGAACGCCTCCGTTCGGGATGTAGCTAAGAAGCTGCACCTAAGCCGAAGTTTTGTCCAGAAGGCCAAAACTAAGGCTGGGCTTCGAACGTTCAAGGTACAAAGGCCCCTAATCGCGACGAGAAGCAGAACAAGTCCGCCAAAACCAGTGCCAGGAAGTTGTACCTCAACATGCTGACGAAAGTTGAATGCTGCATCATGGACGACGAAACATATGTGAAGGCCGACTTCAAACAGATCCCCGGCAACCTGTTTTTCACGGCCAAGGATAAGTTCAGCGTTCCGGAGCATGTCCGCACTCAGAAGATGTCCAAATTTGCGAAGAAATTCCTGGTTTGGCAAGCCATCTGCACGTGCAGGAAGCGGAGTGCACCTTTCGTGACCCAGGACACGATGAACGGACAGGTGGACATAAAAGAGTGCTTACCTCCAGAAGCGGCTGCTTCCTCTCCTGAAGGCCCACAACGTCCCAACAATCTTCTGGCCGGATTTGGCCTCGTACCACTACTCCAAGGACGTGCTGAAGTGGTATGCGGACAATAAGGTCAATTTCGTGCCGAAAATGTTCAACCCTCCCAACACTCCGGAGCTCCGCCCCATCGAGAAGTACTGGGCGATTATGAAGCAGCACCTTCTTAAACGGCCTAAGGTAGTGAAGACAATCGAGGAACTGAAGAAAGTATGGGTTTACATGAAAAAAACGGTTGATTCACAGGTTGTGCAGAATCTTATGGCCAGGGTTAAGTCCAAGGTGCGAACATTTGCGTATGGACTGTAAATAAAATGCGAGTAAAATGGTAAAATGAAGTTTAATAGTTATTTCTCAATCCCTGAGAATTTGATGGCAATCGGATGAGAAACTCAATGCCCAGGAACCCAGTATAGGTTAACAGTGTTGCGACACGACAGTTGTTGCAACAATGTTGATCATACCCAAACTAGTTTTGACGTTTAAATTTTTGATTTCAAAGCATTTAGCGCTGCTTGACTATCTGAACAGATGCATGTATTTGCATTTTTGTAATTCCTTCTAATACAGATTGCTGCACATTCTAGGATAGGGAAATTGTGGTTAAAGTAGTTTATTCTCTGCATACAGTCCTCATTCAACATTATTAGTGGACTTAGTTGAAACTCTTTTGTGATACTCAGGTGTCCAATAAGATCCCCATCGAAGAAATTCATGGACCTTTTGAGCCTTAGAGCACTTTTAAATACATCCAATTTAATAAATTGATTTAGAGGAAGAAGATTAAGTAGAGATTCAAGAGCTATAGATGGAGCGCTACGCATTGCTCCAGTTATAGAAATGGTGGCAAGCCTTTGCAGCTTGTTCAATTTGATCTGTGCCGTTTTCTGTTTGGTTTTTGGCCACCAGATAAGTGAGATCCAATGAATCATATTCGGCTTCAGACCCCATTGTTTCCCAAAAGTTCTTTTACAGATCCAGAAAGCACTCGTCACTTTCGTTATTTGTTGTTCAATGTGTTTGTTCAAGTAAAGTTTGTTATCTAAAGTTACCCCCAAATACTTTTAACTTCCGTGGACGTTTAAAACTTTACATCTCCTAATTTAAGGTTAGCTATTGAAATGGTACGTCTTTTAGTAAAAGGTACAATAGTTGTTTTTGTAGTATTTATATTCAATCCCTCACGTTTACACCACAATAGTGTGAGATTTAATGCTTCCTGCACATTCGGGGTGAAACCGTTTCATCAAATTTTCTGCGAACTATAATGACTATGTTATCCGCGGAACCAATTACCTCAAAACCTTGACGTTTTTGGTTTTAGAAGGAGATCATCAATAACCATGGACCACAGAAGCGGAGATAGAACACCCCCTTGAGGACAGCCTTTAACTGCTGTTACTCTCATTTCTGAATCTCCTAGGTTAGCTGATAATTCTCTTTTGGATAACATTTCTACTATCCAGTTTACTATGTTTTCATTAAAACCATGATTTCTCATTGCGTTTATCATGGATGTGAAGGATGCATTGTCAAATTCAAACCACCATAGAAAAATTTATTGTTTCCAGTAAACCCCACATGCCACCCCCAAATTAGTTCCATTTGCTTGATTAGTTCCTGAGTTATGCAGAAATTTGTGTGTCATTTGTATGAGAGCCTCCCCCTTTCCAGAGTAGGGAGGGTTTCAAAGCACCACAAAAATATGTCTTGCCTTCAAAAACCTTCACATGCCCAATTTGGTTCCAATTGCTGGATTAGTTGTCGAGTTATGAAGAACTTTGTATTTCATTTGTATGAGAGCCCCCTACCTTCCTAAGGGGAGAGGTTTCGAACTACCATACAAATATTTTTTTGCCTCCAAAAATCACCACATTTACCCTTGATAAGCTCGAAGAGGTAACCCGAGAAATACACATTTTGTGTTTCCGGTGCCTGGATGATGCGCATGTTTGGTTGAATTTGTGTTTCATTTGTTTGAGAGCTCCCCTCCCCTGCCAAAAGGGGGATTGGTCTCGAACAACCATAGAAACATTTTTGCCTCTAAAAATCCCCACATGCCAAATTAGGTTTCATTTGCTTAATTAGTTTTTTTTTAAGTTCCTTGATTATCGAGACTTTCAGCCCTGGGCTGGTTCATCTCCCATGTAAGTGATCACTCAAAAACTTTTTTGGGTATTTTCTTAACTTGTCCGGGGGTGAGATTCAGAAAACGAAACTTTGGCGTGAGAGGTATGGATTTTAACCACTACGCCGGAATCGCCCCATTTGCTTAATTAGTTCTCGAGTTATGCATTTTGGTTTCATTTGTATGAAAGCCCCCTTTTTTAGATAGAGGTAGGATCTCGTACTACCATAGAAGCATTTTTTGCCCCAAAAGCCCCCTCATGCTAAATTTGGTTCCATTTGCTTGATTAGCTGTCGAGTTATGCAGAAATTTGTGTTTCATTTTATGGGGAGGCCCTTACAGAGGAAGGGGGTCTCAAACTATCATAAAAGCCTTTCCCGGCCCCAAAAACACCTGCAAACAAATTTTCACGCCCGATCGGTTCAGTAATCTCCGAGTCCATAAGGTCAGACAGACAGATAGACAGACAGATATACAGACAGACAGATAGACAGAAATTCATTTCTTACATATAATAGATAGATTTACTGTGTTATAATAATTTCGTGTTCGCCCTTTCTAGACAAAGATGAAGATGCTCACTGGTAGGTCTCAGAAAAATATCGTTCATCAGAACGAGGAATAGGGTAACGGCAATAACCGAGCCCTTGTATCACGCCTGTTTCCTCGTTGAAGGTGTCGGAACGGTGGTTATAAACGGTGACTTGGAGATATTCCAGGCGGAAGTTTTTGCAGAAAGTACATTATGTGCCCGGATAGTCCCCATACGCTTAGCTGTTTGAACTTCCGGCATCCATGCCCGATTGATTGTATGCCTTTGAGATGTGCGAGGGTGGCGAGTTCAGCGTGTTTCCTGTCCTGAAGTGCATAGTACAGCGCCTGGCCTAGTGTACACAGGTAGATGTTTGTGCCGAAACCCGGCTTTCAGAACACGTTGTAAGTGTAACGTACAACAACAATTGTAAAATTTCTCAGATACAAAGTGAAACCAGAAAATTATCTCTTAAGCTAACTTTGATCCATTGCCTACTGTGGACTGCACTGGATTCTTGTTAGAACGTCTTCCCCAAACAACTCGCTTTCTAATTTGTTTCATTACACCACCGCTTCCAAAACGGGGATCCTCAATCTCAACTAAACAACACTAAGGCATTTAATCCATTTGCTTGGCATCCTTGTGAGCAGAACCATCCGTCCGTAGTTATGGGATACGCAATAATTTTTCCATATGGCCAACTGCAACCGTGACCAACCGCGCTCTGAAAAACAGCCTGAATTGCAATTCTCTTCCACATTCCCTCACCTCACCACCGACGCCGCTCAGCCGTAGTGGACGTAAGTTCCGTAGCTGCCTCTATCTGGAACTCGAATCTACCGAATTATTTCAATTATTTTCTTGTTAAGAAACACAAAACTCATTTGTGTGTATTATTTTTTTCCTTTCCGCTATTCCCGGGCGCGTCGCTTAAGATGCAAGCGAAGTACCTACAAGAAGCTTTCCGCGGTTGCGGCGAGCAAGGGACCCCAGCTCTCTATGGCTATTATTGATAAAATCACTCGTTAATTTATTACGAAATTTAGCCAATCCGACCCCGGCCAGGACCATCGGGGTGGGGGTTTCAGGGTCACTGGGATAATCGTGGATGCCTCCGAGGGACGGAGAAGAGGCGGTAGGCGAACCGACTGCTGAATGCTATCGCTGATGGCCGTGTGCGAGTTTTACCGGTCTGGAGTAGGCAGATAGAGAGCAGATTATATGGCTCGTTGTGGCCTACTACTTCCACCACCGAGTGGTGGCTTTTAATTGTATCAGCTTACTTTGATTGGATCGGGTTTTGCGTTGTTTTTATTTTTTTGCTCCCTTGATGAAAGTTTGCTATCTGCCGTAATTGTTCCGCCCGAACGGTATTGGTTTACTTCCCTAGATGGAGATTGTTAACTTACGTAGCGATACCATCTCCAACAAATGAACTTCCAGTTCGCTTCGGAAACTAATGGTTCCATAATTAAATCTCAAACATTTTGTATTTGTTGCTTTACACGATTTGCTATCCTGTCACAATGTCAGCGCGAAGGTAATTCATAAACAAGAATCCATTACAACCATTTCTCCTTTTAACACGATCATAAACAAAGCCTCTGTCATCAATAACATGCTCGACAAATATGGAAATCATATTTTCCACCTAATAATTTACTCGCGTTCTCTCGGTTCACACTTTCTTCTATTATTACCAACGCGATCGGTGGTGGTCAGTGGTTGAGGGTGATAAGCACCAAACCTCGATCAGCTGGAGTTTCCCCGACTCGTGCCGGATGGTGCATATCCGATCTAATGATGCTCTAGAAACTTCAAGCTTTGTTACACCGAGAAGTCCCTATTTGTGCGAGCCTGTGTTGTACGTATGGGCGAAAGTGTTACCCCGATCATAAATAACAAACGATAATTGTGCATAAATTGTCAAACAAATCGTCTGGTCCCCGATCGACACCTCTCGATTCTCTACGACGCGGCGCGGGCTTTGTCTAGACGGTTCAACGATTAGCTGCCGATTGGTGTGAGTTGACTGGCGCACATTCCAGAGAAGAGCTGTTCTCGAGGTGGGGCGTAAATCACAACTCGTTGAAACGTGTGTCTTCAGGTGGACGTGGGTGGAAGTTGCACTCGATCATGCATTCCACGAGAACCTAACTAGATCGCCTGATACATTTTTTTTTTCCTCAATCGGGATGATTAATTTCGCCGAACTCAAACCGTTCAAGGTTAACGTTCGTCTTAGAACAAAAGAATGGCCTCTTGTGAGGACAATGCGAGCCCTTCGGTACCGTTATTTCCCTTGAATAACTAACGGAAACACAAAGGAACAGAAGCTAGCAGCGAAATTATTCAATGACCACTCGGTCCACACAACAGCAACAACAACAAAAAACACATCCCAAAATTCGCTCCGCAAAACAATACACCACATTTTACTCCGGAACGCGCACGTCGGCCAGGATCAAAGGACCTACGGTGAAGGGATTGACTCGCTGGGATGCAGCGGATGAGGTGGCATCGAAGGCTGATCGGCGAAAAAGTGCCGCCAAATGATTGTTCAAATTCCATATATCGATCGTGAATGCATTCGTCGGCCGCGCCGAAAACCATAAGATCAAGAGACCAAGACGACGACGACAACGGCTGAAGGATAATGATACAAGCAGCAGCAGAAGCGAAGTGGTACAAAAGAATTGATTGCATCATTGGGGGCTGTGAATGTGCCACATATGGTAGCTTTTGATCCCTGTTCGGTGAGGGGGGAGGGGGAAGGAGAGAGGCGATCGTGAAATAATGTGGGATCGCACAGCTCTTTTGTACGACGAGATGATCATTCAAGTCCGGTAGTCTACTCGGCTAAAGTGGGGCTTATTTGGGGCTTATTGAAGGCGTATATACATGGGAGACGATGACGAAGAATGGGATCGATTTATCCCTTTGCATCAATTCCTGAGAGGTTTGAAGGGTGAAATATTTTTCATCTTTTCTCGATGGTTGGTTTTTTTTTTTGTTTTTTTGTCCATCGAGACAATCACAAAGAGGACATGAAGGAAACGGTAATGTCTTTCACATGTGTTACTTTGCTCTTGGAGGTCATTCTGTGGGACCACAACGGAAACAGTAGTCTTTTTGGTGGTGCGATGGAGAGAGCCCATCACACACTCGCGGAGCACAATGTGGAACAAAATCGCAAATTACGATCATCAGTGTGATCGGTTCCAAGGTGGTGGGGGAGGGGGCGGTGGCAGTGATGAATATTGTCATCGAAAGCATTGAAACCGTGTGTTTCAACCAGTTGCGGCGGAAATTTATTTCACTTACTCATATATATTCATAAGGATCAACGGGAGATGGCGATGGAACGGGTTAAGGGAAGGATATTTGTAATTTTGATCTACATTGCCGTTGGTTGATTGTTGTTGTTGTTGTTGTTGTTGCGGGACTTGGCCATCAATGGCAGCGAATGGTGTAAGCCAGCTAGTTGGAGTGAAATCATTCATGATCCGCGGCAAAATGTATGCTACTTAGATATGTATCAGGTGAACTTTTAACAGGAATACCCAATGTGTAAACATTCGTTACATACAAAAAGGCTATTAAAGGCATTGCCAATAATGGTTTGAAGAAATGCACTACCTGTCTATATGTCCGGAAACTGTATTTTTTTTCACAGAGTAGTTTTGATTATTCTAGTAATATGTTATATTATTTTTCTTTCGTGCTCAGAATTGCTGTTAACTTCTCTTTTATTTCAATAAGTTCACTCGACTGATAGTAGGTTGTGCTGCTGAAAAAATTTGGCGTGCATTTATTTGGCTGTGATTTCATGATGAGCAGAATCAAAGTTTTTTTTTTTAATTCCAGTGATTTTCGCTCTAAATGAAGAATGGAAATTTAAAATCGAAGCTGTGTGTCATCGTTGGAAACAAAATTCCGGTATTCAATCAAGAGTTTAGTCTTCAGTCCGAGACTCTGGGATATCTAGCTCGCGGTCTTGGAACAACCACTTCAACTGCAGTTCTGAAAGCTTGATAAAACTATACATCGGGTTCTCTCCGGGGAAAGGAAAGAGTTTTTATCCCCCTTTGTTTTATTTTTATTTACAAGTAGAATTTTTGATTATGAGGTTATTTAGTTTGATATTTACAAGTAAAATTTCGTTTTCCAGTTTTGTGTGTTGTCCTCGCTAACTGTAAGTCATTGTTAATGGATGTACTACGGATGGATTAATGGACTATGTGTTCAGCTCTATAGGAGTCTGCCTCAAGAACATTGTCGGCTTCACCTTGCTTTACTTCTTCTTTAGCATTTCAAGCTTATTGCTTTCACAATTAGCTTATTGCTTGCTCTCAACTTAGTGTTCTAAATGCACTTCCACAGTTATTAATTGAGAGCTTTCGATGCCAAGTACCATTTATGCATTAGTATGATTGTGTGGCAAGTAAGTACAATCATACGCTATGCCCAGGGAGTCGAGAAATTTTCCTTTACGAAAAATTCCTAGACCAGACCGGGAATCGAACCCAGCCACCTCCAGCATGGTGTTGCCTGGTAGCTGCGCCTTTACCGACTGAGCTAAGGGAGGACCCACCTTGCTTTACCTCCTACTGAATCGACAGTTTCTAAAGTTGGTGCAATTTATAATGTTTGTACAGGGTGTAACCCTACCACCCTATTTGTTTCCCCGCCTTGTTTGTGGATGGCTTAAGCGCCACTCCATGAGGAGACCATCCACCTGTTAGAAGCTTGCCCGGCCTGAGACCCTTTCAGGGTGTGTGTTTATGTGGAGGGGAAACGAGTGGATCGGATGTGTATTTCGCTAAGAAAGACTATATTCTAGGGAAACAAGAGCATCAGCTTGCTACTATACGTAGAAACGATTCAGATCATCACAGGCCAACCTTGCCGACAAATCGATCCCGAAAATGGAAAAGAAGGAGTTTTCCAATGCATGGTTTCGGAGCCACCTTCCCCAGTACAAAAATCCTACCGAAAATTACGACCACGAGCAAATTTGAAAGTATCTTACATCACGTCATCTAGTTCAATTTAAAATACTGTTCTGTTTGTCTGTGAAGCTGATAGCATTTATAACCGTAAACATTTGTAAGGATCCAAAGAGCTTTTGTTTAGATATTAAGCTTTTATTTACGTAGATTTGCCTAGGCCTAGCTAACGGTTTCCCTCTAACTGAGTTCTCTCATTCTCCTACTTGGTTGCTTACTCTCTAGAGTGCTGCATTTCAGAAAAAATGCTGCACAAACGTTTTTCAAACTGAACAGGGAATCTTTAAGATAATATTTATAAGAGAAACACTTCCGAGGTGCATCAGAACGTATGCGTCTACGTTTAACTTCGATCTGCAGGACACTCTCCCGGATAAAGATTTTTTGATCGGCAGGCGTCTTCTTCCAATATTCCTCATTGATACGTAATCGTGTTTCTCTATCAATTTTTGACCCACAATCCAGAGGACATGTTGCACAGTTACCGGGAATCACTGTGTGCTGAATCCGTTTTTTCCTTTTCGCCTCTAAAGCGGTCGCTTGTTTCTTCCGTTTTCAATTCGAAATACTGCCCATCATATCCTCTGGCTCTTTATCGCTTTCGCTGGTGCAACCGTATTGTTTCAGATAATTTAAAGCCATTTGTGTCACAAACTCACATCGCGATAAAAGACAACGTATGCACGTTAGACAAAACAGATTTCGGATTGTCAAATTTCTCTTGCTTTGTAAATGAAAAACTGGCTACAAAAAAAAAAAAAAAAAAAATTGGCATTCTTTTTTTTTTCTTACCACCCATCACAACAACCAAAACAAAAAAAAATAAAATAAAAAGTAATAAAAAAAAAAAAAAATTTATATAAAAAAAAAAAAAAAAATAATTATATTTCTCTTATACTTGTTGAAGACACACAATAAATTTTTTTATAAATAAGGAGAGTGTGTATATAATATACATGCATTTTTCACTCACTGTTTGGGTTGTTGGTGGGTCTCTCTCTCACTCTCTCACGGCTCTCTCTCTCTCTCTCTCTCTCTCTCTCTCTCTCTGCGGACGCTTTAAGGGCTATTCACATTAGGCCGGTCCGAGCCCCGGTCGGGTCACGACCGAGCTATGCTACGAATTGATTGTTTGAGTGCTGTATGCGACCGTTCACATTAAAGCACCGGGCCGTGTTCGTGGTCTCACCGGTGTTTGACCGGGCTGGTAAAAAATATTTCTTGGCAACGATATTTTTGACGGCTCGGTCACAGCACGGCTGGAAGCATGAGCTTAGATTTATATGTAGTTGTGAGCGCACTGAACAACAAGCGCGAATCATGTGTTTTGTGAGAAAGTAGAAAACTAGTTTGGTGTTCCAAGTAAATTTGATTTGCGTTTTAAATTTGTCTTTACAAAAATGATCCGTATGTTTAGCGCAAATTTTCATTGCCGGGAACACAATTTTAAAGTGAATGCTTCAAAGATTCGACCAATTTCAATTATGTTTCTGCAACACTTGATCAAGGCCTCCTACAGGAAGGGCTAGTTATTTATTTTTGTTTAACTTTGTCTAGGGTAAATGGCTCAAGAGTGTTGTAACGGATTTATTTTTTATATTTAAAATCAAATAAACTTTACTCTCAGATTTCAACAATCACACTAGTTACATTTGCTCTCTATTTTTGGGGGAATATATTCATTTTTCAATTGAATTTACTTTTTAGATTGAAAAGCTCCTCCATGAATAGGACTAAGTGTTGCTATAGTTGCGACGGTATTTCATAAGTCTTGTTCCTATAGTACGGCTGTTTTATATAAATAACCATCTCTTCTGCCAGTGGCAATTAGCAAATACCTTTAAAAAGAAACATTGTAAGTGATAGACGGCAGCACAAGGGTTTACGATGCAAAATGCACTCGATATTTTGATACACTACCACAACAGTAGGTACAAAGACAACACAATGTTTAAGAAATATTTCTACTCTAACTTAATTTGCATTATGTCATGACTTAAATTGATAACTTTACGATCAGAAATACACAATGAGTAACCTATCAACTTTATTTGTTAAGATAACTTTCTACGCGTATTTACATTGTTCTTGCATTAGTAGTTCAGAACATTAAAAACAGGGCTTCTATACCTGGGTGTCAGTCATAATGTAAAAAATAAAAACTTGAACTAAATCTTTCCTAACTATGAAGAGATTTTTGCCTGAAATATTAACATTTTTTTTGTACATTTGATTTCAAGTCTCAACATTCATAGTTCGGGATACCTCGATAGTACTGAACCAGGGAGGCAGTTTCAAAATTATTTTCAGAATTTTGTTCTGAATCCTTCGAAGTGTCTTTTTCTTAGTAGTGCAACAACTTGACCATATTGGCACAGAAAAAGACAAGGCTGATCTAAAAAATTGTTTAAATATTAGCTATTTATTTTTTTGCATAGACTGGAATTCTTTTTCTACAAAGGATATTAATATTTTATGTATTTATTACATATGGCATGAATATATTTATTCATAAATTTATTTTTGATGAATTATGAATATTATAATGAATTATTATTTTGAAATATAATTATTATAATTAAAGATAATTATCAGTACAAGATATTTCAATTGACTTGACCATGAAAATAGCACTCAGTTCATAGTAAATATTTGACTAGTAAAACTACTATGTTATAAATATGAAAAATTGGCTCTGTAAATTTGATTCGATTGAGCCTGTACAAATAAATGATTTATAAAAAAAATGTACTATTATGTCACTGACTACTACAAGTTTTCAAAAAATAAATTCTGGGTTTATGTGGAATTATCATAAATTGAATTTCGGAAGCGTTGGGAGAAATCTTTCCTTTTTTGTAAATAAGAAGAGAAAAGATCTATTTGCCATTGGCTGCAAATAACACGAAGACTTCTTCCTTTTTCGGAAATGTCTGTATCGTCAGTGAACAACGATAAATCAGGGGGTCCTTAGTGAAAATATTATGTAATATTGTAACAAGAATGCTACCCTGAGGAACTCCAGCTCTCAAATATGAATCTCAGTTAAATAATTTTGAACTTATTTCTTTATATAGAATGAAAAGTTAACCTTTTTCAATTGAGCAAATGAACCTTTATGCCAAACATTGTCGAATGCGTTTTTTATGTCTTGATTTGAGTACTTGCCCTTCAGATTTATTATTTATATTTTATTAAAATTCTGCTGTACCGTACTTTACAAATTTTACGGTCAGATTGAATATTTAACATTAACATAGCATAAACATTATGACGATTAGCATAGGTATTAGCATTCATCTTCGGTTTGATCTCATCATTCATCGATGGTATTACTTATAAACGAACTTTATTGACATTGTTTGTTTGTCTTTATTTGAGAGACTTTCAGCCGGTGGCTGGTTCATCTCTTTTATTGACATATCTGATCGCTAGAAACTTAAACCTTAGCTTGAACGTGAGTTGTGAAATAATTTGAGTTCCGAAAATGGCTTCTCAAGCTGAAGACAAAGCTTAAAGAGAAAAAAATCAGCGATCGGGTAGTCTGTTTAGGGCCTGTTAATAAACCACGTAGACTCATATTTGAAAATATCAGACTCTCCTCCTCGTAGACTTTTATCCATACAAATTTTTGAAATTTTGTATTAAGCGTACACATTGGTCAAACTACTTCCCTCCAAAAAAGTCTACGAGGTTTATAAATGGCTCCTTTGTTATAAAGTGCGGATTATTCGTGATTTAAAAAAAAATATTGTCAGTCCACGGTGTAACGTAAAAGTATCCATATCAATAAATATTAATCAAAAATACAATATCCAAAAATGTATTATAAAATTCAGATCATGAACAATATTTTAAACATCCATTAAAATGTTGGCATATAATTATTAGGTGAATTTTAGAAAAATTCTAAGACATTTCTTGTTTACAGTTAACCGTAAACATTTCAAACAAGTACCCTACCGACAGGCTGTCAGAGCATTCTACTTTGGTTTTTAAAACAAAGTCAATATGATATTCCGGTACGCAGGCACATTTTTCATGTTCAATCACTGAAGTTTAGACGCAACTACCGGTTGGTGCGAATAATTTTGGAAGACGTATCACTATAATGACAAGCTTCCCTAATAAATATCGTATGGTTAATTTTCTTAACGACCCATTTGGGGTATCACCCAAACCATTAAGGTAAAGGTTGAAGGATTTGTGATATCGTTCGTTAACGGTAATTTTTTATTTGGAATATCAGGCAGTATTCGTCTTCTAAAAAATACGGGCGGGATAATGGCAATTATTGCAAAATACGCCAATGATTTTGCGGTCCACAAGCATTTCAAAAAATTATTACCGAGCTTTCAACTATCAAAAATGGATTTTTAATGCATAACATTTTGACTGATTAAACCAAAATATGTGCGAGTTAACGCAGCAACAACATAAACAAAAACAACAGTGAAATCTACATCTTAGAATCCCGGAACAGTGTGAAGTAAACAAAACATACCGGCCGTGAACTAAAAGCTTTTTGGCTCCGGCCCCCCCCCCCCCTCCCACCCCCCCCCCCCCCCCCAGTGTGGTTGACGAGCTCCCCCCCCCTCTCTCCCTTTCTCTTCCCCCCCTCGTTCGCCCCCCTTCTCCCCCACTTCTCCACAAATATTCCCTCGTCCCCCCTCCCCTCCCCCCCCCCTTCCAATGTTACGAGCTGCACTTGCCACTAATCTAATTAGAGAGAATATGTCCCGGCGCGTTTGCAGTGTTAGCACATGGTATAATAGCACACATCTATTTTCATAAAATTACCTTATATCCGTTTTTGCAACACCCTAACAGCCAGAACTAAATTAAATCGAGCTATTTTGCCTTCGAACTCTACTGTACTGTACTGAGGGAAAAGAACTAGATTAAGGACTTGGGATATTTTCACATGGCTTTTGTCACATTTTACCAAACTAATCACACCACGACGCGGAACTGAACTAAGACTACTCCTGCCTCTTCCACTATCCAGATCAAAGTGATCGAGAAGAGGTTGCTAGTCCTCAGATAAAGCGCGATATTTTCCCTGGGCCGGAATTGACCTCCCGAAGTGTCTAAATTGTCTTTACGCATACCATCAATCTGTTGTGAAAGGGGGGGTGGAGCAAGAACATATTCTATTTAGCGAAACATCTACCCGACCAACACATTCCTTCGGGAAACCCGAGAAAGTAGTAAAGGAGAAAGGTCATTAAAACCTCTAAGGGTTTCAGGCGGGTCGTTGAACGCATTCGTTTAGCATGTCCGTTTAGTTATAACCACGCGGTACACACTTTTTGTCGCTACACGCGGGAGAATGTTGCTCAGGATCTCATAATAAATTGAGTGCCTTCAATTAGAGAAATCTGGGAAGCGGTGAAGATTTGTGGGAATTATTGACCAAAAAGCACTAAGTAGACTAATTAAGAATTTTATAGATATAAAAATGTGAACGTTTTTAATAATACTAAATATTGAAGTTTATAATACAAATTCAAAAAAAAATATGACTTAATGAATTACTATTTACACAAGAAAAATAACAAGCCAATATCGTGTCCGCTACAAGGGTGGAAACATGAAAGTGATACACTTATTTGTGATCTCTTCGGTACAACTTATACCATCATCGGTGAACTCCTTGTGTACGTTTTGAAACAGTGACTTGTTGTCAGTTCAGTCGTAAACAACAAACTGAATGTGTGTTCCTTAATTTACGAAAACAAAAATGGATTCATATAGAGAACAAATTCGGATCTTGCATCATGAAGGAATCACAAACATGGAAATCAGGCGGAAGCTGCCGCATTTGAAGCTGAGCAGACTGTTTGTGTACAGGACCCTAACACGTTTCAACGATACTGGCACTGTTGTTCCTAAGACGAAACCCGGTATAAAACGCAGTGTACGCACTCCCTCAGCGGACAAAGCAGTGAAGGAGCGAGTTCAAAGGAATCCTGCTCGGTCGGCGAGAAAAATGGCGAATGAAATGAAAATGAGCCACGCATCCATGCAAAATATATTTAAACGGGACCTTGGATACGGGGCTTTTCAAAAACAGAGGATTCACGGATTGACAGGCAAGAATATTGCCAACAGAGGTGCCAGATCGCAGGCGCTGCTTAAAACGCACGCTGGACATTCCATATTTTTTTTTCGGATGAAAAATTGTTTGTGAAGTGTCTCTGAATCGTGTATAAGGAGCAAGGGTGGAATTAGTTCAATGTGTATTTGTTTACGCTGTGTAAGGTTCACTAGCAGATGTGCAATCGTTGCGAAGATGGAGTCGGAAGAACAGCAGCGAAATTTTGCGCACGTAACTCGAAAATCCGGATTTTTCTCATCGTGCCATCAGCAGGAAGCTGGGAATGGTACATTCTACGGTGTCTCGTGTTTTGAATCGGTACCACGAACGTTTGACCATCGATCGGAAAGAAAAAAGTGGCAAAAATGGATCTCCGTATAGTGTTAAGGTTCACAAGCGGGTAGTTCAAGCTTTCAAGAGGAATCCCAACAGTTCAGGCTTTCAACAGAAACCACATTGCCTCGTTATGGATGATGAGACGTATGTACACCGTGTCCAATATATTCCCCTACAAAATCAAACTCTATTTATTTCAAATCGATAATCCAGAGTTTATTGATAACTTTTTCCCATTATATTGCAATATAATACTGATCAACTACAGCATATGTTTTGGAATAACACCGCCTTTAACCTTCTTGACCAGCTCCAGACGTTTTTCGAAACCGTCACAGGCGGCACGCACGACGTCCATCGGCATTTCGTCCCAAATTCGTTTGATTACTGTTTTGAATTGATTCATATTAGACGCCCTGTGGTCATTTACCTTCGCCAGCATGTATGACCCTACGAAATAATCCAAGGGATTCAGATCTGGTGAACTGGGAGGCCATTCATTCTTGTCCAAAAAGTCGGTCAAATTTTTCTCGGCACCAGCCCTGAACGAGATTTGCAGTATGCAATGGCGTTCCGTCCTGCTGAAACACACAGTGATCATCTCCAAACACCTCTTGTACATATGGTTTGACAACTTTCTCCAATACTTCCGTTTTATAATTAACGCCTTTTTCGATGAAAACCAGTGGTAATTTGCCTCGTTTGCAAATTCCTCCCCAAACCATCACTGACGCAGCACTTTGGAACCGTGGAATATTCCTATCACTCTCTGGAACAGTTCTCAAAGAGAGAGCCCACAATCTGTCGTTCTGGACATTGTGGGATTGTTGCAAGACGAATAACATTTCGTCGGTGAAGATAATTTCTTCCCCACCGTGCCGCGACAAAAGCAGACTTGATCTTTCGAGTCGTTTCTGCTTGGAAGGTTCCGAAACTCCGTGAACCTTACGGTTCTTGAAAGCTTGGAATCCGAGGTCATTTTGCAGTGTATTGTGCATTGACGATCTCGAAACATTCAGATCTGCGGCCATTTTACGCGCTGTGATTTTCGTCTAATCCGTCCCCTGACCACTTTAATAACTGCACCATACGAGTACGACTGGATCTCTTCCGGTCATCCAACGAGCAGGTGTCACGGTACCTTCGGATGGTTTGGTACACAAAATCCCGCTTTACTCCGAGGTTTTTCAAATTTCTGAAAATAGCGCCTCAAACTTTTTTATCACCACAGCACGAAACTCCTTCATCGCTGGTAAAAGATAAACACCGAATGAAAACAATCGGACATAACCTAAAAGCGTTTATATACACCTAGTGCAAAACTACACCAACACATACGTGAAGCATGTTGAGTAGTTGCACGACACCAATGCAAGGAAAAGGTGTATGAGAATATATTGGACACGGTGTAAAAGCAGACTTCCGGCAGCTTCCGGGGCTCCAGTTTTTCACTGCTCATCATAAATTGGGACATCGAATTTATGATGAGCAGTGAAAAACTGGAGCCCCGGAAGGACGTTAGAAACCAGAAGATGTCAAAGTTTGCCAAAAAATATATGATTTGGCAAGCAATTTGCTCGTGTGGAAGGCGGAGCACCCCATTCGTGACAATTGGAACGGTCAATGGGCATGTGTAGCTAAAGGAATGCCTCCAAAAGCGTCAACTTCCTCTTCTGAGGTCACACGATGGTCCTACGATTTTCTGGCCGGATTTAGCCTCGTGCCATTACTCGAAAGAGGTTTTGGAGTGGTACAAGGCTAAGGAGGTCGATTTCGTACCGAAGCATCTGCCACGCAAAAAAAAGTTGGTCCAAATGTTGTACAGGACCTTATGAGTAGGTTAAAGAAAAAGGTTCGTGCATTTGGATATGGAATTGAAATTCAAAAAAACAAACATGGGAAAATATTCATAACATGTTTTATTTCACTCTCTGAAAGTTTGAAGATGATTGGTTGAACGGGCGAATTTTGCCGAATATTTGTGTGTGTCGCAATTTGATTCCGTACACCCTTTATTACAGTTTGATTTAGTATTTTTAAATATTGTGTCCGTATCGAAGAGATTTTAATTGAGCACATGCTACGATATAATAATCCGATATAAGGGTCCGCCCTTAGCTCAGTCGGTGAAGGCCCTTGCCCTACGAAGCAACACCATGCTGCAGGTGGCTGGGTTCGATTCCCGATCTGGTTTAGGAATTTTTCGTAAAAGGAAAATTTCTCGACTCCCTGGACATAGCGTATGATTGTACTTGCCACACAATTATACTAATGCAAAAATGGTACTTGGCATCGAAAGCTCTTAATTAATAACTGTGGAAGTGCATTTAGAACACTAAGTTGAGAGCAAGCAATAAGCTAATTGTGAAAGCAATAAGCTTGAAATGCTAAAAGAAGAAGAAAACGATACAATCCGGGTGAGATGAGACGAATCATATCCAATTTTCAGACCAGTCATTTGATAAGCGTGTGAGAAAGCAGGACAGCATGCTAATCAGAGCGAGAAGTTGCAGTTGTTTTATCCTATTCAAAGATGTTATCCGTTTCTTTGAATCACCGCCCGAGGTTTCTACTCCGTTGCTGCCAGATCAGCTGTTATTACTCAGTGAATCAACATATGATGCTTGAGACTAGCATGCATCCTCAATGTGTAAAAACTGGTGACCCCAAACTAAGGCAATAACCGGCGCCTGCCTCACCCGAATGCAAGTAAAATAAGGAAAAGGTAGGAATGTTGGATAGCAAAATTGGGTGGCAGCAGGGTTCTTTTTAAATATTAAACGATAAGCTGAATTCACGCGGCGTTTAGTAAAATATTTAAATATAAGTATCGGTTTCTGATTTCAACCAATTTAAACCAACACTAAGGATGCTATTGGAGCCACTCACAAATACAGACACTGTATATAGACCGGACAACGCAAAATCATACAATCTGCCAACCCTAAAAAATGTCATAAATTTGAGCAATTGATCTGGCACCACTTGTATTTGTACAAACTTGAAGTAAGTAAGATTCAGTTTCGATATTGGTAGTTTGTTTTGATTCCGTTTGAAGATATTTATTAAAAAGCATAGTGAAAAGTGCCGTGTAAAAAATGAATTGTTTGGAGCGAAATGTGGCAATAACTCGCGATGTGAAGTGAATTCTGTGGGTTTCTTCCGGTTTTCAAAGAACGATAATATAAGGCAGAAATGGCTTGCATTCTGCGGCCTTTCGGCAGATTTTCAGATTCTAGGAAGCCATAGGCTCTGCAGTGTAAATACAAAATACTATAATTTGTTTTTTCTCCAATACTAATTATAACAAATATATCCAGTTACATTTTCTTGGTAGTGATCTCTACTTCGATATGAACGGAAAGACTCGAAAAATCCAGGATGCTGTTCCGTTTTATGACAATGTCACGCAGTTGAGTACCAGGAAGAGAAAGAGAAGTAGCTTCGAAGATTTGATCAAATTTTTCATGCGCTATGGCTAGAACACGTCGCATTTGTAAGTCGGGTCCCGATGCAGTTCATCGTAGATTGCGTTCAAGTGTCATCCGATGCTGAGGGCCAGCAGGCTGCAAGAGGTTTTCCGGTATAAACTTCAAGTCTTTCCGCTGGCCATTTTCTGGTACTCGTAATAACCTCAAATAATGTAGTCATAGCCTCAACAACAGCTAAAATAGTTTGTACTACAATTTCGGGACTTAATGTATCATTTGTAAAAACGATAATTGATAGTGCTGTGAAATACACGTTGAAATGGTGGTCCTATGCTAGGCACTGTGTAGAGAAAGAATTTTGTTCATTTTTAGTAATCCAAACGGCAACAAATAATACACCGAAAATACTTACATTTACTGAATATGGAAGTAGAAATTCCCTTTTTTCTGGATCAACAGTAGAAAAGGGCCTATCAACATTTGTAAACAAACACTTCTGAGCCTATTTCCTCGCAAAGCGTAGGCCACCCACGCAAACCAATACCATCATCAAAAGGGCTCAGAAGTGTTTGTTTACAAATGTTGATAGGCCCTTTTCTATTGTTGATCCAGATTTTTTCAAAATTGGCTTTTGTCAAAACAATACTTGTCCCTTTAAAGTGAATCAAAAGTTGACAGTCCGTTTGGCTGCATTTTTTGACAGGTCGTTTGGCTGCATACGACAATTGTTGTCCGGTCTATATACAGTGTCTATACTCATAAAATGAGCTAGTGGTTTACTTGCTCCAGGATATGGTGAGCATGGCAAACCAATATTATTGATCACAAATAATTGTGATCCCCATCATCGGTCCACCACACCCGACGAACCACCCGATCACTCGCATCGCCGAATTAAAGATAACCGAAACAATACGAAACGCGCCATGTCCGATAACAAAATAGTGCGTAATAAAGCATCGACTCAACCTTCCACAGCCAATGCTCGAAGCAAACTCTTTTTTTATAAACTTTCAATTTTTACAACTGTGTCCATCAAGTAGAAGCTTCTTAAGATTAATCTATGCGAATCCATTTAAAATTGCGATTGAGGGATTTGGTAAAACTAGGAGTGTTTTTTTCTGTTAAACTTATTTTGAACCTTTCCTTTTCCGATAGCCGTATAAAACTCTTGACCTGGGAGCTGCTTGAAATCAGCCTTGACGTATGTTTCATCGTTCATTACGACGCAATCAAACTTGGTCAAGAAACTCGTGTACAACTTACGCGCTCATCCTTTGGCTGTTGTGTTTTTTCTATCATCTAGATTTGGTGTCACTGTAACCTTTTATTTTGAAAGTGCGGCCCGTTTCTTTGCTCTTTGCACTGTTGTGTGGGACTTTCCCAATTTTTTTTTCCGATAGCTCTGATGGAAATGTTGAGATTGCGTTTGAAAATGCAGGCCACTTTTCTTCCGGTCGCTGCAGCTTCCTGGTTTCAGTTTTCTCCTGATCCCGGCTTTCTGGTAGTCGTCAGACTTTCTCCGAACACTTTTATAACATATTCGTAACGGTTGATTTGGCAACATTAGGTGATTTTGCCAAGTCGGCGTTGGAATAATTTGAATTTTGCGCGTCCAAATTTTCGATACTCTGCTCTTCTTGCTTCGACGCCATTTTGACAACTGAATAGAAAATGGCAAAAACAAAATAGAGTAACGTGCTACCGCTGCTTTTTTGCTTGTTTTCTTGTAGATACATAGTTCAGGTAAATGCTTTGATTTATCAATTTGGTTACTTTTTCATAGTGGCTGAGTGGCCCATTTTTCGATTCAGTGATCATGTATTGAGTAGCTTCTTCGAAGTAGAATTGCATTTTTAGAAGCGTGAGAAGGACATCGATTGTTTCCTGTTGGGCGTTTTAATAAATATAAGGCCTATTCAATTGGGCTCACAGGTGAGCCTCTCTCCATTTTTCGACACAAGTGTGTTTTGTGGTGCTGTGCTTCGTCCTTTTTCACAGTTTTCGTCGACCACTGCATCGCAATGACGAAGAAGCTGAAACCAAAGCTAAACGTGCGAAATAACATCGTCAATTGCCTGCTACGTACAGAACGGTTCCAGAAGAGTTACGACCCGGCAAATCACGCTCTGCAAGTATCAGCGCGAATCGAAAAGCTTGACGAAAAATGGGAGGAATTCGAGGATGTCCAGGCAGAGATAGAAGAAATGGAAGAACACGAGGAGAAGTCGGAGCATCACAAGAAGACAAGGGCCGAGTTCGAGAAGTTGTACTTCCAGGTAAGGGCAGGGTTGAAAGCAAATTTGCCATCTTCCACTGAGTCTCCCTTCCCTACTTCTCCTAATACACGTACGGGAGCATCTGCAAGCATTCAGTTGCCAAAGATAAGTTTGCCTGAATTCAATGGGGAGTTCGACAAATGGTTACCTTTTTTTGATACCTTTAAATCGCTGATCCATAGCAATCCGGATCTGAGAGCGATTCAACGTTTTCACTATTTGCGAGCGTCTTTGAAAGGTGAAGCGTTAAAAGTAATCGATTCATTCTCAATGAGTGAAGCGAGCTACGAGGTTGCCTGGTCAGCATTGGTAAAGCGGTATTCAAATGTGTACTTGCAGAAAAAGCGACATGTAAACGCTCTGCTACAGTACCCAAGGTTAAAAAAGATGACTGCAAGTGGGATCCATGGTATCATCGATTGTTTCGATCGACATTTGAAAATTTTGGACCAATTGGGAGAAGTGACCTCGGGCTGGGGGGCGATGCTGACGCAACTGTTAGTGTCGAAGCTGGACGACGTCTCGCAGAAGAATTGGGAAGAATTCGTTGTGAAGAAAGAAGATCCTGCGTTCCTTGGAATTTCTGGAAGGCCAGACTCGGATTCTCGATGCGATTGCGGTTGACCAGCACTCCGAAGGTCACCGTGCACCAGTTAGCGGTCCATCCATTCCGTTCAAGAAGTCCGTACCCAGTTAGCTGTTCATGCTGCGTCTGAAGGTTCAACACCGACTTGTGTGTCTTGTACTGGCTCTCATTACATCACGAACTGCCCTGCATTCACGAAGCTAACACTGGATAAACGGTTCCAGGTTGTGAACTCGAGGAAGCTGTGCAGTAATTGTCTCCGTCGTGCTCACTTCATTCGGGATTGTAGCTCCAAATTCCGCTGTCGCACATGTAATAAGAAACATCACTCTCTTCTCCATCCTGGTATGTCTGTATCTGGGTCTGGTTCGACGGCTGACATTCAGGCTGACAATCCGTTGGAGCTGGTGTGCCTGCTACTTCGTCAGCTATAACGGAAGCTCAACTACATTCCCTACAGAGTTCAGTGGCTACAATCTATGCCGCCAACGTCGCAGTGGAATCAAGAGAAGTGCACGTATTCTTATCAACGGTTCTCGTAACAGTGAAGGATTGCAACGGACGGTTGCATACGGCTAGAGCGCTTCTGGACAGCGGTTCGCAGGCAAACCTCATCTCGGAGGCTGTGGCTGTGTCAGGTATTGAAGCTACCCAGGAGGGAAGCTAACGTACCCGTCTCCGGTGTCGGCAGCTCGCGAATACAGATAAACAGTTTTGTTTCTGCTACAATCGGGTCACAGCATACGACCTATTCGGTACCGATGAGCTTCCTGGTTATCAAGAAAGTGACAGAAGATCAACCGTCCACGACGATTCCGGTTGATAACTGGAACCTTCCTTCAGACATGGTCCTTGCGGATTTGGGCTTCTACAAGCGCGCTCCGATAGACGTTCTACTGGGATTGGAGTACTTCTACGAGTTCTTGTTACTGAATGGTGGCCGGGTGCAGATTCAACGCGTCGGCGAAGGACTTCCACTATTTGTGAACACCGTCTTTGGGTGGATTGCGGCAGGCAAGGCGGATTTGGGAACCCTCAACCCTATCCCTTGCTGCCCTGCGATGGTGAACGCAACAACTTTGGAAGATAAGATTGAACGTTGCTGGACGATCGAAGAAGTACAGGATGTACCAAAGCTGACGCAGGAAGAACACGATTGCTAGGAGCATTTTCAAACCACTTTCTCTCGTGATTCGACGGGCCGCTACGTCGTGCGGCTGCCGAAACAAATGGGATTCAAGCAGATGGTCGGTGAATCGAAGGATGTGGCAGTACGAAGGCTTGTTCAGCTCGAACGGCGACTGGGCAAGGACCATGAATTACGTAAGCGTTACAACGAAGCCTTGCAAACGTTTTTGGACCAAAATCACATGAGGATGGTTCCGCAGGAGGAGTTGAATTGCGATAAACGGCTCGCTTTCTACTTGCCTCACCATCCAGTCTTTAAAAAACGAGTGCGACCACGAAAATCCGGCCAGTATTCGACGGTTCGGCGAAGACGTCATCTAACCACTCCCTGAACGATGCGCTGATGACGGGTCCGGTTATCCAAGACTCGTTATTCGATCTGATTCTTCGCTTTCGGAAATATCTGGTTGCACTGATTGGGGACATCGAGAAGATGTATCTGCAGGTGTTGGTACACCCGGACGACACTGCTCTGTTGCGGATTCTATGGAGATTCTCGCCATCGGATCCAATTGCAACGTACGAGATGACGAGGGTCACTTTTGGATTAGCCCCATCTTTGTACCTTGCAACAAGATGCTTGCAGCAGCTGGCGCATGACGAAGGGAATCAGTATCCACGAGCTAAACTGGCCCTCGTACATGAGTTCTACATGGACGACTTCATCGGAGGGGCTGACTCTGAAGAAGAAGCTCTCTTGCTACGGCAAGAACTGGAACAGTTGATGTCCAAAGGTGGATTCAAACTGCGAAAATGGGTGTCTAACAAGGAAAAGGATCTGGCAGGGTTGACTGCTGATGAACTGGGAACATCGTCTGCTGTGAACTTCGATCAGGAGCAGGTGACCACGCTAGGAGTCAGTTGGCATCTAGGGCCAGATCTGCTGAACATCGACGTGTCGCGGCTCACTGTAAACGGGCAGTGGACTCGGCGCAAGGTGTATTCCATTATTGCTCAGTTGTGGGATCCAACCGGTATTACGGCTCCAGTCATCGCTTGGGTGAAGATAAGGATGCAGCAATTATGGATAGCTACTCAAGGATGGGATGATCCACTATCGGAGGATTTAGCGAATCGATGGACGGACTTCTATCAACAGCTTCCGGCGCTTTCCAACGTTAAGGTACAACGGCACGCGTTCACCGAGCATCCGATGCTGATTCAGTTCCACATTTTTTCGGATGCATCTGAAGTGGCCTACGGGGCGTGCATCTACGCTCGTTCAATTAGTCATTTTGGTCGCATCAAGGTGGAGTTGTTGGCAGCCAAATCTCGACGCGCTAGCCTGAAAAAGATCACGCTCGCAAGGTTGGAACTATGTGGAGCTCTAGTTGCTGCAAAATTCTATCGTGCAACAGTTAACGCGCTGAAGATGGAGGACGTCGAAGCCTGGTTCTGGCCAGATTCTACTGTTGTACTCTCGTGGCTGAAACTACCCCCATAGGTTTGGCCTACATTTGTCGCTAACCGAGTCTCACACATTCAGGAGCACACGAAGGGACATCGATGGAATCACGTAAAAGGGACGGAGAATCCAGCTGATCTTGTGTCGCGAGGAGTTATGCCAAAGGGCCTTGTTGACCTTCCGCATTGGTTTCATGGCCCATACTGGTTATCGCTGCCGGATCAACATTGGAACACCAAACAACATTTGGACTACGAGAAGCCCTCGGAGGAAGTGCTGGGGATGAAGAAAACCGTTCTGGTGGTAACGGACCACCCTCAACCTCACCCAATATTGGAACACTACTCAAATTACTGGAAGATGTTGCGGATTACTGCATACTGCGTGAGATTCAACCGGAATTGTCAACGTCGCAAGCGTCCCCCATCCCCGACCCTCAGCGTTAAGGATCTGCAGGAAGCTAAATTCGCATTGGTGCGCTAAGTTCAACGGGAGTCATTTGCCGTGGAGATCAAGGCACTCGCGAATCATCATGTCGTTCCTGCGCATTCGTCGTTGAAGCTACTCAACCCTTTCCTGGATCACCAGGGCATACTTCGAGTTGGTGGCCGGCTCAATCTCGCTGGTGAATCGTATGCAGTTCGGCACCCCATGATCATCCCTGGCAATCATTCCTTCTCGAGACAAGTAGCAGTTGCATACCACGAGATTGCACTCCACTCTGGTCCTCGTATGACGCTCGCTCAAATCAGGCAAGAATTCTGGCCCCTAAACGGTAGGGCACTGGTAACCTATACTTTCCGGAACTGCATTTGCTGTTTCCGAAGCAACCCTGTCCCTGTAGTCCAACCCCTGGCCAACTCCCAAAGCCTTGTACAACTCCCACTCGTGCATTTGCTGTCACTGGTGTAGACTATTGTGGCCCAGTCTACCTCAAGCCCGTACATCGTCGAGCAGCATCCCAGAAAGCCTACATCGCCGTGTTCGTGTGCTTCAGCACCAAAGCGGTCCACCTCGAGCTGGTAGGGGACCTTACGACTGCTGCTTTCCTGGCTGCCTTGCGACGTTTTGTATCCCGTAGAGGTCTACCTGCCGAGATCCACTCGGATAACGGCCTCAATTTCCAGGGTGCCAGCAACCATCTTCGAGAGATGGAACGAAGGAGAAATAATTTACTTTGCTAGTTTTAAGATCGATTTGTGCACATATATTGAATATTTTGAATTCGTAAATTCATTAATAGAATTTAGGTGGCCGGCATGTTAGGTAAACTAGAACGCTTTATCCGAGCGCCCCCCGTGCAGCATAAATTTTCTCATTTTTTTGTCCCATGCACGGGGGAGCCATAACAATACCGATAGTGTGATATTTCTCGCATTGTTGAATTATCAGCCTATTGCTGTTTTGTGCTTTTAGATATAGTTTCAGTTCCAATAAATGTGTCGAGTCAGTCGGTCGCTCTTTCTTATGGAAAAATAAAATCTAGTTTATTCTAAATCGATAGTTTCGCTTAATCGCGAGTGTCGTGGGCAAAAGGGTTTTACCAAAACCAAAATCCGAAGAAATACGCAAGTGTCCAAGATAGTGTAAAGAGACGGGTCCGAACAAATTCAAAACAACGTTTAAGTTGTAACAGGGACGCGATAATTACTACCAGAAGCATCTAGTCATGATGACTTTTCATCGACGGATATTTCCAAACATTATACAAAAGCTTGTATTTTTTCTCAAAATTTATCGAAGATTATGCAGATTCTCCCAAAGACGGAGTTTTATTTGATGAAACTGACAAACTTGATGGAGAATTTTAAAGTGACTCTCTCGTGGAATGAGTTTCCTGCGATTAAACTGACGAGTTTGGTGATAAAATATGTTCCTTAAATGTTCGTTCAGCAGAAATGGTAACGGCTTTCGTTTATTAAGTCAATTAAGGCAGTGTTACCCATTGTATGCCCCTGGATTTCAGAACAACTTATGTCGCGTAACTGAATATTAGTTTTTATTCCTTTGTTGGAAGACCACAAATTCAAACGGATTACAGCATTATGGATGAGCTTGGTAATATTCACTTTTCCATTATTTTTGGTGATATAATGCTCACTTTTTAATATATCACTGCACTCATTCTCATCATGGAGCCACTGGAAGTAGTCCTGAACCCTAAAACCCAACAAGTCACGCCGCTCAAAGTAAAAGTATTAAATAATGTGAGCATTGTGCACTTCATTCGGTGAGATCATTTTATATATCTTCGATTACTGCATACCTGAAAAAAGTAAATAATCCAAAACAAATTCCTTACTTTCTTCTACACAGTCAGATTTTTACATTTTTTTTTTTAAATTACAGTCAACAAATCTAGGTGCACGCGCTTTGTTCGGGCCGCATTTCCTTCATCCAATTGCCACTTAGCGTGCCAATGGCAATACCCGAGGGTAATCATATTCACTTTATTCCGTCCCATAAACCTCTTAATTCTGAGCGCTAAGCACTCCAACGGCCACGAAAACCACCTTCCTCGGGGAAGGAAAGCTTCCGAAACGACGAGATAAGATTGGCGTCCATCAGCGCCAGATCCGACCGGGCAGTGGCATCAATAAATCACCTACAAACCCACCCACTCAAGACACATCAACCGACGGCGCACAAGAGACTCCTCCAGCGGTGCCGGCTGTTTCATCTGCGCCAGTTGAGTTCATCAGCCATCATCTCGGATCACCCTCCCCAGAGCAATAGAGATGTAGACCACGGACGCGGTATCAATCGTGAACGATCTGGCTGCTTCTTCTCTACAGCAAACAGCTCAATTTACCTTTCTTTTCCACTCGGTGACAGTGACAATATTAAAAGTGACTTTGATTGATGGTATTTCGGATGGCGGCGTTCGGTTCGCTGGTAAGGTTCTCGTCGCATTCAAAGTCGAAACGTTCATTCATGCAAAACAAAGCCAAGTGACTTCGATTCGACGGTAAGTGATGAACCCGAGATCTGAGCGGGTCTGCGTTTATGACTGTTTTACATTTTGTCCCGAGCTGCGTCCGTTGTGAGCGATAAAACGACGCACGAGAGACAGAACAACTCGAGAATCCAATTAGTTTTTTCATAAATTCTTTTAATTGAAACTCGTTTGCGGGATGAAAGTGGAGCCGTTGTTCGTTTGTTGGCGGGCGCACGATAAGGTCGTTTAATTTTGCGATGAAGAAAAATTAAGAAATTGAATTTCACTCTTCCCGACGATCCGACGACCGGATGAAACGAAACCCATATGCAAGAATTTTATTCCACCTCGCGCAAAGTTGTTTTTCTCATTGAGTGAGGGGCCAGACAAGCCCGATATCACACGCAGGAAACCGTGTGGACAGCAGGAAACGTGTGGGGTGTGGTAATTAAGGCAAGAGATCGTCATAATCATAAAACTGGGGGGAGAGAGAGAGAGAGTGATGGCGCTGGCTGCCGTACAACTGCTGCTGTTGCTGTTACATTCTGGAGCAGAAAAATTCTTTTCGACGCCGCGTGTCGTAAAATTTTCAAATTACCTCTCCGCGGGCCGCGTTTGGAGCTAAAACAGATAACAAGAAATAAGTGTCTTAATTGCACGTCTCCTTTTTTTTTCTAAATGAATAAACTCCAGGAGAATTCAGCCGGGAGTTGAGAAATTGAGATCAGATGGTGACGGAGGACACTTCACGAGGTTAATAAGCTTCATTCCGAGGTAATATAGATTCGAGTGGGTTGTAAAAAGAGATCGGAATTCGGTTGTTTTTGATCTGCGTTAACCCAACTGCTGCTGGTTGACTCTACAGTGAAATATTGATCGTGGCGAATGACTTATCTTATGTTTCATACAGACTCCACTCGCAATAAATAATGAACTTCCGCCAGTTCGGAAAACAAAACAAGCAAAGCTCAGATTCGGCTTATCGGCAGACTTATATTTCACCCATTCAGCATTAATCCCCGAAGTCAGTCGTTATCGCAAAGCCCAATGATTAACAAATGACTGCAACGCGGTCAACCGAACATGGGTGCAAATTTCTCACCAGCCAGCTTATAGGAGATGGCTGAAAATTGTCATTTGCTCACCTGAAAGCCGAACAGTACCACCATTCACATATTAATTACCGCTCATTAAAACTAATCTACTTAATTAATTTACGACGCATTTTGTACGTGTTTGCTATCGCTTTTCGCTGGCAGACTGTTGCAGCTCTGAAGCAAACCAAGGCGTGCAAATCGCTACCCATTAATAGCTGCTTTCCTCCCGCACGGACACAATATCTGGCGTCCCAATAGACGGTAAAGTTTCGCCGTTTCGCGCCCTGCCATGGGTTCGAAGTTTCCCGAGATCAGTATCTCCCCGGTGCACTGGAAGCCTCGACGGACCCATTTGTTTCAACCACAGCTCCTTGAACGGGAACCTGATTCTTCGGGAGTAGTCACGCCAACACATTCCGTATGAACTGAGGATCTGAAAAATTGATTCCCGTACAGGAAATTAATGATTCTGCCGCTTCTGAGCTTGAATGCTGCGTCCGAAAACCAGGCGACGAACCAGGCGGCGTAATATGGAAATGAGTTTGCTTTAATTATTGCAGCGGGAATGTTCTGCCGGTCCGCCTGCTGGTGGCTTGATGGAAGGTGGGATGGTTCGTTATTAATGATTTTGAATTAACGCCCTTTGCTGAAGATTGTTGCCCGTTCTGGGTCGATGGGAAGATGGCAAGGGAGAATGATGCAACATTGATTTGGAATTTCAGTTACAAGAAGTACCGGATACTAACCTTAACTGGTGATTCGGGCTCAGGGAAATGTTTGGTTTGGGCAATTGTCTTCGTAGAATTTTGCTATCTCAAGTTTATTCGCTCAATCGCAATAAATAAAATCTTGACTTTCGGGATGTTGCGAAAAAACTAGGGACTTCGTCGAGTAACGTCATGCGTGCCAAAGAAAGACTTGGGCCAAAGACATACCGGAAGCAGCAAAACAAAGGAACCCAAAACAGGCCGCGTCCGTGAAACCACGGGCCCGCAAACTCTACGATTCGTTATTATGTAGAAATTCTGGATGTACAATAATGGACGATGAAACGTATGTGAAACTAGATTACAAAACGCTTCCCGGACCACAATTCTATACTGTAAGCGAAGACAAAGACATCCCCGAAACGGAGAAGGCAATTATTACCGAAAAATTCGGTAAGAAGGTTATGGTTTGGCAGGAAATATGCGAGTGTGGTAAAACATCTGGTCCGTACATCACAACGGAGACGATGAACACTCAGAAATACGTTAAGGAATGTCTCCAGAAGGATTATTCCGATGATCAGGCAGCAGAAGGTCAAGTAGTGTTTTGGCCTGATTTGGCGTCATGTCATTACGCAAAGGACACTTTAGAATGGTACAAAAGTCAAAATGCATGTGTTCGTTCCGATAGAAATAAATCTGCCGAACTGCCCGGAGGCACGGCCAATCGAGACTCTTTGGGCTTTAACCAAAGCAAAGCTTCGAAAATTCATACAACCAGCGGACGACATCCAAAAATTTAAAAAAGATTGTCCAAAAGTGGTCAAAATGGTGGGAAGTACCACTGGGCAGAAGCTTATAAGTCATGTTCGTGGAAAAGTTAGGAGTCTTGGCTATGATTAAATATTTTGATTAAACGAGAGAAAAATATCATATAAAACACAAATACAGATACTGATTTGCCACATAAAGTTGTTAAAACTAAGAAAAACATGACTTTCTTTATCGGTATTTTTAAAGATTGCCTATACTGTCTCCAACAGAATCTGCTCCCTCCTTCTGCTCTCCATGCGTAGTGATGATTTTCAAACCAGCGGGCGAAGTGAAATAAAAGTGCCAATCCCAAATCCAAATTCGTCTGAATCCGGTCCTGTCGTCTTCCGGCCGATCACGTTGACGAACTGCCTAGGGAAGGTGTTTGAGCGTATGTACAATAGAAGGTTAACAACTGAGCTAGAATCAGTAAATTTTCAAGGACATCTATCACGTCGGGATCAAGATTTCAACCACAAAATCAAGATGAAGATGGCAGCCCCAACGCCCGCCAAGAATTCTGTAAAAACGTTTGTATTAGAGGTTCCATTTCTCGACCAATTTGCTTGTCCCGGGATTCGGGATAACATTTGTTGCTTGTCCCGGGAAATCCCGGGATCCCGGGAAATTTTTCAATGTGCTTAAAAACGCAATTTTGTGATTAGGAATATGTTTTATTAATCAATAAAAAAAAATCAATGGTTCAAATCACTGGTCTTATCAATTTGAATTCGTTCTCTGAAAATACGACTTCAAGAAGCAAATGTTATTAATGCTTTCATCGGACAGTGAGGTTTGCTTTTTAGAACCGATATTTCCGGAGTTCGAAAAGATGCGCTCGCTATCGGTTGACGTCGGTTTGATTAATTTTAAGCCGCCGAAAATGATTTCAAGATTCGGCCATGTAGCTCAAAAAGTGACAGCTCTTTCGCTATTACTTTTGAAAAATCAATCATTGCCGAATCAGTCTGGGGCGGGTTGGCATATTCCTTTATAGCCGATTCCAGTTCTCCACGCATGCTCGATGGTGTCGATCCTGAATCGTCATGCAATCGTCAGGACAATCCAACATTCAACTCGTTAACATCATCATCGGTCTGTCTTTGGCAGTCTTGCAACAATCGAACTCCCAGTTCCTTGATGAACTTAATCATTTGCGTTTTCGATGAGCTTTCCAGATCTGTTGGCACTTGCGTTGACAACGGAAGACCTTGAAGGAACTTCAGCGCTGTTATTATTTCCTTTTGGCGCCGTTCGTTGATTCTTTTCGTGATTGCATCGAAGAGGTCGTTTTCAACTTTGGAGTTACTTTTCTTAAGCTTCGAATACAAGAAACTCAAGCTGCCTTCCGCAGACAGCAATGTAGCATCTCGTCTTCCCAATGCTTCCGAAGCGAGTCTGATTGGCTGAAGAGCTTCCTGAAGGTTTTTTGCAACCTCGAAATCACTGTCCAACATAAGACCTGAAAGGCCTATTTCGGAAAGTGTCTCTTTGATGCAATCAAAACCGCAAATGAAGTGCTCCAGCATCGTTTCAGTCGAGTTCCAATGATTTTTGACGTCCACACACAGTTGAAGTGGTTTATGTAACATTTTTTCTTGAAGCAGTGCATTCTTAACAAGCGATTTTCGAAAAAAAATTCACGACTCTTCGAATACGTTTCAGAGACTCTCCAAATCGCGTGCTGTACAAGTCTATAATTGAAATAAATTAGCTGTTTTCTTTAATATGAACATGAACATTCCAATATATTTACCCGAAGAACCAACTTCATCATCGTAGTTATCACTATCCGAATCGTCGCTATCTGAATCCTCATTTTCAATTGGTACCAGTGGCTGATCCTTGTACAGGACATCGCAAACCCCCAAGTGAATCGCATGGTTGTAACACTGCTGATGAAGGTAATCCGACAATCTTCCAAACTTCGTCATCACTCGAGCTCCGTCAGTCGTTGATGCCACAATGTTTCCATCCTTAATACCGAATTTCCGGATCATATCCTTGACCATTTCCAAAACCTTATCAGCAGGTAGTAATCCACGAATTTTGCCGAGACCCAGGTTCAAGAATGATCAGTCAGCGAAATGGGCATTCACGTTTAAGTAACGCTTTTTGCCTAGACTTGTCCGGAGTAAGACCGCGCATTTAGATAGGTAACACAAAACTGAGCACTTTTTTGATGCTATGTCATTCAGAAATGTGCAAACAAAAGGACGCAGCCAAAACATGTTGAAATATTTCATTATATTCAAAGTGACCGTTAAAATAAGGTGTGCTTATACTTTCTGGAACAGTCTATGTCATCCTCGTGAAATCTTTATTTTTTTTGTATCATTTAATCTCACACAGATAAAAAGAAACATTGGATTTTCTGCGTTATCTAATGCACATAAAGGGAATGCTAGATTTGTCAGAAAATAATGGGATATTTCATGTAAAATTAAGCCAGATAACGCCTGAATCTAGCCTGTTGTATTGAAGTTTGCGAACATTGTTGTATGACGCATGAAAGATTGCAAACAATTTCGTTGATTACGCCTACTTTGGCTTAGAACGAGGGGAAATTTTACACGCTTGTTAAAATTAATTATTTTTTTCTATGCATTGAAAATTTCCACGTCAAACTTGTACAACATCCTACTCATATTTTCGTATTTTAAACGTTAGTTATTTCCGTTTGAAGAACCGAATTTGATAATTGTTATTAACAGTCAGCTATTGTATCTTCCAAAGACTTCATCAAAACTATACCTGCACCCAAAAGTTGAAAAGGTGGCAAAGCATGCACCACCCAAAAATGCCATTTTTGCAACATGAAAAAACCGCATGATGCGTAAAAAACAATTTTGCCCATGTTGATCCACATAGCGTGTTATGATATTAACGAAGCCATGCAAGTGTGTGCGAGCGACAAGTTGTACTCAGATAGGTTAAGGTCTGTATCCACATTAATCGGGACACCTTCAAATCATTGTAACTTTTGAAATATTGCACGTAGGAATGAAAAATTTCACTGTGGTATAGCTGAGAGTCTATGATGAAAAAGACTATGATTGATGTTTACATTTCAAAGAAGAACAAGTGTGCGAGCGAATTTTGTACGGGCGTACGGCAAATCCTGACTTGTCAATACGGGACCTTGCAAAAACTTTGGATTTGCCTAAATCCACTGTTCACGATGTGCTCAAATCATTTTCGGAACGTTTGACGGTGGAGAGGAAACCGAGAAGTGACAAAAACATTGGACGCGCTGATCCTGTCATGGACCGAAAGGTGAAAAGGATATTAACGAAAAACCCAAATCTCTCCATTCGAACGGTGGCTCGTAAAATAGGGATGTCGCCTGGTTTTGTCCAAAAATCAAAACAACGTTTGGGACTTAAGTCGTATAAAGTAAAAACAGTTCCAAATCGCAACGACAAACAGAACTTGGCAGCAAAATCACGGGCTCGACGTTTGTACTGCGAATATTTGACGAAGTTTTCATGCGTTGTTATGGACGATGAAACTTATGTCCCGGAGGATTTCAAGCAGCTTCCAGGGCTGGTTTTTCATTCTGCTATGGCCAGAAATGCTACAACTGAGCATTTCAGAACGAAGAAGGCATCGAAATTTCCCAAAAAAATACCTTGTCTGGCAAGCAATTTGCACGTGTGGCAAAAAGCAAATCTTTCGTCACTACAGGCACAATCAACAAGGAGATCTTTCAGAAAGAGTGTCTGCAGAAGCGATTGCTACCCTTCATCAAAAGTCACAAAGAAAAACCTTTGTTCTGGCCCGATTTGGCATCATGCCACTATGCTAAAACTGTGATGGAGTGGTACCAAGCAAATCAAGTGAACATTGTACCAAAAACCTCAAACCCGCCAAATTGCCCAGAGCTACGACCAATCGAGAGATATTGGGCTCTGATGAAGCGGAAGCTTTCTGGAAAGAAGCAAGGAATCAAAGACATCAAACACTTCCAGCAAATTTGGACAAAGACGGCTTCTACGATTTCTGAAGAGTCTGTACAAACCCTAATGGACGGAGTTAAGCGCAAAGTTCGAAAATTTTATGCAAATACCGAATAACTATGTTTTGTCTTCACGAATTGTTAAAACTCATCCCATGAATCTGAAATAAACAACTACGACGGAAATATAATGCAAAATTTATGTTTTATTCATGTTTTGAGGTGTCCGGATTATTGCGTATACAGACCTTAAAAACATATTCATGACAATTTACTGCACCTCCTTTTTCCTTTTTTAGCAATGAATGGGACGATGCTTGTGAATTGGCAGTATTCTCTTTTGCAAAATATTCCATTCTTTTTTGACAGTTTTCAGTTTTCAGACAGACTTTTCAAGGAATTCCTGACTAACCACAAGCTCAAAACAGACGAATAACAATTTCCATTTCCACAATCTGGTAACTATGTCACTTCCATCAAAACGGAACAAGCATTTATTACATCCATGAAATAGGAAATTTTTGCTGCGCTGATCGATTCTAATCTAACTACATTCACCTTAATAGAAAATATTTTTATAATATTTTTTAAAATTAGCTTGGAATGGAACTTCCAGTTGAAACGCATAGTTCACTGTACATTGGTACTTCATCTAAAATCAACATGATCATTTCCAACCAAATAGCAAAACGAAATCCAGTTGAACGCAATATGGAACCGATTCTCTAGAGCCAATCGAACTGATGAAATGTTCACGGAAAGTCCAATTTTGACCGCACTCCGTGAATTCCAAGCGTGTAATAGCTCGGTTTCTCCTCGGTCCATATAGAACCACGGACTTCTGGCTCGGAGCTTGTTTGGACACGAGCTAAACCATTTGCCTCGCACATTGCACGCCAAACCGAGAATATTGGTCGTACCGGTCGGTGCGGAGGAAGGAAACATCTCGTGCCCTGTCCGAGATTTCGACCCAAGTTGGATTGGTGAAGAATAATGAAGCGTGCTTCCTCGGCAGGAGGGCTGGCCCGCAGAGCGATATGTGCTCCAAAAATTAAATAGGTTTTAAACGCCGAAAAAATCGATCGTCGTGGTGGCTGATCCAGCACGCGGGTTTCGTGTGTCTTGCTGCGGTGACGGTCCCGGCCGAAATTAGTTTCAATTATTGAGAAATTTGAAATTTTCATGCTTATTTCGTGCGAGGCTAATCATTTTTCGCTGTTTCGAATGCACGGTCCACTGTATGTTGGCCCGATCGGCAGAGATAGCCCGGAGGGACCGAAGCGACTACAGCTCCAATCTGGATCCTTGGCATGGCTGGCGATTCAGAAGCTGCCAGTCTAATCACCTCGTGCTGTGCTGGCCGATTGATTATTGATCCATGCCTACGGCGATGTGAAACAAATACATGGCCAGTATTAGGCGATTCGAGGCAGGCAAATCTGAGCTGCTTTGCTCGCAATGCTAAGTCCAGAATGGCCCCCATTGTGCGGGTTTCGCTGAGTGTGCAATAGGATGGTTCGCAAAATTCAACGTCACATGGTCGCTGGAGCTCGGCAGAACATTGCTGTACCAGCCTTCCACGCAACCTTCCCCATTCTCCACGTCATTTATCAGAAGAATGCGAAAAACGCTCACGGCAGCTACCGAACTTTATCAGTCGCGTCCTTCCCCGCTGACTCGATCGTCGGTGCTTTATAAACACTTTTCTCGCAGTTAATCGTTTTAGCTACCGCTCTTGTTTTCGTCCGCTGCCTTCCTCCACTCTCTGACGTTCCAGGCGACGACGACGATGACGATGATGGCGGCCTGGACGCAGGAGGAAGCTAAAGTTAATTTCCTTCGTCCCAGTCGTCCCGCCGAGCAGACACTTATTCTTCGCTCATCAAACATCCATTATCCAGCGCTATCTCCATCCTTGGATCCATGCGGTTCGGGTCCCTGCGCGTACAATACCTTATTTTATTTTCCATTATTAAAAGCAGCCAGAAGGTGACTTTTTGCCCCGTCCGTTGCTTGTCGTCGTCATAGCCGTCGTGGCCATTCGAAGGGGGAGTGGAAGTGGGCAGGAATAATTTTCATCTCGCACGTATGCGCCTCCATCAATATGAGGCTCACCATCGCGATGCACCAGACAAAACCAGCAGCATCATCATCATCATCATCATCATCATTGTCGAAGAGTGGTCCGAACTTCCAGACGTTGGCTTCGCTCACGGCATGATTGCGCCGCGATGCTGGGACCTGCCACGGGGAGAGGGTGATTGGATTGTCGGGAAGTCAGTAGCCAGCCAGGAGCAGACAGATAAATCACGACATGGGCAAAGTCGGAGAGTTGCTGGTAATTCGCGGGGAATTCGGCAAGTGCTTTCCTTTGTGCTGGATTTTATACTGTTATTTTTTTATTGTTAAATTATTATTTAATTCTTTTAAAATTTTAGAGGGGTCCAATTGGAACGATGGGAGTTCAATTGGAACGTAGATTAGAATCCAATCATGTTCTCTAAATAATAATCGGATTCCGCAAAAAGGTTGGGAATATTTTATTTAAAGTAAAGAGCTAACAATATTCTGTACGCTTACAAAATTACATTTGCAATTATATATGTCTAAAATGTTCAAACTACAAGCTTGTCATATAAATTATTTAAACATCTAACGGTTGACGAAAGGCATTCCTTCGTGAGATTAGAATGCCGAGCTGACGGAACCTAGAACGATCGCTGTGGTGATAGCGAACCCTTTTACTGACGCGTGGTGTTCGGCCATGCCGGAGGAGTTGGAATTCATCGAAGCAAACGAAACCTGGGATCTGGTGAACCTACCGGTAGGACGAAAACCGGTTGGGTCAAAATGGGTGTTCAAAATCAAGCGAGACGCTAAAGGTGAAATTACCCATTACATGGCAAGGTTGGTTGCTCAGGGATTCAGCCAGCATTATGGTGCCGTTTATGGCCAGGTGGTGCCTCCTGTGGTGCGGCAGACAACTTTCCGGACCCTGTTAGCTGTAGCGGTAAGACTGTTTTCCCGTACGGCACTCTTGAAGAGGAGATCTACCTACGACAGTCTCCATGATTCACCGTTAAGGAACACGAAAGGAAAATCTATCACCCCAAGAAGAGCTTGTACGGCCTTAAGCAGGCTGCAAGATCCTGGAACCAGAAGTTGTATACGGAGTTGACTCGACTTGGGTTCAATAGGTGCGAAACCGATCCGTGCTTGTACCGGAGGAAAGAAAACAACCTATGGTGCTGTGTGTTGGTGTACGTATATGACCTGATCATAGCCAGCAAGAACGAGAAAATGCTTGATCGGCTATCCAAAAGACTCCAGAAGACCTACTACATGTCATCAATGGGCGACGTCCATGGATATCTCCCCAGGTAACCAATAAGCAGTTCCAAAGCGTTTTTACGGCAGCCTATCAAGCAATTAAGTCGCCTTAGATGCAACATTATTGCCGCTTTTGGCCCAATATACGGCTGTTTTACTGCAATTCTACACACTTAGAAATTATGAATTTTACACGAGACGTAATTCATGTTTGCAAAAAGTCGGGGAACGTAAAGAACGATTTCGTGTAAAATAACGTCTCCTGAAACTGACACATACGCAATTCGACAAAAGGGGCTATTCATAAGCCACGTTGACTTTTCCGGGGGAGGTTATGTTTGACCAAAGTCTACGCTACATACAAAGTTTCACAAAATTGTATGTAGACACGTCTACGAGGGGGGAGGGGGGGTCTGAGAATTTCAAAAATGAGTCTACGTGGTTTATAAACAGGCCTAAAGATGTGTTTGATTGAAATTATTTTCTCATCTCTTTCAACTCATTCTTATGTGCTAAAGGACGCTTGCATGTGTTGGTCTTGGGGGACAGAAACTAACATGACATTTTGGTAGTGTCTATGATAATGCTTCATTAATGCTATTTTGCATTCGAAATGCTTATTACAGGCTACAAGCATTTAAATAGCATTTGAAATTAAACTTTACAACAGATAGCATTCAAGATGCTCATATAATGCTAATATAATGCTTATAGCATATGAAATACAGATTATGGGTTGATTTACTGCATATGCTAATGCTTATTGGTTACCTGGGTCGTGTTGGAAGTACGACGTGACGGGTACGGCGATTTCTCCATAAACCAGAAGAATTGCCTCAACAAAATTGTTCAAACCAATGGCCTGGCAAACACAAAGGTGTTAAAGGTACCAATTGATCCAGGGTATTTCAAGCATAAACGTGGGAATCCACTCCCGGATAGCAAAAATTATCAACGATTAATCGGACAATTGCTCTTTGTATCGGTCAACACTAGCTCCAACATTTCCGCAGCTGTTATACGTTACGTTGAGCTTTCCAGACGATGTTCCCGCAGTCTCGTTTCCAGCTCCTAGCACCTTCTCTGCCACCTCGCGTTCCTCACGGCGTCGCCATTCATCCAGTAGCTTGCCCTTCACGAATTCCAGTGAGATATCCTCCTCGGAACGGCTTTCCAGTGCGGTTACTAGGTTTCTGTAAGATTCCGGTAGGTCTAAAAACAGCATCGCGACGATCAGATGTTCCTTTAGCTTCTCACCCGCCAACGTTTAAGTGGTCTGACATCCTTCCACCTTGTGGTGTCCAGGGATTCGCCTTGTTATTGGTCATGTGCGACCTGGCCCTAGATTCCAGGACCCATAGCAGCAGCAGCAGCAGCAGCAGCAGCAGCAGCAGCAGCAGCAGCAGCAGCAGCAGCAGCAGCAGCAGCAGCAGCAGCAGCAGCAGCAGCAGCAGCAGCAGCAGCAGCAGCAGCAGCAGCAGCAGCAGCAGCAGCAGCAGCAGCAGCAGCAGCAGCAGCAGCAGCAGCAGCAGCAGCAGCAGCAGCAGCAGCAGCAGCAGCAGCAGCAGCAGCAGCAGCAGCAGCAGCAGCAGCAGCAGCAGCAGCAGCAGCAGCAGCAGCAGCAGCAGCAGCAGCAGCAGCAGCAGCAGCAGCAGCAGCAGCAGCAGCAGCAGCAGCAGCAGCAGCAGCAGCAGCAGCAGCAGCAGCAGCAGCAGCAGCAGCAGCAGCAGCAGCAGCAGCAGCAGCAGCAGCAGCAGCAGCAGCAGCAGCAGCAGCAGCAGCAGCAGCAGCAGCAGCAGCAGCAGCAGCAGCAGCAGCAGCAGCAGCAGCAGCAGCAGCAGCAGCAGCAGCAGCAGCAGCAGCAGCAGCAGCAGCAGCAGCAGCAGCAGCAGCAGCAGCAGCAGCAGCAGCAGCAGCAGCAGCAGCAGCAGCAGCAGCAGCAGCAGCAGCAGCAGCAGCAGCAGCAGCAGCAGCAGCAGCAGCAGCAGCAGCAGCAGCAGCAGCAGCAGCAGCAGCAGCAGCAGCAGCAGCAGCAGCAGCAGCAGCAGCAGCAGCAGCAGCAGCAGCAGCAGCAGCAGCAGCAGCAGCAGCAGCAGCAGCAGCAGCAGCAGCAGCAGCAGCAGCAGCAGCAGCAGCAGCAGCAGCAGCAGCAGCAGCAGCAGCAGCAGCAGCAGCAGCAGCAGCAGCAGCAGCAGCAGCAGCAGCAGCAGCAGCAGCAGCAGCAGCAGCAGCAGCAGCAGCAGCAGCAGCAGCAGCAGCAGCAGCAGCAGCAGCAGCAGCAGCAGCAGCAGCAGCAGCAGCAGCAGCAGCAGCAGCAGCAGCAGCAGCAGCAGCAGCAGCAGCAGCAGCAGCAGCAGCAGCAGCAGCAGCAGCAGCAGCAGCAGCAGCAGCAGCAGCAGCAGCAGCAGCAGCAGCAGCAGCAGCAGCAGCAGCAGCAGCAGCAGCAGCAGCAGCAGCAGCAGCAGCAGCAGCAGCAGCAGCAGCAGCAGCAGCAGCAGCAGCAGCAGCAGCAGCAGCAGCAGCAGCAGCAGCAGCAGCAGCAGCAGCAGCAGCAGCAGCAGCAGCAGCAGCAGCAGCAGCAGCAGCAGCAGCAGCAGCAGCAGCAGCAGCAGCAGCAGCAGCAGCAGCAGCAGCAGCAGCAGCAGCAGCAGCAGCAGCAGCAGCAGCAGCAGCAGCAGCAGCAGCAGCAGCAGCAGCAGCAGCAGCAGCAGCAGCAGCAGCAGCAGCAGCAGCAGCAGCAGCAGCAGCAGCAGCAGCAGCAGCAGCAGCAGCAGCAGCAGCAGCAGCAGCAGCAGCAGCAGCAGCAGCAGCAGCAGCAGCAGCAGCAGCAGCAGCAGCAGCAGCAGCAGCAGCAGCAGCAGCAGCAGCAGCAGCAGCAGCAGCAGCAGCAGCAGCAGCAGCAGCAGCAGCAGCAGCAGCAGCAGCAGCAGCAGCAGCAGCAGCAGCAGCAGCAGCAGCAGCAGCAGCAGCAGCAGCAGCAGCAGCAGCAGCAGCAGCAGCAGCAGCAGCAGCAGCAGCAGCAGCAGCAGCAGCAGCAGCAGCAGCAGCAGCAGCAGCAGCAGCAGCAGCAGCAGCAGCAGCAGCAGCAGCAGCAGCAGCAGCAGCAGCAGCAGCAGCAGCAGCAGCAGCAGCAGCAGCAGCAGCAGCAGCAGCAGCAGCAGCAGCAGCAGCAGCAGCAGCAGCAGCAGCAGCAGCAGCAGCAGCAGCAGCAGCAGCAGCAGCAGCAGCAGCAGCAGCAGCAGCAGCAGCAGCAGCAGCAGCAGCAGCAGCAGCAGCAGCAGCAGCAGCAGCAGCAGCAGCAGCAGCAGCAGCAGCAGCAGCAGCAGCAGCAGCAGCAGCAGCAGCAGCAGCAGCAGCAGCAGCAGCAGCAGCAGCAGCAGCAGCAGCAGCAGCAGCAGCAGCAGCAGCAGCAGCAGCAGCAGCAGCAGCAGCAGCAGCAGCAGCAGCAGCAGCAGCAGCAGCAGCAGCAGCAGCAGCAGCAGCAGCAGCAGCAGCAGCAGCAGCAGCAGCAGCAGCAGCAGCAGCAGCAGCAGCAGCAGCAGCAGCAGCAGCAGCAGCAGCAGCAGCAGCAGCAGCAGCAGCAGCAGCAGCAGCAGCAGCAGCAGCAGCAGCAGCAGCAGCAGCAGCAGCAGCAGCAGCAGCAGCAGCAGCAGCAGCAGCAGCAGCAGCAGCAGCAGCAGCAGCAGCAGCAGCAGCAGCAGCAGCAGCAGCAGCAGCAGCAGCAGCAGCAGCAGCAGCAGCAGCAGCAGCAGCAGCAGCAGCAGCAGCAGCAGCAGCAGCAGCAGCAGTAGTAGTAGTAGTAGTAGTAGTAGTAGTAGTAGTAGTAGTAGTAGTAGTAGTAGTAGTAGTAGTAGTAGTAGTAGTAGTAGTAGTAGTAGTAGTAGTAGTAGTAGTAGTAGTAGTAGTAGTAGTAGTAGTAGTAGTAGTAGTAGTAGTAGTAGTAGTAGTAGTAGTAGTAGTAGTAGTAGTAGTAGTAGTAGTAGTAGTAGTAGTAGTAGTAGTAGTAGTAGTAGTAGTAGTAGTAGTAGTAGTAGTAGTAGTAGTAGTAGTAGTAGTAGTAGTAGTAGTAGTAGTAGTAGTAGTAGTAGTAGTAGTAGTAGTAGTAGTAGTAGTAGTAGTAGTAGTAGTAGTAGTAGTAGTAGTAGTAGTAGGTCCAGCAACCCATTCCAGAATATCTGAAGAGTCATGCCCATTCCGAGGTTACTTTCACATACAATAAGCCCCGCATGTTAACATTACCGATATCATTTGGATAAGGGCCCTGCAACACACTTCCAGATTTGGACATTTTAAATTTCCAAACCAGGCACGTATAATTTGAAAAAAAAAATAATTGTAATATAGTTAGAATCAGATAGATCTCACTCATGTCCGCCTCCTCAATAACACTATCTTGTTCATTCGTAAAAATAAAAAAAATCGACGTTGATTCGCAATTAATTTCATGCACTCGCGATTAAATATGCGCAAAAATTAACGTTGCTAAACCACCCGCTGGATATGCAACCTGCATAACAAAACTTTGTTCAGCCCGTGTTGAATGCACCTAAAATTATGTGCAAGCTTTTCACCCGCCCATGCGCGTTATTTTCGTTTGCTGCTTCTGACCAACAGATGGCCGTTCTGTACATTGCACTAGTCTCCTTTTTTTTACTACACACTGTAACCGGCCAGTACCCATTAAAGGGTAAAATTGTACCCATTTTTTTGATAGTATATGAAGCTGTTAAAAAATGGGTACTTTTAAAATCAAAATAATTTTTATTTTCAATAAGAGACCAAAAGTTGGGTATTTTCCTACCCAAAAATGGGAAAAACATATCTTGACATTTTCCTGACTCACTTGGTATAGTTAAAAGTGCGCTGTTCGAAAAATAAAAATAAACTTCGCGGAATCCAGTCCACGAAAACGCGAAGAATATGGAAGAACTGAAGGTTAGCGTCTGAGCCTTGTAAATAAACGAACTAAGTAAAAAAATAACTGAAGGTTAAATTGAATAGCGAAAGCTTCCAAACACTGAGAGATACGATGATAATTTATTATAATAATTTAAAATGTTTCAATTTCATCAGTAGAATCGTTCTTCCGAGTATGTGTCACTTCCGGAGCGTAAAATCCAAGCTTTCATCAAGTTGACGTTAAAATTATTTAATTATCAGATATACTCTACGGAAGCCTTCAGGGATTGTTTGGGCGATGAAGGAATCTCGCTGGATGATAACGATGTGATGACCGCTTCAATGGATCACTTGAACGTCGCCGGAATATTTGCCGATGTGAAAACCCCCGAACGAAACTTGACAAACGTGAGAGGCAAAAGGCCTGTGGCTAAAGGGTTGTCGTTATGAATAAATACACAAATGCAAATACAAATACAGTTATTGCGATCTATTATTAGAGTAAACATAATGCTCATTATTCAATATCACAAGTAAAAACAAATCACGAAAAACTTTTTGAAAAATGGGTACAAAATACCCGATAGCCAGACGTACAGGCTCTTTACCCATTAAAGGAGTAAACCCACTTAAGTTCGAAATGGGTGATATTTTACCCATTATTGGGTACTGGCCGATAACAGTGCACACTCTGCCAATAATGCAAATCCTCGCTATGAGGCGACTCTATATCGAGCTTCAAAACTGCTAATAATCATCGATTCACTCGGGGCAAAGCGGAAAAACACTCTAAACTAATAAATTATGCCCGAGTGTCACAATATTACCACTAATGACCAAAACTAAGCTGATGTAACTCTTCTTCCGGGTGCGGGGGCGAAGCACAAAAACAAAACAAAAAACGGGGAAATACTACCGACAGTCACACATTTCGAGAGGAAATCGATTGGATTTATTACGGCGTATACAATGTACGCGAAGATTTTTTGATTTCACTGTTAGTTCAAGTTTTATTGTTTGATTTTTTTTTTTCGCGAAAGCGACACAGCAAAAACAAAACACGTCAGTTTCAAAGCACGGCTTCTGATCATACTCATCATACTCATAACAAACCTTACACTCAATTTCATGTACAAACGCTACTTTCAAATTCAATATGCACAGATAAAAATAAACGTTGAATTTTCTGCGTTATCTAATGCACATAAAAGGAATGCTAGATTTGGCAGAAAATAATGAGATATTTCTTGTAAATTTAAGCCAGATAACGCCTAAATCTAGCCTATTGTATGGAAGATTGAAAACATTATTGTATGGCGCATGAAAGATTGCAAACAATTTCGTTGTTTACGCCTCCTTTGGCTTGGAATTAAACGAGGGGACATGTTACGCGCTTGATAAAATTAATAATTTTTTTCTGTGTGTGTGTTTACATCTGTTGGTTCGACAATTGAACTGACATGTGATGTTCATGCATTTCTGAAATTGTTTTTACTTTCTAGCAACTTGGTTATAACCTATTTGTTATTATGATGTTAGAAACTATCTATATGAGACATCATTGTGTCAAAAGCATGTTATGCAAACTTTTTATGTGACCTAAAGATGTTTAAAAAACATCAATTTATCGCGCTGTTTTGGTCATATTTGAGGCAAATGTCATTTATATTTGAAAAATACAGGAGTAACGAATGAAACGCAAATGTTTGTTACAACATCCTGTCAGCTCTTTAGCTCTCTATTTAATTCCTAATACTCATGTGTAACAATATTTCCAGCTAGATGTTTTTGCGGTTACTTGGGCCAGTCTTTTATCCTGCAGGTCCCATTTTTTTTTAGATGCATTAGCCAGAAAATCAAGTCAGCCTTGATCCACCGCTGAAGTTCCAGGAAAATTGTTTGTCCTGCTCGTGAAAGGCAGAAACTCTAGATTTTCGACTGTTTCGTATTTAACAGCCTCGCAAGTGCTTCCGCAATGATCACTTCGCCCGCAACTGACTCTCAATATACTTCTGCAAGCATCGTTTGAAGCGACAACATTCTATTATACAACCAAGAATCTTTGGATTAGATAAGCCCCCAAACGCTGGCAACTACTTTTTTGTCAAAGCGTCATTGCACTAGTACTTGCTTTCAGATAGAGAATCTGTAGGAATAGCTCTGAAATATTAAGAATTGATGTGGAAAATTTTCACAATCGTGATTAGTTTTCGTGTGAATTTCGAAAAAATAATTTGAAAAGTTGATATTTTTACTGGCACTCTATAGCAGCGGCTCGTGTCTCAGAAGCACCGTTGTTATATTTCTAATCCTCATTCAATTCGAACCCAAATCTGATCCTCATTAGAATTCTACGCATCGAACATCCATCAGAACGACTGTTTAATCATTCCCATCAATACCCGAACAAAATTCAATCTCCCACTCGAGTTCCGATACCCGAGATCCCAAATTAGAAACGCACCAAAATTGACCTGAAAGTCACACCGATTATCTCCCGATCACGATTCGCAGCCACCAGAACCTTCCCGTAATTCAACCGAAAAGCACCCAAGCAAACGACTGTAAGATGGGACGTCTTGGGATGGGATGGAAGCCAACAAAAAATCGTCGAGGCATCAAAAAGCTATTAGTGAAATATGCTTTTGATGATGTCGACTCAAGTCGTTCCGTTCCCGACCAAGCGACGAACCCCGAAAATAAGGAGAGCACCACCACCACCACCGGAGAGAATTCCCAACATAGTTCGGCAATTTTCAACCGTTTTAGCTGAAGCCAAATGCGCTCGTGATTTGCCGGTCTTATCTGATTTCCCGAGCTGACGTGAGAGAATTCTCCGGTCACTCGTCTTCTTCTTCTTCTTCTAGTTTCGCTTCTGACTTCTGGGAAGTCAGCCAAGATCGATCGAAATCGTTAACGTATCCATAAAGTACCATTTCAGAGAGGATAATGCGGCATAGATTTCAACGGTTGATTTGTTTCTTGATTTGACGAACAAATTTTCTAATTATAATAGCTATAAAACAATAAACCCACTTCGACTGCATTGCAGCCACAATCCTTAAAAGCTATCAAAATACCGCCGTTAATAAAAAAGCGCATGAAAACGATATTAATCGTCTTGTTTCTTCTTCTCCCTCGACCAACGGTTGGTGATGCATTAGTATAAAATAAGAATGCACCTTTGAAGATATGGTGGTGGTGCACCTGTTTTGCCCTCTCCCCTTCGGTTCCTCAAGATCCCCGAATGGATAAGGCAAAAGACAAAGGGCAACTCCTTTCTCACGTACCTGCATGAATCCTTCGACCGCCGTTGGACTCAATTTCCCACATTGTCTCTTCACCTCGAGAAAGGATTTTAGAGTAACAATAAAACCTTATGACGGAACTTCCTGTGTCATCCCACCCCATATCACAAGTCCGAAATCTTATTTCCGTTTCATTAGCTTCCGACAGGGGATCGCCCGTATGAAAACCAGAACCTTCAAATCAAAAGTAACGATCTAAAACCAAATTTGAATTTTCGCGCCTTTCTTTGCCCTGGTTTTGACCCCTTGCATTCTATCCAAGTGGCCGACTGTTTCCCCTCGGAGAAAGGATCCCTCGCTTGAATCACCTGTTCGTTACTGATGGAGTAGTAAAAAAAATCGACTTCGAAAAAAAAAGGATCCTTCCAATTAGAGAGTGCTCCCTTCAAAAAAGCACCTTTTATCCTTTTTCCAACTTCTCCCCGGACGTCTTGTTGAGGACATGCACATGTTGCTTCGTCCTCCATCCGTCCGGACGAAATGAAACGAAAACAGTAACATTGCGTGTAAACGAACATTTGGTCCTCGACTGAATGCAGTAGGGGAAAAAAAAAACTACAAAACCAATAAACCAATTTATTGAGGGTGAACTGCGGCAAAAGGCATATGCAACCTGCTTTATTCGTAAAAAAGATACGCTGTATAAGAGATAGGGAAAGGCAAGTGTTTGGAATGAGTATTGGAAAGTGCATCCTGCTGCTCTGCTCGTATCAGGACAATCGGATCTATTTCTTTTTCTTTATTCGATTCGGAGCTTGACTTGGGTTGAAGGATGCATTTTTCTAAATCCATAAAAAAGAGAGCAATCATAATCGATGGACAGGAGACATGATTCAAGAAAAAGAAGAAGAAGAAGAAACCGCATTCGATTGTCTGCCTAACGTTGCATGAGAAATTGATAAAATGTGAACCACTTTTCTGCTGGTAATTGAGGAAGTGAAAATTATTTTAGGCTCAACCGGGAGAGATTATCACATATTTTTGGTGATGAGGCAAGTTTCTTCTCGGATTGATGAGTTAATTTCGATGAAAAATTTTTTATGATGAACATATGATACAGTCAGCTGAAGATGGTGAGTAAGGTGTTTAGGTAGAAGAGGTGTCATTTGCCACATTTG